>VWZW01008123.1:2623876-3061376 GCA_013397115.1 Edolisoma coerulescens | reverse complement strand
TGATCAGAAAGACTTTATTCAGTGCTATAATACTTCATAGTAGGAAGAAAATCCATTCTCTGCCAATATTAAAAAGGCTTTTCTTCTGTCTAGAAACTAAAATGGAAATATGCAGGGAACTACCTATTACTTTTATTAGTAACAATCATAGCTAATCACGTTGTTGCTAGGTTGATAATATTTATAGAAGGAGAGAGAGATAACTGAGACTTCCTTTGTTTAGAATGCTTAGCAAAGATGGTTCTGAGGATGGCACTGTGCAGAACAAGGTGCAGGTTAGATTGAAGTTAAAAGATGCAAAGATTACTCTGTGATGTCCTTTATTTTACAGATATTATTGGGAGTTAGCAAACATAAAAGTGCTGATTATTGAGAAACTGATGTTGCAGAGAAGGGTCAGACCTGTAAATAGTGTGAAAATTACATTCAAAGCCATTAAATTACATTAAGAAGCATACCTTTGTAGATGCACATACAGTATTCATAAGTGAATAAATGAATTATATTTAATAATATTTCACCTTTTTCTCATAGTTTAACTGCTTCATATATTAGTTTACTTGAGCAAGATGCCCTTCCACTGTCATTGCATCTTTGAGACAATAGCCTCTGTTATTTTTTTATTGTAAAGATATATATCAGAATCTTTTATCTGTGCTTTGAGTCTTAAAAAAGTGCAGGTACCAGTAAATAAATTTGCTTCATAGCTAATGTATAACTGATTTATTAAGCAACTTCTTTGTGCCAAGGGTCACTCTCTGTACATTTTATGGAAGAAATGCAGAGGTTACCATGCTATAATGGTACAATTATTTAATACATGTAATGATTAATAAAAATTAGCACATTGTAGCTCAGAAAGATGTGACTTTTAGTACTGTGCTGCCAGCAACTCAGCTGCCTCTGGGGCAGTTTCCAATTAACCCACTGGAGCCATCTCTGTGTTGTCAAGGATGTGCTCAAAAATGACTCTGAGCAGGTGGCCCAAGGTTCATCCTCAGAGACTGGGAAGATGGAGGGAACTGGGGAGACCTTGGAAGGGTCCAGACAAAGGATTCATGTTGTCCATTCTCTGACTCTCTGGAATTTGAATACTGGTAATAGTGGAGTGTCTCCAGTTGGATTATTCTTTGTTAAAATATATTTGCATAAGTGTTTATGCAAACAGTATTTTTGCAGGCGATTAACACCCCCATAAATTTCTTTCCTAACAAATTTAAGTCTAATTTTTACTGCTACAGTCCAAAAGGACACTTTGATTATTACGTTAAAGGTTCAAAAAAATGAATTAAAAAACCAAACAAGTGAAAACCCAAGTGAAATATTTAGTGCTTTCCTCACTTTGGTTTTCTTGAGATTGTAATCAGTTTTTTTATCAAATTGTGTAATCAGTTAAAGTGGGAGGGCCTGCAAACCCACTGAGAGAAGGTCTAAGATTTCCGAGTGATCTTGACAGAACTTCAGGAATGATCAAGTAACAAGAAGACCAAAATGTTACTTTTAGGAGGGAAAAATAAACCTTGAGTACAAAATGTGAAGTCACTGATTAGGGAGTTGCACTGTCTGAAAGGAGAAGGGCGATAGAGAAATAAAAACTGAATTTGAATTATTGCAATTGAATGGCAAAACAGGAGATATTTTTCTGTGATATGTAATTAGGAGTGTTGTGTTTAAGACATGAGATAATTATTACAATTTCCCTCAGGCTGGTGATGTTGAAATGGATAACATCTCTCACTTTACGATTTACTTCAAGAAAGATACAGGGCACTTGATGAAATTTTGGAGGACGGCAGTCTAAAGATACAGTAAACAATGGTTCTTCATATCTTCATGTCATAGAATTTTATCCACAGCAAAAGATTTAAATTAGATTATGAAGAGCTTTTCTAACCATAGAGATAGTGAATGGAACAGACTGTCTGGGTTGTGAAGCCTCTTTCATTAGAGATTTAGATAAAAATATTTTCATAGTAAGGAATGTGTGATCAAGATGAAATCACAGGGATGTGAATGGTAAATATCTGAGTAGTTTTGGTCTTTGTCAGTGTTTATCATAATTTCCTCTTATGGTCATGTAATTACCCTCATGGTTCCTTTCAGCTCTTCTTTCCTTATGGTTCTTGGATGTTTGGTTTTGTGGTCTTCCTCTAATTAACTCTGTATTTTTTAATTTCTGTAAAAATGTAGATCAACAACAGCAAAAGCAAGTTTTGTATGGGACAAAAGCCATTCTTAATATCAGATATGAAATTTTCAAGTACTGAGAATTGGGTTTTCATTACAGTTTGTGAAAGCGTTATAAAATGTGATTTTCATGTTGGAGCAGCTTAAAATGTCTATTCAAAACTTTTTGTACTTCACATTCAATTCAGAAAAGCATTCGTTTGTTGAAGTCAAGAGAAAAACTGCAAAAGTAATAAAGAAATGGCAAATAATTATCTAAGGGCACGGTGCAGCAAGAGAAAATGCCTGCTGAAAGGTATAAATAGGTGTGGTGACATCAAATTTAGTGAATTGCTCAGTTAAAAGCTCCCCTGGGTAAGAATTGATTAAATAATACCTAAGATTGGGAAAGGTACATGGCGATGCCCTGTAAATATTTAAAAGTAAGGAAGAGTATTTTGAGACAGTATGGGAAACTATTAAAAACTAATGGAGGGAAATAAAATACTACCTTTGTGCAATTTCAGGAAGTTAAAATATCCAATTACACTTGAGGATGAAGATTTGATCATGAGATCAATACACTTTAGAATAGTTTTCCAAGATTAGTGGTGCATAAAAACATAAAGGTCGTAGTACAAGGTCAGAAAAAATGTCTGTCTATAACAATCTCATGTGGGCACCAGCAGATGCTTAAATTAGAAAATAAAAGTAGGTGAGACTAAATAGGAGCTACATTAATGAACATTTAAAAATCAGAAACAAACATTAGTAGAACATACCAGTAATATTGTAAAAACAATGCAGCACTAATTATTGGAATAGGGAACATGAGTTGTTTTTTCCTTCTCCAATTTCAAAACATCAGTCTTAGGAAATGTGATTTTTTCATGATGAAAAATCAGCAAAATTATCTGGAGTGGCTAAGACCTTCTCAGCATCAAATGTCCCCTCCTTATTTAAAGAGGTTTTTACAGGTATATTAGTTCAAGCATAAGAACTATAAAAATTCTCTCACTCTTTTGCCGTCTAGAGAGGATGAAGATGGCTTTAAACCTGCAAGAATTAGTATACAATTCTTTGTGTGAAATTTGCTATTGGCCATCACAGCACTTGTAAGCACTTCACACAATAAATGTCTGATGTTTTCAGTACTTCTGGGCTGAAATAATTGCCATAATCTGGCCTCTGATTTTCAAAATGTAAAATGATATTTCCTGTTATTCTAAGGGAGCTCTTGCAGAAGAAATATTTAGATCCCAAAGGACTGTGGCAACATTAGCAGAGGTGCTGGACATTTGTATAAAATGTCTATTTTAATTGTTCTCTTGTGTTTCAAATAATAAATAACAGAAGATTCATCTATCTAGCATAGTAATAGGTGCTATAGAAATTAGTAAAAAGAAACAAATATTTGACATGTGTATATCCATATTTAGGCAAATTGATGATTTCTGGCACTGTTATAAAATTCTACACTGTAGGGAAAGTTTGCCAGCAAGGAACAGAAGGAGTATTGACTTCTTACTATAATGACATTTCTGTCAAATTAATTATAAACTTGGGAAATATTAATCTAATTGAAATAATACTGCTCAAAGAAAAATCAGTTAGTTTTTTTTTTTTGCTGACAGTTCAGTGGTTCACAAAACTTGAAGGACATGAAATACGAGAGTATTAGGGAAAATAATTGCTAGTATTATAATCATTTGCATGAATATTATTGAAAAGTATTAAAATGTCTATTCATGTCTATTAAATGTCTGTTCATGTCTATTAAACCCAGCTGACAACAATGGAAGAAACTCATCTCTTAATAAAGAATAATAAATAAAGAATTAAATAAAATAATAAAGAAAATAATGAGCAAAGCAGTAATAAAGAAATATTTATATGATCCTTATTAATTTATTATCAAAACCCATACTGATCAGCAATCTATCATACTGTAACTTTTTCATGACACAATAAAAATGGCAATAACCAAATTAAAATGGAATTCATCTGCCTATCATGTGTGTTTTTGCCAAACTAAAGAAAGAGTGTTCTAAAATTGATTATATGCTTTAACTTAAAAAAAATAAAAAAGAAATACTGAAGGATTGTATCGGTATTTCTCTACAGGAAGGATAGACACTGTTTGCCAGGTTAGTTAAGGCTGGAGGTAGATGCATAAACCCAGCTCATGCTCAGCTGGACTGGGCTAAATCCAGGCCGAAAGCCAAAACCTGAGGGAAAGCTGGGGAACTGGTGGGTGCTCAGATTTATTGAGCACAGGATTTAAGTGTAGAATGGCATAAATGAGCACCTCTATCAAAGCACAATAGACACACAGGAACTGGAAGACTTTGACAAAAAGTCAGTGACAACACCTTGTTTGTACCTTTAGTGAAGGCAATGATCTGAAAACTCTGAACTGGGTTCTTGATGCTGTTTTCTTTGCAGGTGCAGAAATTCAATTTGGTGCGTCTGAAAAGTGTAACAATAAGAGCTCTTGAGCCAAAAAGGTTCCCTTGAGTGGCATCTGGTTTACATGTGAACACTGACTTAGCAGTCTCCTGGAAGTGGCTAAAGCAGTCTTTGTCACCTTATTTTGTAGTGGTTGTCTTAAAAATGGCCTCAAAGGCCCTGGGAAAGGATGTCGTTTAGACTAAGTTTAATAAGTGGTTGATTCTTGAATCAGGTATTTTACTTATTCACCCCACTTGGATCTTTAAAGGAGTTGTTAGCTATTACATGGCATGATATAAACATATATAACTGAATTGTTATCTGAGGGCCATGGCGTGATCTCCTTCTTTTGCCTAATGCCACGCACAATTTACCGAAGCTTTCTTGGGGGATAGACTGAAATCTTTCTCTGCACCATGAGAAAACCACAAAGCTCCTCAGTGACTGTCACTGCATATTCATTTCCATCCAAGCCATGCATATGTTAGGTTACACTTCTGCAAGAGGACTGCCTTGTGCGCTGCAGTGCTCAGTGTCAGTGCCATCATTGCTCCTCTTGGTGTATCTTCCTTATTGGACACTCCCAGGGAAAAGAGAGGGGCAGAGGATGGAAGCCTCTGGGAAGCCACAGTGCCTCGGGCTGAGCACAACAGGGGTTCCAGACCTGGATCCTTCTGCATCAGGGCACCTTTGGATCCTTGAAAAGGGACACGGATTTCATTTTAAACAGATGCTGGATGTGGTAAGCATTAACAATTCATGCTTTTCTCGACACGTGGTCTGGAAATGGTTTGAAGTGTAATGTCTTAATGTGCAAACAATCCTGACAGGTCCTGTCTTTTGCTCAAGGCTGCTTTGGACCTAACAAACTGGTTGGCTGACTCTTAAATATTAGAATGGGCTTTCTATGCTGCAACTGTATTAGATTCAGGGAGGGTTGAGCTGTCTAGAACCTGACTCATTTCTCTGCAGGTTCTGTATCTCATCATGTGAAAAAAATTGTGCCACTGGTGAAAACAGCTTGAAGCTTGTTTTTTGTTGGATTTACAAGATGGAAAATAATTGCTGCTGCTTTAGTATTAACAACTTTCTCTTGAGCGACAGGTAGTATTCACAGGCAAAAATTGCTTTTTCTGCCTTTGAGTAGGTGGGTAATACTAAAGCAATTTAGGTCTGGTTGTTAACTGGAGAATAAGATTAACCCCACTTTAAATTCTTTGCCATATTCCGGAGTCGGATGTTGGAAGCAGAGCTCTTTTGCAGCAGTGGCATGCTGTGACTGAGATCTGCACTCACCCTTTACCACAAGTCTTGTTCATCTGGGCTTTCTAAAAATATAAATGTACTTGATTATTAGCTTTCTGCAGGCTTTGCTAGATTGCAGTTCTTGCTCTGGAAGGGCTTTGTGTAAAGATGCAAAGTGGTTTGGAATGGAATGGTTTTAAAGGCGAGTGATACCTCTGGATGACACATTGCAGAGAGCTGTATTCCAATTGTGGTGGCAGTATTAACTCCACACTTAGGTCAAACACTTGGTTGTTTGGTATAAAATTTGGTTACCAACTTGGTTTTCTCATTGTCTGCAGAAAATGTGTGGCTGTGCTATGACTGCATGTTGTTTGCTTTTGTTGTCTTCATCACATAGCTAAGATATTGTAAGAGTTGCTCAGAAACGTCTCTCTTTTCTAGAAATGTATTTATTTAGGTGTTCATTTGCAAGTTCTCCCTATGTTGATCCTTCACTGAAGCAGGCAACCCTTGTGTAAATGCAGCCTACATAAATAATACTGTAAATATATAAAAGACATTTATCAGAGAGTAGCTAAATGAACCCTGCATAATAGGAAAATGATAAACTACTTTGTATTAATTGCTAAAAGCAGTGATTCTATTTGACAGAGCACTGAACTGAAGCTTAGGAGATCATATTCACTGGCCAGAGCAAATTTGCTTATCAACTTGCTTCATTTTCCACATCCGTATAATGGGAAAAATGTTATTGACTTGCTTTTTAAAGCAGTTTCAAGATTTAATATGGAATCATGCCATATATGAGATATATATTGTTTATAATCTACTAAACAGAGAAATACAAAACCAAAGTGACACTTTGTGTCCAGAAACTCTTTGGAGTAAGGATTTGCAAGCCTTCAGAAGGGTGAATTCCAGATTTATGGCCTTTAGAAAGCACTGATAAAATGTGTTGTGTCTAAACTGAGAAATCAACAACAGCAGGGACTACATATCACTGATGTCCATGATAAGACAAAGAGAGAGGACTGGAGCTCTGTACCTGAGTAGCTTTTGATTTATTCTTCAGTCCACACAAGAAGTGTTCCATTATATAAATCACATTTAACTTCTGTACAGCTTCTGGAAGTTTTAACCGTTGACTGTATTTTGATTTACATGTGGCAGAGAGTTCCAGTGTGCATGTTTGTGTTGCAATCAGAGGGGTTATGTTGCTCCTTTGAGAAACAGAGTAGTCTATTCTGCACAGGTTTAGTTCCAAACCCAGGTATTTCCTGGACTGTACATCAGTTCCCTACCACTCATCCCGATACCCCAGCCTGTTTAGCCAGCTTCCCATCACATCTCAATGGGCTTGATGAATACAGACAAAATGGAAATTATGGTTATGGAAGGCCGTGTAAGTTTTCTTTCCTGCCCAAAACAGCTTCATTATGCTTTGACACTTCCTGTTTGAATTCTGCTCTTCCTTAGTTTCCCAAGGCCCTTTCTGAACCAGTCCATCATCAAGGGTTTTCTGGTGTGATTGAATGAAAATATATTAATGTAGGTCAGCTTCTTGAAATAGAAAATAAGAGAAATATAAATAAAATGAAGCCTGATTACAGTTCCTCTTAAACCCAAATGACATTCTCCCTGCAGTTTCTCTAGAGAACACACCTCTTTCAATTTTTGTTAAGGTTGATTAATCAATATTTTCTTAGAAAATTCTTAAAGGAATTTGTTTTATTAAAGACAATTCTTAAGGAAAATAGTTTAATGATTCTCTATAGAGAAAAGTGTGACTCTCTTCAGTCACACTTTTTTTTTGGCTGTAGAACTGGGTTTATCTCAAAGACTGCAGATGCATTTACACTACATGGCCAGAGTGTTTCTTTATAGACTGCTTCTGTTCTTGAATATCTCATCTTCCCATTAAATAATATTACCATGAATGCTTGTGGAGGAGCTTTTCAACTGTGAAGAGCATCTAAGGAAAGAGAAGCAAAAAAAAATTACTGTGATTATTACAATACAAATGACAGTTATTTGATGCACATCCATAATAAAATGTGTAAAAAAAGGTGACTTTTTTGTGTGTGAGGAGCAGTCTACAAGCTTGGCCTTCATTACACCACTGTGTCTACAACAATGTTGCAGTAAGATGTTCATTTAGTGTTTATGCAGAAAAAATTAAGTTAACCAATTAAGTTGTAGCCAGGGTCAGTGAGATGAAAGAAAAATGTGAGAGAAATACTTAGTATTAAATAGAAGTTGTAACCACAAGTCTACAATTTTGTCATGGTTCAGCTTGTATTTAATTTCTTCCCCTCTTATTTTTGGAATAGTAAATTATTTGATGCCAAGTACCTTGGTTCATGTCCTGTATCCAAATATATCAACGCTTTTTTCCTGGCATTTGACAAAGTTTTGGAATCAAAGAGTGAACTTCAGTATTTCAGCATTTATTAGGGATTACTGGGTATGTGTGATGAATTTTGTCTTGCTGGATAGAGTGATGAATATTTGAGTCAATATGCATATGAGATAGGTTATTCATATGCACTGGTTCATATGCAGAACTATAATTTCAAGCTCATTTCTTGACTTCACTGCATTAAAATTCTCAACCACAGTGTTTCATTAATGGGTTTATTGCCCTAATAAGTTTCAGTGAATCCCAGTAAAAGAATAGAAACTGTCATAAGTAGATTTTTAAAGTTTAGATATAAAAATCTGTAGTTAAAATATCAAATTATTGTGGTATTGTGTGCCTTCCAGAGACTGTAAGGGGTATAGAGAGGTGAATTTAAGGTAGTGCTGCAGAAAATACTGATATTCCTTTCAGAGAGGTTCCAAGTGATACACTTATTATTATTAGAAATAGGCTGGGGTCAAATTTCCAGAGCAATCTAGCTCATCAAGGGCTGAGAAAAAAAAAATCTGTATCTTATTTCTGAATAAAATTAACACATCCTTACTCATTTTTGCCAAAGTGAAGTCTGGAAGAGAGAGGACAGCATGATGGCAGCTCCTGAGAGGAAGCACACATCTAAAATGACCTCTTAGACTTACGAAGTGCAGACTTCTGTCTGTTCAGGGACCTGCCTGGAAGAATCCCATGGGTTACAGCCCTGGAGAGAAGAGGGGTCCAGGAGGGATGGTTGGTTCTCAAGGAATCATCTCTGAGGAAGAAATCAGATAAAGACAACAGGAATCCTGAAGGGATGGACAAGTTGCTCCTGAAAAAGTTCAAATGTGAAAATAAAATGTACAAGAGATGGAAGAAGAGCAGGCGACCTAGGAAAAGTAGAGAGACTGTTTGAATATGCAGGGATAGGGTTAAGAAGGCCAAAACCCATCTGGATTTGGATTTGTCCAGGGACTTGGAGGGAAATAAGAAACTTTCTGTAAGTACTTCATCTGCAAAAAGAAGACAAGAGTAATTGTAGGCTCGCTGCCAGGTGAGAGAGGCAATGTGGTGATACAAGACACGGGGAAGGACTAAGAATTTTGACCAGCTTCTCAGTGTTTGTTGGTCAGACTGCTTTTCAGGAGTCTCGGGTCCCTGAGGCCAATGTAAAGTCTGGAGCATGGAAGGCTTAACCTTGATGAAGAAGGACGAGATAAAGGAAAATTTAAACAAAGTAGATTGTCAGGGAAGTGGATCTAATCAGTGTGCATAAATACCTGTGGGGAGCTGCAAAGAAGACAGAGCTGGTGTTGAGGAACACACCTGGTGCAGCTCAGTTTGCACATTGGGATTCAGACTGAGCTCTGGGTGGGAGCTTGAGACAAGAGGCTTTGAACTGGTAACCTGTGGTTAAGAAAGGGCACAGAGTGACACCATCCAGGTGAGTGGGCCCTGAGAGACACAGCAGGAGCAGGGGACTCAGGAGGGAACATGGGACTGGTGTGGGGAGATGGTGAGGGTATAATTTTTTTTTTTTTTTAATTTTTTTACTGCAAGTCTGATGGAACACTGAAACAACTTGCCCTGAGAGGGTATGGACTGTCTGTCTCTGAAGATATTAAAAACTTATCAGGACGTGGTCCTGAACAGCGTGTTTTAGTTCACACTGCTCAAGCAAGAACATTGGACAAGGCAATCTGCAGAAGTCTCTTCTAAATTCAACTTTTCTGTGATTCTGTGAATATAAAAGAAATTACTTTTTTGCATCAGAAAGAGCAGTATTTAAGCATTTCCCAACTAATGAATCCCTTAATCAGAGCAAATGGACTATTATTCTTTTGTAAATGCTCACCCAGAATAAGAAAAAGGACTGTTCTTAAGAACATTAACTGATGACCTCTTCTTTCTTTATCGTAATTTGTGATAATATGGGATGGTGTTAATGCCTTGAAAATGACAGTGCATTGTAAGAATGCTTTGCAAGAATACTTTGTATAATTTTATGTTTTAGACTTGAAGCAATAGTGGAGATTTTGTTTCAGTCCACTCACACACAGAATTTGCATGAATGCTATGAAATAAATACTAGTAAATATTAAATATATTCCTCTCCTATTCAAAGCATGACTTCCGTCATGCACATGCTCTACCTAGCATGTTATCTCTTCCTAAAAACATTATTAACATGAACAAAAATTTGATATGACCAGTAATCACAATCAATTATTTGATTAGTCTATAATATAGATTGCATTAAGAGTCATGTACCATTGCATTTCCAGTAATAAACATTTATAGCAATTATTTATGTGAAATATCCATACTGTCTTCCTGTCCTGCATTTTTCATTAGGTTCCCCACAGAGATGAGACAGTAAACATAAAATTCAAAAATTCATACCATTTTTTATTAGAAAGCATTCAAGGACCTTCAGCATTTTGACTATGTTAAAACACTCTGTCAGTTCTCTGTGAGGTTACTAAGATTAATTGCCTTTCCTGTGATTCAAAGAGCTTAAACGTACTCGGTGTGAATGTGAATTTTCCGTATGCTCATGCTCATTGCACAACAGTAAAATATAAGCTATTTTGTCCACTGTGCATAAATTTCAAAGTTTATAATAAATCCTAATGTTTTCATATCTCCTTAAATAAAGCTGGGGATGGGGAGTAAAACAGGTGGGTGGTGAGGGAGACTGATTTCCTCTTCCCTTTTTCCTGCAGTGCATATGGTAGTTTCTTGCTGTAACTGTGGACCTGAGGAACTGGATTTGAATAGTTCTGCTAAGAGGAGGGATCTCTAATTTTTTTTCTTAGCATCTGTATGTTGGTCCTGATGCCAATTTCACCATACAGAAACTGAAGACACAATATTTGCTTTGCTTGTATTGGTTGCAGACATCTAACCTGCTTTACTAGTTGAAGAAATATGTGCATGAATAATAGAATTCTAGAAGACATTAATGGTTTTTAATTAATCTCATTTAAAGTTCAATTTATTTTTTTAATATTTTTACAAATATTTACACATTACAAATATTTTGGCACACTATTTCAGGGACATTTTGGTTCTTGACTCATTGAAATAAGTGGGAATTAGGAAGTCAGCAAGGCTTTGCAAAGCTGACTTTAAATCCTCAGTAATTCCTGTATGGTAGGGTAAAACCAATAACTACAGAAAGTGAAACAGCCAGGTCCAAACATTGCTTTTATTTACCTCCTGTGCAGTAAAACTGAAGAAATTGGATAGTAGTCAAGCCTTTAATTCTTTTAAGTCATAAAAAGTATATGAGCTGATGAAGATCTTGCAGAAAAATTCCACTGCATAGTCATATTAGAATCGACTGAATCCCTGGCCTTGGGCTTGAACCGTTGGTCATATTGCCTCATTCAAATTATGGAAGTACTATGATTAATTAAATCAATTACTTGGCATCTCAGTCTGGAGGCCTGAACAAGGATGCCTCAGATGGGTCTGTAGATGCCATCACTGAATTGCCAAAAACGTTTTTGCCATTTCCTTTGTTTTGAGGCCTGATGAGGTAAGGCTTTGACTGTCTTGAAAATTTGTAATCAGTAATAGACCAATGTTTTAGTGTGTAAATAGCATGAATTGGGTTGTGTGTGTTTGTGTCAGTGTATTGTTACACATAACACTGGGCCATGCAGAGTCCTGCAGTATTTGCTCTTAAGACTCTCCAGTTATTCCTGGTTGTTCCACAGTCAAGTGCAATAATTTCCCTCTGTACTCAGTTTAGGCACTGAGAACAAGATCTCATTTCTGTCAGAAGTTGGTGGGTGATTCACTAGAGACAGAGGCAAGGGAGAAACTTTCTTCTCTTTTTCAGAGGCTGTGCATGTGATCATGTTAGCATCTGAGCCTGGTTTAATCTCAGACCTAGTTAGGCCAAGCAGTTCAGTCCACAAATACGTG
This sequence comes from Edolisoma coerulescens, assembly GCA_013397115.1. NCBI lineage: Eukaryota > Metazoa > Chordata > Aves > Passeriformes > Campephagidae > Edolisoma > Edolisoma coerulescens. The sequence goes on along the minus strand of VWZW01008123.1, from coordinate 3,049,183 downwards.
AAGGTGAGCCTGGCTGTATTTCTGCAGGTGCATCTTGGAGAAAAGTGATTAGAAAGCTCATCTGCAAATTGTATTTTGCTGTTTCAGATGCAGCCAGGAAGAGCACAGCTTGTCCTTCAAACACAAGGCCATGTTTACCTGGCTAGTAAGACTAATTACCACTTTAATAGTAATTTGAACAATTAGATATGGACATTGCTGAAAGACAATAAACATGGAAATCTATAACACTTTATTTGCCACCCTTTTTTACTGTGTGGGTAAAGTCTGAAAGCCAGCAGAAGATGGCTCGTGGTAGTCAAGAGTTACTCTTCACATTGTAAAATGCTGGAGAAAAAATTTAAAGCAAAGTTATTTCTTTGAAACATAGTGGGAGTGCAAAGGAGGAAACTTCCTGTTGTGCTGAGATGCTGTGAAATGCATCACATTTCAAAACACTATCATATTTTCTATACTTTAAACCCACCATACCTACTAAAAAAAGAATGTTAAAGTTTCAATATCTCACATGTATAAGTTAGGCTGCCTGCAGTTTTAATTTAACTGCATAATGGGCTACTGCTTTTTCCCACCAGGGAGGAAAAGGTTAAACAGTTGTTTTTGAGAGATGATTATTTGAAAGTCCTAACAAGACTGGGAGAATAGGGATTTGGAACCAGATGATACAAATAAAGGGTGGGAAAGGCAGAGGATTAAAACTGTGGAGTATTCTGCTTTTACAGTTGTTAGAGTAAAGGGTTAGTTGTGCTTTTGAGACTGTGAGGGCTCAGGGATTGTGGGAGCTCTTGCAGAGATAAGAGAATATTCTGTCTTGTTGATGGTGACTCCCTTTAGGATTATGATTAAAGCCCATAATTGATAAAAGGAAAAGATATGCAAAATGGAGGTAGGACAAGCACTGGATACAGACTGCACCTCTGAAAAGTGTGAGGATTGGTTCTGTGGAGCTGGAGGGTTGCTGTGCTGTGGGCTGCCCAAGCAGCCTGCCTTGTGAGCATGCACTGCTCTACAATCTTTAAATATGTAATCTCACATTGCTTTCACATAAGAGATAAGAATTTAATGAGCAGTGATCCAGTATTTTGTTTTATCGTGTTCAGTGTGTGGTCCCAGGCTTCAGTATAGGCTGTTTACTATACGCTATTTAAATGCTGTGCTGAAGGCAGAATAATTAACTTCCTCATGGGCTTTTCTATAGCACTCATTGTGGTGAGATTGGAGTGTCTTACAATGCGAAATAAATTGCCACCTTAATGCGTGTTTGTTGAGGAGAGACTATTTCTGCTCTCAAGCACAGACAAATGTCAGGCATATTGTGTGTGCCCAGTCTGAAACATCTGAGAGTTGATTTTTGTGCGTACTCACCAGTACACAATACTTCATTTGATGTATAGTTCCTATTTTCTCCAGTTGCAGCTGAGGCTATTCAACCATTCCACAACTCTCCAACCGAAAAGCTGAAATAAATAGGGAACACCTGTGAGAATCTCCCCTTTGAGTTGCTTTCAGTGTGTTTCAAATTTCTGGTAGAGAAAAGTGTTATGTGTAGCTGCACTTTTATATAAGTGGGATCTTGTGGGCTCCTGCTGTCGTGTTTAGACTTAGATGCAGTGGTTTACAATGCTCTGAGGAACCAAATGTTTGGAATTATTTATCATCCTTACTGAGCTGGGACAGGTGAGTAAAATGATAGAAAAACTTTCAAAATTGCTCAGCAACGTACACTCCAGTTTTCAAAAGCACATAAGTTGTTTATGAGCTTAGGTGCTTTCAGAAAATTGCTTTCTCTTTTATTCTGTAATAAAGATGATGAAATAATAACTATATCACTGTTATAGGACAAAAAATTCTAATTTGAAAGTGCTCTGCTTGTAACTTTTAACAATACTCCAAAATTTAGTTGAAAGCTATTAAAGAAGCGTAGCTGAATTAAATAAATGCAATATATCTGCCTTGTGAACAATGCATAATGATAATTTATCTATTATGTAACAAAACTGAATCTTTAGAGAAAAGGAATGCTTCTTGAGAAAACATCATTAACTTTATTGCTGCTAGCAGCACCAGAAATTTTCACTTTTTATGTTCTCACCTGAAACACTCAAGCAAAGCAGCTTGTCTGAGAGAGGAGAATACCTACTTGACTTAGAAAAATAAGTTTACAGCTTGTAAGTGAATGTCTCACACCATTTTAAACTCTATATCGAATGTATGCTACAGAGTGAAGACCCAATGCTACAGGAGTATAGCAACACTGTAGTGTTTAAAACTGATTATTTCTTAAATTGCTGCGTGTAATCGAGTGTATTAACACTGATTAGTGCTGAAAGCCTAATAGAAAGAAGATATAAAAAAAGTGCTTCACAAAGATGCATAGCAAAGGATAAAATAGTACAGGCAATACCACTTGTGAAGCTGAAGAACATTTTCATAATTAGTGACTAATTTGTATGATGCATAATGTAAAAATGTGCTTGATTTTAATTCTCTTTATATAGTTTCTTTTTTTTCTCTATTCCTAATTTCATGTGTTTATCATTGCCCTTAAATACTTCTATTTGCTGTAATACTTCTCTGAGGTATTTGAAGAATATTCTAACATAAACTGTAATGTTTTATCATGAAATAAATAAATTACATTAGCATAATGCTCAGTTTGAACCAGCTTTTGACTGTGAACTGACCTGAGATCTTCAAATTCACTTTTGCAGTATCTTTCAGAGGCTGTGGTACTGATCTGACTATCTTTTGTACTTTTAGCCTCTTAAACTTTTGAAATGCAATCAGTAACTTGGCTATACAGTGGAGTTACAATTAAAGATTTTCAGAAAAATATAATTCATCTGCCTTCTTACATGACATCAATCTTGCATTTTATCTGTTAATGATAAACTGTATTTAATCAAAATGTATCTCCTGAAAATGTATCTAATCTTCATGCAAAGATCTCAATCAATGGAGAAAGTAATTGCTAAATTCAGTAATATCTTCCAACCTTTGCTTTTTAAATTAAAAAATTAACAGTACAGGTTCTTAAGAACTGTCTGGCTGGTTACATGTCTAAAAATCACTTAGAACAAAGTGTTTATCATCCTTTGGAAAGGTTTAACATACTGTATTTCAGTCAGTCCCCTGCCCTTGCCTGCACTGGCAACGTTGTGTGTGAAATTTCATCACACAGCAGCACCAACTCCTTGAGAGCTGTGTGTGAAACAGGTGCCTTGTGCTGGTTCTGTAGTGGAAGAAACTACCTTGGATAAAGGCCAGAGTATAATGTAAAGTTGTTTGTATACAGAGCTAATGCAGTGTAATTCACACTCTGTGAAATGGCACATTATCAGTGTGGTAACTTCTTGGAATATACTTGTGTTTAGACTTTTTTTTTTTTTTAAGTTACAAGCACTGAGCTCCAACAGTTTCACTGTAAGGTACTTTCAAATCACTTTGGGAATTCACTTTTCAACAACCACTTTAAATCAGGAACACTAGAATTATGTACAGCCCAAATGTCAGGCTTTCCAGTGTCTTAAATAGAATTAATGTTTTAGTTTTTATTTTATTCTTTATTATCTTGTTTAGGCATTCAGGAGTCAAATTTGCCCCTTTGCAGGACTCTGTGGAGTTCTGATGTTTAATTACTCATCCAGTATGAACTTGGCATTTCCTACATCTGCCATTTCTGATATTATACTTAGCAAAAAAATTTCTTCCTTATGAATTGTTTTTACGGGTTTAAAAAAAAATAAACTGTAATTTAATATATGCACATAAGGCAAAATAGATGTTTTGGTTCACTTCTGTAGCTGCCTGGCCTCTGCATTATTTGCTTGCAGGTTTGATTAGCAGGCTGAATTCTTGCATTCAGATGAACATGTTCCCCATCAGGTTGCACATTAATCCCTCCAATGCTTTTCTAAAACAGCTGGTGAGTTTTGCAGAGTAGTTTCCAGTGGGGAATCACTTCCAAGTTAGCTGGCTCCTGGTACATCAAATATATGCTTTGCTGATACTCTGCAAAGCTAATCTGCAAGTGACTTGCGTGCAGTAGGGATTGAAATAGTTTTAAAAACTGTATTACATGTGAGATAAACATGGTCAACCTCACTTTAAAATAATAATAAAATAACTTTTTACAAGTCTCATTTTCCATAAATTCATTTTGACTGGCATTTTTCTATGTTTTCTCCTTTAATTCTTTATCAGTTGAATCCCCTGTCAGCTTTTTCCTCTAATCTACTCAGAACTGATTGGGTGAACTGGGGTAATCTGCCTTGCCCTTTATTAATGTTTTCATGGTCTTCTAAGACTGTAAGAACTTATATTTTTTCCCCCCAGTACTGCCACATTTATTAAAAGCAGCAGCCAGTGGTACACGAGTCACCAGTCCAGCATCTCTTTACTCTACTGGTCATAAGTTTTTTAAGAGTAACTGCTTAAAAAAACATTTACCCAAAGTCCCTATAGTTGAACACAAAAGCAGAGAAGGTCTGAATCCCTCAGATCTAAGCAAAACTGTACAAAATCCCAAACTGGGCTCAGATTGCCTGGCCATCATGGATTGTACTGTGTTTTTTCAGCAGTGTCCTCTCTGACATTCAGGACTGATTTTAGCCCTGAATTTCCTCACAGTTTTCTCTGCTACAGGAAAATAGAGTGCTTTCCAGAAACTCCGTCCAAGATAACAAATGCCTGTCATGTGTTCTGCTATCTCTAAATCTGCATTTACAAGATTTATAAGAGGCAATTGTTAATTTTGTTTGCTGCAGCCAGCTTGCTGAAGAGAAATGGACAAGAGAGGAAATAAATCCAGTATTTGTTGCAGAGTAAAGAAAGTGCAGGAAAGTACGTTTTCACCAGTCTTTTATCATTGAGTCTGCTGTGCTTTGGCCTCAGCATCATTTATTCCTGTCCTGACAGTGATCAGTCTTCTTTTTTGACAACATTAAATTCATCGTGTCTTTTGCTCCTTGCAGACCATTAGGAAATTGCTATAGAATTACAGTTTATAATATTACTTACCCGTGCAATCCCTGCAATAAAGTTATCTTCATACACAGAGTGAACATCTTGACTCTGCGTTAATGGCAAAATCATAATTCCATTTAAGTAGTGAAGGGATTTTTCTATAAATCTTAATTCATTGTCAGGCCCTTGAGTTTTCAAGGAAGAGGAGAAGATGGTCCCCTAATGAAATTGAATTGGCTTTTTTCTTTTTTTTTTCTGGTTCAGATGGAAATTGTAATTACCACTGGCCACTCTTCCACATATTTGTTTTTCTAAAATATTCACAATTACAGTGGGAAAAGGATTGCTGCAGCAACTCTGTGTTTCCCAAAGGTTGGTTTAGGGAGTCAGCCTGCAGAGGAAGCTGAACAGGAGTTTTAGCCCTAACTCTTGACTTTCCCCCTTGTGACTTCTCCTTTCTTTTGTGTTTATACCTGTCTTGAGAGAGTATTGATCCAGTCTGTTAGCCCAGGGCAGGGGGCAGATTTCAGTCAGATGTGGAATTCATTGAGGGAGAGGGGGAGGAATGTGTGGGGAAAAATCACAGCAGCAGAGTTGTATAGTTTTTTTGCCATAGAAAATTTGAATATCAGTAGGTGGCAATTCATATTCTCACTGGAAAAAAAACTGAATTTATTAAATTATCTCAGGTATAATCACAGATTTCTCATTACTGCTGGCATATTGTACTTTCAGGGCTTGCAACACTAGTCCTTTATCTCTGTTCTCTGAAAAACAAAATATTTTTTTAAGGAAAAAAAGACATGTGTATCTCATATTAAGTGCTGGACATGTATTATAGTACACTCATAATAGAACAGAATTTTATTTTAAACTGTGCCTTTCTTAAAATGATTTTGGAGATCCTGAATGAGTCAAATCCTGTAGTTCAGTGCTGCAGAAGCTCTCTGAGTCACTTTGTGTGTTCTTGACAAGAGCCCAAGCAGAATGCTGACTGTCAGAACTGCACTGGGAAGGGGATGCTTTTCAGTGCTCAGAGTTTCATCTCCTGCTCCCGATTAGAAGATGCTGAACTGTCTTTGAGCACACCTGAGGAGTCACCTTCATTTGTGGTTGAAATTAGCCCAGCCTGGTTTTTATGACACAATGTGCCAGTGCTTTTTCTGGCAGTTCCTTCCCTTCCACTTTCCCCCTCTGCGTGTTTCTGTTTTATTTTGGCATTGATCCTGCAGCTCTGCTCAGACACGCTCCTGTGAGCCCACACAATGTGAGGTAGGTGCAGCAAATTGCGCAATCAAGGCCATTAAATAGAATTGCACTCCCATAACAGAATATGACAGCTGTCAGTTAAAGCTGAGAATTCCCTTCCACAGCAAGCATATTTTATTCTGAGGCAACATCAAAGGAGATATTCTCCCATCAAAAAAGACAGAAAAAGAGAAATTGTAATGGAGGTTATTTAAACCTAGTTTAATCACCTGAGCAAATAAATGGGTTGGATGTGAACTGATTTTTGTGGTTGGTGCCACAAAGGGAGGGAAGACAATTCCTAACAACTGATCCACACTTCTGTGGCATTGAATAGGTAAAGTAAAATGGACTTTAGGATTTTATTTTAATTATTCCATCTGGTTCATACAGAAACTCTTCTAGACTGAAAACTCTGTGCAGCAAAGGCTTTAATTTCTACGTGACCATTTGTGCTGTGTTTGGATTATTGGGACATGTTCCAGCACTGAGCTGTGACTGATTATCTGCCAGAAAATCTAAGATGATCATAGGTACAACACAGAAAGGGAACTTTCCTCTGGGTTTTGGACTTTTCATACAGTCTGTAAACAAAGAAATTCTGGTGCTCCATACACCAAAACTCATAAGTGGACTTCTAAGAATAGTTTTCATTCCTTCCTGTGTCTTTTATGAATAACCATTATGAAATGCAGATTATACAGATGATTCTGCATATATGTACATGATTTTGATGGAAGGCAGCAGGCCAAAATTTGGCTAGCAAGATAAATTCTTAGTAGTTAGACAGTAGAAATTAATATGGGTTTAACTCTGGCAAGTTTGAAAGTGTGATAATACAATAGGCCAAAAGGATATATGGGTGCAAATTGCTAAAAGTATAAAAAACTCCAAGTACAACTTGTTCAAATGGAAGCAGAAAACTTATCAGGTGCTCTGTAGACTGAAAAATATTTGCTGGAGATTTCTTAGGTCTTCAGAACTCTCGCTGGATTAAGTTTTGGGTTGTATTATCTTAAAAATTTACTTTAAAATCATCTAAAACTGTTCTAATTTAATAGTATAACTTCATGGGATCTTTGCCTGTGTGAGAACTATGCTGCACAAAGACTGCTTCTGCTGATAGAAGGAAACCACTTATTCCTAGGGATACTTTCAGAACCATAATGGGCTTCAATGTGTACTTGAATCTCTCTGAACAAAAGCAAAGCTGCCTGTGCTGCTGGTGCACCATGACCCATCTATTTAAGAGCTGTGTTTCACTCTGCCCCTCTGTGCTGGGGTAATTTTTGCCTGAGTAGAGAAAAAAAAAAGTTTTTGATAGATGATACAAAGAACTTACTCAAAATAGAAGCTTTCATTTGCTTGGAGGCCACACTCTGATATGGAAGTTGGAATATGAATTGACGAGTATTAGGAGAGAAATACCCAAGTTACAGAATTTAAAGAACCTTGAGCTTTTTTAAATAATAATTTATTAAATAATAAAACATCAAGTGTCTGAGATTAGGAAGAACCATTTTGATGTAGCTTACTTTTTAAGATAGTCACTTCGTACAGCTGCATGTTTGTTCCTGTCACTCTCTTCAATATTAAATTTCATGTCTCTAAATGGTAGGAGTTCGTTTTATTTTCCTCAGTCAGAGACTTTAATGCTTATTTTATTGATTTATGCTAAAAAAAGGAAACAATGAAGGGCTTCTTCAGGATACTTGAAATCTGGTCAATTTTTTTTCTTTTAAATTGGAAATATAATATACCTATTACTCCAGGATATGTGTCTCTGAGTGCAAGTGGTTGCAGCATACATATTAATTTCCTGTTGTATTTGAATGTACAGGCTCAGCATCCATATTTTATAAATGCTGACACCCTAAAGTTAAGTAGGCTAACATGGCAGTTTTGGAGTAGTAATTTATGTTGCAAGTAAGTCATTATTGAAGTGAAATAAGTGTTTCACAACTCGTGTTATCATGCACATATTTCAAATCCTTGGTACAATATTTGTAAGCGCAGCTCCAGCACATGACAGGAGTTTTTAGAACTGGGGCTGGATTCCTGTCACTTTCTGTCCAATACTAATTTTAACCTTGTGCAAAAGATTAATATGTGCATAATTAATAGATGAGTGACAAAACAAGGGGGAGAAGGCAAACAGAAATGGATTTCTTCAGACACTGTCTTAGGACAGTTGGAACATATTTCTACCCTTGTTTTCATTTAATTTTAGACACTAAGAGAAAGAACATTAAAAAAAAAGATCTTTATTATGTGTCATAAACTAGGGAGGAACAGTTAGTCAATACAGAAGGACTCAACTCTAAATTTCTGCTTCTTACACTCATTTCTGCAAGGTGAAATGAGATATACTTGTTTTCTGTTCCAAAGTGATTTCCATTTTATGCTGAAAGCATTAACAGAAATCCATAAAGATTTTGTGAGTGTAGAGAAAGATGTTTAGATTTTAGTTAATTTTTTGAATAACAGACTGAAAGCACATGTAGAATTAGGAGTTACAAAGGAGCAAGGGAAGAACTGAGGAGTTCATAAGTGCCAAAACACGCCATTGTTTCTGCCTTCCTGGATGTGGAAAGTGGGTGGGATTTTCTCAAAATGACCTCCCATAAGCAACTGAGAACTGGAAGCTGCTGCTGACTTTCCAAGGGTCCTGGTTCCCCTCATTTGGTTGCAAGTTGTGGCTGGTGTTCCAGGAAGGGAGGGAGGTGTGCCTGGGAGGAGTCCAGTGCCCTGCCACAGCAGGGAGGGGGGTCAGCCTGAGCAGGGGAAACACTGGTTCTTGCTCAATTTAGGTGGCTCCAAAGTAGGGCAAGAGGGTGGCAGGGCTGTATCATATGAAAGAAAGGAGACTTCTGGAGGAAGAGTCCCTGGAAATTTCATATAATGGACTTCTAAGGGCCTATCATTGGGACTTTTCTGCTAGGCAAATGGGATTACATGATAGCATGTGTATCTATAATGTTGATTTCTGAGGACTATTATGCAAAAGCTGTTGCTTCTTGCTTTGTTTTTTTCTCCTAGTGGTCTGCATCTTAGTTCTGGGAGTCTCATGTTTTATAGATTGCTACTAAAGCTGCATTCTAAAAGGGTCATAGTTTGAGGATGTTCAAAGTATAATATAAATTAAATAAATAATGTGTATCTTTCATTGTATCACAAGGACAGGCCGCTTTTTATTACATATTCCTACTCACTCCATAAATTCCTGCAGAACTTCTTTTTTAACACCTTCCTTTGTGTGTTTCCACACAGCTGCCCACCTTCTTTCATGCTGTTCCCTGTGCTTGTTTCATGCTCCTCCTCTCCTCTATTAGCTCCCTTCAGACAGGTGCTCTAGGTCCTCTCAAGAAATGACACAATCCCTGCTGGTGAAATTTGCACTTGTTCCTGAGAGCTGGACAGCCATGGTGCTTCCTTTGTTAATAGGGTTTTATAACCACTTTAGTAATAAAGAGTACTTTTGATCTTCTTTTACAATACAACAGCCATAAATAATTAAAGGTTAAGCAAAGAAATTATTTTTAGACAGGTTCTTCATCATGCACGATCTAGAGTTCTTTATTCATATTAATTAATGACAGTATTAATACGTAAAAAGGAGTATAAAGATTATAGTGTCCTATTCTGTTTTGGGTTCTAAAATACCATCCAACTATTGCAAGATGAGCACAAAGATGAATGACTAAGAGTCACACTCTTAGAGCACTTCTCTTATTAAACTTTTAATAAGAACATCAGTAATTTGCACTAATGACTTCTATTTGTATTAGAGAAGACCAAACTATAAATTACGAAGTAAATGAATACATGGAATAAATATCTTGGAGATACTGCATTATGTTGTGTACTTTATTCTTTAATTGAAAATGGTATTTTAACTTAATTAATAATGATGATCCTGCAACAGAATGTGTTTTGGAGTATGCCTTATAAAAGAAAGAAATTCACACAATGGGATGGCAACAGCCCTTCAGCACAAAGGGGCAGAGCAAGGACCATTTTTTGACCTTTGTGACTTTCAGCACTTGATGTCATAAGTTTGTTTGTGTAAGTGAAGAGAATTATTTCCTTCAAACACAGCAGACATTTTTTTCGTGGAATAAATGCAATTCTGTCAAACTGTTGTACAAAACTCTGTTTGCAATCCACAGAACTACCCAAGGAAGTTTTTTTTAAATCAAGTAATTTGTTCCCCTATATTTTCTATTTTCACACTCTTTTGCATGATTGTTTTATTTTACAACGTTGTATTTTCTTATTGTTAGAAGACAAAATATTGTAATAGAATTGCAACTGTCAGGAGTACATTTATTGGCAGGAATAGTAAACAGTTAAATTTTTTTCAAACTATTCCTTCTGAGAAATAACATTTCTAAGTCCCACAACATGATTTCAGCTTCTTGCCATGTGGCTGATACAATGAGCCTTACTAAGATTAAGAAAAGCTATAAAAAACACTGGAGGGTTTTCTTTGTTTTGTGTTTGTATTTCGAATAATAGGTGGCAAGACATGTTTGACATAAGACTGCAGAATGATTAAACTAAGGATTTGGAGTGCAGCTACGCTGATGATATTTGGCAGCTTTATTGACACATTGTATTGCCTCAGGCTAATGATTTTTGCAGTTTTTCAGTCATTTCTTGCAGTCTGTTTAGGGAGGAAGCACTTAGGCCTGCTTATGAGCTGAGTTTGTCTCCAGCCTGTGTCTCTCACAACTTTGCAGTGATGAAGGAAAGCAAATGGCTCAGTTGGAGAGGATGAACAAGAGTCCAAACTGGGCCCCTTTTCAATGCTTTGCATTAATATAAGTTCTTATTAGGACAAATGTTTCTCTATGAGAATTTTAATTTCAATTAATCTGATTGTTTTCCTTCATAATTCCTCTCCAAATTTCATTGAAATTCAATTTAAATGCATATTTGAGCTGTAATAAAGGTGTTGTTCTGCCAAGATACTGTTATTGGGATCATTGCCCTGAAGTTCTGGTAACATTTGCAGACCAAATTCTGGTGCAAGTCCATCAGGGGTTTGACTTGCCTGGACAGTTCCAGGACAGTCTGTTCCCTACACTGATATTCCATGGCTTTCCTTAAATGAAACCTAAGACAGTCTGTGCTGCTGCTTCTTTCTGTGGCTGTGGTCAGGCCTCCCTTCCTGGACACAGCAGAAATGATATTGAAGTAATATTTATAAGGGTATTTGCTAATGAATAAATGTTTAATGTGCTATTAACTGCTTTTTGTGGATAGCTTTTCTGGCTGATAGACCTTGTCCACATGAATCTTGTGATCCAGGTACTGTCCTTGCTACTTGAGATCCCTGGGGGGGTGGAAAATAGCCCCGTGTTTGCATTTCTGACACCTGTGGCTGTGCTGATCCCGAGGCCATTACTGAACCACAGAGAGCACTTTTAAAAATAGTTTTATGCCACGAGGCCCAGGCACGTGACATGTTCAATAGAAATCACAACAACTCGGGAAAATGCTGTTGCTGGAAGATATGCGACTGATCCCGAGGTGAGGCGGTGTCATCAGATATATAATTCATATTAAACATCTCGTCATTGCTGCTCTAGAAAATGGTTTTTACTCAGTGGTCACAAACAAAAATGTCAACCTGGCGGGAGTTTGAGGCTTTTTTCGTTCCCTTAACTTTGCACCACTTAAACTAAATGTTCATTCTGGTGTCCTGGCTTTATGAGTGATTTTGAGGCCACTTGAGCTAATCTGAATTTTGGAAAGCAGCTGTACTCTGTTGTGTGACAGCTCTCACGGAGCTTCCCTATCTCCCTGAAATGTTCTGGTCTGTAATGTATAAACCTGTGCAGTCACCTGCGACTGAACCTTTACCTTTTCCTCTTCGTTGACATGTGGGTAATCCCTTAGATGAGGAATAATTACGCTGGAGGTAACTCTGTGTTCCTGCATCTAAGTCTTGCTGTTTGAAGATTCTCTTAGGGAGTTTTTGCCGGCTCAGACCTTTGTGATAACTTCTTGAGGTGAATCCGAGCACACTCGGATTGCTTAAACCCAAAACTTCTTTTTGTAGTTTAATCAAAGATTCAAATTATCTTTCAGAAACATTTCTAATCCAGAATTCAAGATGTGAATTTCTGTGTAAAGTTTCCTCAGGGATTTTTTTTTAAATGAAATAGTTTTCATTGTTATGAGTATCTTCCAGAGAGGAATAAAAAGAAAAAAATAGTGAGTTTTTAATGTCCACTTTTACCCTATTAAAAAAATTCACAAAACATATTAAAACTGATCACAAAGGGAAGTGTGTTTGTCAATACCGATCAAGGTTTAAAATGTTTTAAGTTCCCCCAAACACAGATTATGTTAGATACTTTAAACTCGCCTAAAAACTATTAAAAAAGATGTCTCAAAATGTTTATACTTCAATCAGAAAGTTTCTGTATTTTCCAGAATTAAAATTTTTCTTTGTTTTATATCCTTGCCCACAGTTAAATACTAAAGACTTGGAAGTATTTGCTGCAGAGAATTTCATTACTTTTATAGTTATATAGCTGATTTTAACATGCAAAGAAAAGCTAAGTGACTTTTTTGGCATCGCTTGTCCCTGAAACTGCAAATAAACGGTGCATAGTCTTAACTACCTCATAAAAAACCCAAATAAACAAAAAACCCCCACACAACAAACCCAAACAATCCCCCCTCCCCCCTAAACCAGAAAAAAAATGCTAAAATTATGTATAATAAATGCAAGCTGAAAATCCATTTCCAAATCAGAAATCAACTTTTTGGTCAAATGACATTTCTTACATTCCATGATATTAAAGGATGAAAAATCTGCCTCAGTTTCTTCCTCATCTGAATGAAAACTGAGTTAGGGGTGACACCCTCGCCATGAACTTTCTCTGCAGTCAGTCTGCTTGGAAGAATTAGATGTAAGATTAATTAGATTTAAGGTTAAGAAACCACCTAGTGTAAGGCTCTCCCAGAGCAGAAGCCTGCCACGTTATAGAACAGATTAACTTAACCAATTTTACTTTATTTGGTAGGAAAAAACCCCAACAAACCCTCAATACATTATTTGGAATAAATTTATTTCATCACTTAAAGAAATGAGAATTATTATTTGAAGAAATAATTATTAGTCCATCTCAAATCTTGAGAAGGTATAACTCAAATTCCTTATGTAACAGGATTAACTAGGAAGTGAAATGTAATCCCTGTAATTATTTTCCTTTTCATTTCTCATATCCCTTCTTGTATTATTTAACATGTGAAGTGACATGTACATTTGGGCTTTTTTTCAGAACTAAAAAAAAAAAACCCAAAACCTTGATTAGCTCTAACTATAGTATGTCATTTAATGAGTTTGGGATATTTGAATTTTTAGAAATCATTAAAATGATAGCTTCAAATAAGTAGCTAAATATTAAATCCCACTAAAAAGAATGAAATTAAGTCTTTTTAATACAACACAAAATATTATATTGAAAATAATGGTCTGAACAATCACAAACTATTGACCAAACTGAGAAGAGAGAAGATTTTTTCTATACCATTGGAAAGATGGCTGTGCGACTGCTGCTGTAATTGTAGACTGTAACTAAAACTGTTCTGAGATTTGAAACTGATTTTTGTTAAGATTGAGTGTGAAGAACTGTGGAAATAGTTTATACAAACTCTAACATACTTTGACAACAGTGGAAGCTTTAATAACTATGTACTCTGCTGACAGGAGTGAAAACCTCAGACTTGTGTATTCCACAACATCCTATATTGCTGATGTTTTGACCAGTTAATTGTAGTTTTAAATTATTTTACATATTTAGTTAAGATAAATACTCTTAATTTAAAATCTTCAGTCAGTTCTGTGCTCTGATCCTTCCGAGCACTGTGTGTGGTATACTTCACGAATACTTTCCTGTGCTTCCACAGTGAAATTATTGGTAATTTCTGGTTTCATATTTCTTTCATGGGACAAAATGAGCGTTACAAACATGCTTTTTCAGAGATTAATGCTTTTACTCAATAATGTCCATATCCTCATGAGTCCTCAGCAACCGAGACAGAAGAAAGGGAAAGGCTGAGGCTTGTTTGCTGTGTGGTTGCATAATTATTGTGTGACTAATGGGCAGAATTGTGCTCGGTAGGACTCATTTCACAAAAATTAGACTTTTATACAATTTGTTTACTCAGACTGAGTTAACTTGCCCTGACTTTAATGTTTGCCTGAAAAGCTATTATTTCTCCTCTTAGTACTGCCAGTTACTATATTACAGTTATTACAATGTGTGCTTTATGTATTTTTATGGTGTCAGTCAACATTATGGAAAGTTATCTGGAAAGATTTTTAAACCTAGAGCATTCTGCCTGGGGGACTGCAGGAAGACTGATGGCCATATCTTTGGAAGGTCATTAAGAGGATTTCAAGGATTAAACCCCTTCTTTTTGTCTGGGTGGAGATTAGTGGAGGAACCTGCACCAGTGGGCATTTGGTGTGATCAAACCTGACTGTGGAGCTCCCTTTGTGTTGTGGAGGCAGCTGGACAAAAGGGAGCTTAGTGCTGAGCCTGCCTTGGCTCTGCTGTGCCTGACCCAGCCAGAACAGGCTGTGTACAGGCAGGACTGACAAATTCTGAAAATAAAGGCGGGCAGGCCTTGGGGAGGAAAGTCTGTGGTCAAGCAAGAGACAAAAGAAGACATTGTTATGTGCAGATATAGAATCTGTGAGGACAGGCAGAGAATATCCAGAGAGAATAAAAATAGCAGTGCTTTAGTTCATTTTCCTCAAGTGAGATTCTCTTCTGTAGCCTTCCCACTTTGCAAATCTAGCTATAACATGAACAGGACAGCGTGTGTTGCGTTTGCTTGCACAGAACCAGGAGAAATCACAGAAGCAAATGAGATAGTCTGGTTCTTCTGGTTATTGGCTCAGTAAGGACTGAAGTGCAAAGGGCTTCTGTGATGGTTGGAGAGAGGGATTTGCCAAATCAGGAGTTTCCTGGAGTTTAAATGGAGTGCGGCTTCATTTCTTGCTGAAGCTGGAGCAGGGGATTTGTGGTGCTGGCCATTTGGCTGAAAGTCACAGTGGAGAGGCTGAGCAGTGTTGTTTATAGGTTTGTCTTTCTAGGCTGTCCAGAGCAGATTAGCCTGGGCTTTGGTGTTGTATCCTGACATGGAATGAAAGCTTTAGACAATTCGGTGTGGCTGTGAGGGAATTCTATCTTCTACCGAGAAATGTTTATTTTTAAATATGTTGTAAAAAAGCCCCCAAAACCCCTCACTTTGAGACAACTATTTTCTGATAATACTGATAACCTAAATGATACTGGTAGTAGTGCTGCTGATACTTAACACCATTGCAAATAAATTCAGCTGTCTTTAGAATAAATGTGGTTTTTTACTTGAGTATTGTCTCTGATAATATGTGCAGTTTCAGCTCATAATGCAACAATCAAAGTTCCAGTGAAAGGTTATCAAAGGTGACAGATCTATTCACATGATTTTCTAATTGAAATCAATATAATCTGTTTGCGTGCTCTCAGTAGTGTTCAATGAAAAATATCCCCAGCCTTAGGTGGGACAAGTAAATAACTAAGATTCTCAAACATTCCTCATTTTAGAGTATGCATTTTTCCTTGTTTGCTTAAGACCAAAATCTATCAGCTAAATAATCATTCCAAACAGATGCTGTTTATTTATTCTCTCTTTTTCTACTGTTTTCTCATATTTATGTATAAGAAGCTTTACTACTATCTAAGAACTCATAATCTATGAAACCGATGAGAATAGAAAAATTCTCAGGGGGTAGAAAAAGCTACTGTAACAGAAATAACATTTGTTTCATTTTAGAATTCAGCACCCAAATCACTGCCGTCAATTTTATTTCAATAAAAGTGAATTTATATAGGATGTGAAATAATTTAATTCATATTTTCACAATCAGAAATTAGTGAACTATTAGCCATTGAGTGAACTCTTTGATCTTTCTGTTCAACTCTAATTTAAACCGGATGAAGATGTGAAAGGGATGAATATTTCTTCTTCACCTATCAGATTATTTTAATATTCTATATAAAAGAACATATAATGCTTTTTACTGAAAAGGCTTTCAATGGAACATAGGAACATTGAAGATTAAAGCGTGAGGGAAATATTGTTTCCTCTGTGCCAGTCCTGCATTACTGCAGGTGGCTGATGAGGCAGTAAGTTTTCGAACTTCGTCTTGAAACTGGTTATTTTGCTTTGCCACCAATGCTTTTACTGGAAGACTGTCCCAGAACTTGACTTATTTGAAAATTAGGACTTTTGAAAAGTTTATTATTAATGGTTTAAATTAATATATTCTTAAGTATTCCTGATAACAACCTCTGTGGTTTACAGATAAACAGAATTATAGAAAAGGTGGGGTTCCTCTGAGAACGAGCTTCCTCCCCAAAACAGGGCTAGCTTAAAAGTTTTTTAAAGTTGTTCAGGGCCATGCCACATATGTTAGATCAGGCTTTAGTTTGATAGTTCCTTTCTCACTGTAAGTTCTTGCACTTATTTCAGCTGGACTAATACTTGTAGGATGCAATATAAAACTTCCTGATTATGACACACAGACTGACTGGGTTTTCAAGAATTTTTTTCTCTCCATTATACCTCTCCTAATCCAGCTTTATAAAGTAGCAATTGTTTTGTGTGTGTGTTTTGCTATTAAAAATCTTGAAGTGTGGGGTTTTTTTTTGTCTAGTTAGTAAAGATGTGGATTTTCCTTATACATTTCAAAGAGCAGTTTGACTTTGAGCTAGCTCACCAAATAAAAATCTTTGTATGTTGCACAACCCATACTGAGGTTTGTGACACTAAATGATTGTCTGATACATCCATAAACTTGGTGAGAGTTTCAGGCAGAAATCAGATGCAGGACTATTGTTTTAAAATAGCAATGATGCTTTGACAAGCAGCCTAGAAAACATAATGGATTTTAGAACAACCATCGTCTGGTGATGTATTGATTTTATTTATTATTATTTTCTGAGGCTTTTTAATGTATATATTGAGTGGAAAGAAAGCAGTCTCAATGAAATTAGTATAACTTTAGCCATTTTAGGTTGGCTTTTTCTTTTCCCATGCAATAGGTAAAAACATTTTAAAGGAAAATAAATACTAGAGAAATAAAGGTCTTTCATACAGTAGGATTACACCAAAGTGCTTGCTGGAAGAATGATAGAATTTAGAATGTAATTGAAAAATAAAATGAAAGATACTTTCCATAGAATAGATAGGAAATAATGTTCATGACTTTGGAGTATACAAAGCAATAAAAGGCTTTCACGGGTGATTAAATGCTGAAACGAAGCTAAGATGTTTGATCACCGTGCAAGTAATTTATTTCAACACTATGAAACATGATTCCTATTATAAGACAAGATAAAAGAAGATACAACAATATTTTTCTTCTCTTGTGAAGGTCGAGTAGAACAATTAATAATGGGGGGGACCAGATGGCTCAAGGGACAGGCAGTGGGCTTAAGGTTGTTCTTTTAAATGTGGAACATATCAAGAGTAAATAACCTTTGGTATCTTCTGTTTTCCTACCGTATGCAAAGTCAGGCAGTTTTATCAGTCCCTTTCTCTTGGAAAGTGTTTGCAGCCCCAAAAGTCACTCTCGTGGTTGGCACACTTGATCCTCCTTCAGCAAAAAGACTAAAGGATGCATTGACAGTGTCAGCCGGGAGTGAGGGAAATGAATTTATGAACTCAGATTTGTGGAATTAGGTGTGCACAGTTGCCCACATATATTTGCAGACTAACAGACCATGTGTAAACACAGATGTATTCCAGGCTTCGGTTCATCTCACTTAGAATTTTTTGGCTCATGTCCTGTTTTCTTTTGGGGATTTAACTGTTTGAAAGTAGTCTTTTATACAATTGGGTATCCAAATACCTGAGTTGTGAAATACAACAGTAACGTGAAACCACCACCATAAACCACGTAGGTTGATTGACAGAAAGATAAATAGCTTTATAAGTAAATGTATTTGGGGGTTTGTAAATCAAATGAAAGAAAAGTTAAAATTCCAAAGCCTCTTGTTGTTATAGATGCTGGCAACAGTTTAAGAAATATTTTAATACTGTCTATTTTATACAATTTCTATTACTAAAGAACTCTCTTGTTGAACTTTCCAAGTCATAAGAATCTCTCCCATGTCAGTAATCAGGACTGTGTGTGGAATCTTAATGGGGAGTTTTGTACACACTCATGTCACTACTCTGTGCTTTAAATTATTCTGCTGTATTTGCATACATAAATATCTCTAGTCATTAAAAACGTTCATTTACGAGAAAATGTATCAGAAGGCCTAACAGATTTCCTCCACCTCATACTTTAATGGGGCAAAGAAACAGTTTTGCTTGGTTTTGTGAAGTTTATTATATTTTAGTTTGCTTTTATATTAAACGTGAAATTTCTTTATGCCACCTCTACTTGCACTTTCATTGCAGACATCCCCAGTTTGTAAATATTGTGTGTTTCTCTGACTTATTAGTTGAAGAGTAACTTTTGCATGTCAAAACCAACCTTTTTTATTTTAAAAAGGGAGATTTTCTCCAAAGCAACAAGCCTTAGCACTGACAGTAAGAAGCATTTAACAAAAAAAAAAAAAAGATTGCTTAGTCCAGAAAACCTTTTATTGAGCAGATTATAAAGTCTTGTTATAATGGGAAAGACAACTTTTGCTTAACCCAGAGTTCTGTGTGTGGAGTAGCTTCTACTTTGTTCATCTGCCTTATCCTGGTAATTATCAGAGCTCAAACTGTTGAAAACAATCCCATGTTTCTTGTGTATTCCAAACTTTAGAGTTGCTTTAAACTGATGCTGCTGCAGCATTGGCTGTTCTAGATGAGTCACGGAATAAAAAACTTTAAGGTGGAATAAACTCAGCTTCTGTGCAGGAGATCTCAAGATCTATTCCCTTCTATAAAATTCCAAGTGTAAGAAAGTTCATGGTTCAGTCTTAACCTCAGCAGGACAAAGTGATTTATTTTGTGCCTTTTGAGGTCTACCTGGTGCTTTTACTTGTGTTTGTATATTTCTTAATTTTCTGTCACCTCTGATTTTGGCAAATGATCTGTACATTGTGCAGCAGTGACAGGTCCTCTTGTTAGATGACTGATGTATTTTGCCTTATTGCATCTCAATGATTGAATTTTTTTTTTCTGTGTTTCACTCAAATTATTTTGAGGGAAGGATGGCAGAGTGAAATGTTGGAGTAGTGAATGTAAGCTTACCTCTATGGTATGCAGCAATATTGCTGAATTCTGCTGCCATTTTCTAAGTGTGCAGCTCTGGCATTCAGTACAAAGCACTACCTCTGTAATTCTTATGCAGTATTGAACAAACTTAACCATATGAAAATATTCAAAATGCCTGCAATAACTTTACTGAAAGGTTAAACCCCATCTTTAATGCAGTTCTCACTTTTCCTGAAGGCTGAGATAAAAGTAGAAAGGGCAGTTTTCTTGATTCAGTTCACATGGCAACATGTTTATAAACAGACTTGCTTCTGAACAGAAACAATTATATTTGAAAAAAAAAAAGCATTTTATTGTTGTGTGCCCTTTGGCAAAAAAAAAAAAAAAAAGGAATCTGTTGCTTAATAACCAGTTCCATAATTTTCTTAGGCAAATGTAGCAAGAATGCATAGTGTCTAACAATAGATGGAGGTGAATAGTCATACAGCTGATAGAATAATACCTCAGAGGGAGCACGGATGATGGGATCCATGTTTTCTTACTGCAGGTTTTGCATGAAGGTGTCCTTGGTCGTCTGCCTCAAGTATCTTTCAGTGCAGCAAGTTATGGTAGGGAAATTGCCACGTAGGAAGCTGGTCCTTGAGTGGGGAGGTGGATTTGTACCCCCTGCACAGAGGTGGCATTTGCACAAAAACCTTAGAAAGAGCAGGGACTCACTCTCAGCCACTTGCATGAAATCCCTCAAGTCCAAACTTTCAGATGGTCCTGAAGCATCAGAGCAAAGATTGTAGAGGGAAATCCTGACTGGTAAAATATTTGTGGGAATGGGAAAAGCTGAAGGCTGTTTGTGGCATTTGATGGTTTGATTGTGTTGGATTTGCAGTTGCCAGGGACTGATTTCACCTGGGAATCTCGGCACTGGAAGGGATCACCACACCCAGCCCGTGGCTTTCAGGGAAGCAGCGAGTCCTGGAATGTTCTTTTGCAACAATTCTGATTTAGCCGGTTTGAGGTCTAATGCCGCGTTCAGGTTCCTGTGGCAGATGAGTATCTCAGCTAATTTTAGTGCTCAAGGACATCTCTGCTTTCAGTTCTTCCTTCCAGCCTCTAAACAAAGATGACATTCATACTTGGGGAGTTCTGACATTCAGATTTATTACGAAATTCTAATTGGAAACGACTATTTCTCAAGGAAAAGTAAAATCCACAAAAGAAATAAGTAAAGGGGATAATAGTGCAGTACTGTGATGGTTTAATTAATGTTAGGCTAACCTTAGGATGTCGCAAATGTCATTTTCTATTGGCTGCATTGGGACTGAGCTGGGTTTTAGCCCACAGCAATGTGCGGGCGGTGGGTGGGCAGAGCACTCAGAGTGCTCTGCCTGAGGATCATGCTGCAGTTCTCCAGTGCCTCTTCTTCTTTTCCCAACACCCTGTGGCTCAATAGACATTTTATTTTCTTCCTTTTCTCCTCTTGCTTTTTCCCAGTAGTTGCCCATGGCTAATCCAGAGGCTGACATTGGCATGGAAACAAGTTTGAGTACCTGATAGAAGTAGGTGTGTTTAATTAGGATCTGGGTTAGCTGGTGTTAGTTTTTCGGTGGTTTTTTTTTTTGTCTTACAGAGTTCTTTGCATATATCTTGTACCTAATAATAATTCTTAGCACTGTTACAGCATTTGCAATTTTCACAACACTGTGCAAACATTGTTTAATTTATCCTACCTGTCTCCTGCAATGCACATATTGAAGTGGCAGCTCCCATGAAAGCTTGGATCCTCCAGGCCTTCCTTTATGCTTTTCCCCTTGCCCTCAGAGATCTATATTTACCACAGTCCCCCCAAAATCTACTAATTCCTCTCTTTAAAAAATTGCTGAGGAAGAAAACCGAGGTTGTGCACAAATATTGCATTTTCCCATCTTCATCCTTCTGTTTTACATGCTTTACAATGTGCTTTTTCTCCAGTCTCTATTTCTGATGTATTTTCTTCCCATGTGAAACCCAAACCTAAGCTCTGGTACCACACCTCTTCAAGATTCCCTAACCTGGATTAGTCTTTGCATTAACTCTAAACTCTGAGTTAATGCAAAAACCTGCTCAATATTTCTTCTGGTGCAGCATTGCCTCTAAGACATGGGGAGGATGACAAGGCATTCTTTTCTTTTTTTTTTTCTGGGGGAAGGCAAGCTGCCACAAGAATCTCTGTGGATCAATAAAGCACAATTTATGTAAATCGCAGCAGCTGTCTCCCTTAAATTAAACAAATGGAGCTGGTCCAGCACGCAGTACTTCAGTGGCCCTTTCCATTTTGGGCTTGCACAAAGTTTCCCTGAGCAACTGGAAACTCTACTCTTGCTTCACCTTGGGACTCTGGCAAGTTAAGAAGTGCAGTCGCCTGTTTTTTTCTCATTATCTGCAGCTTAGGTCAGAGAGTACCTTCTGCACTATCATTTGGATTAATTAATTCACATTTTCCTGTGCTGTTTTGCCATTCTGTCCATAAAACCAGGTCTCCAAACTACTGTAAAGATAATACAATATACGTGTCATTTCACTTCCATTACTGTTAGGGTCCCTACCAGGCACTGGCCTCATATTTGCAGCTCTTATTCGTATGTTCAGTTTGAAATCTCATATTAGATTTTAAGATAATCGTATTTTCATGAAAGTGCACACAACTTCAGTTCCACCTTAGCTCAGTAAAATTATTTATTATACTGTTATTGGAATAGAAATTATTGGAACAGCACTGGAAACCTGCCAGCTAACAAACAGTGGAGCTTTGAGGTATTCAGTCATTTTACATAATATGCTGAGGTAAATTTATGTAGACTGTTCTCGCAAATTGTAGTAGTTTTCCAATTATTTTCTCCCCAACTAAAGATGTTTGAGAAAAAGATTTAATGTTTTTATGAAATGCTAGAAAAGAATTTAATGTGAGAAGAGAATAAATTTAAAGTCTCACTTAGATAAATGAGTGGAATACAAAGGAGAATATCTGTGATATGGCTGGAGAAAATAATTTTTCTGAGCCTTCCCAGGCTCCAAGGGAGTGTCTTGGCTTTTCTGGATCCCAATCCTCCCCTCTCTTTTGTTTTTACTCCCCCTCTGGTGATACCTTTCTGTGTCAGGTTGCATCTAAAGATGCTCTTTAGATAAACTAAATAATGCTTGCAATATCTGATATATGAGGTTGTTCTTGGAGTCCCTTTGAACAGTTAATTTTTGGGTTTCAGACACTAAAGGGACTTGGAATATACTAGACTGACCTTACGATCTTGTTGAGCTGACGATCCTCAACTCAACTTGCAAATCTCTGCACTGTCTCCTGGTAACAGCTTGTTCCAAGCTCAGACTTGCAGAATCCAGGATCTGAGATCAACCTTTCCACAAGCCCATCCTTTCTGGCCCTGTGTGGGCAAGGTCCCATGATTACAAATGCATCGGGAAGCAGGAACAGGTTTGCTCGTCCTGCCTGAGGCAGATCATTTCTAGGAAGCAGTGGGGATGTTTTTTATCTGTAGCTACCAATAAATGCATAGACAAGGAGGGATGGATGGCTCATGTCTAAGCCTAAGAGTGACCTTCAAAGTCAGCCTCAACTGTCACTGTGGGCATAGATTAAAATAGCTAAGGAATATGTTACAGAACATGTAAAACGTAATATGCCTTGAAAACAACATTCATAAGTGCAAGAATATAGCAAAAAAGGAAGATGGGATACACAACTCTTAGAATCTAAGGATCTGCTATGTCAGAAAACAACATAAAAGTCCTTTTAGTTTAAATTCCATCTTAAAATAAACGTATTTTTCCAATAATTGCTTAGAGTGATTATTTATTTTTTTTGCTTTCAGAACAGAATAATGAATAATGAAATAGAAATGTGTGGAAATATTATTAAAACTAACATTAAAATTGCATTTCTATTTAATATAAATGTATGTAGCCAACAAAGAAAAAAACATTGATTATTCTTATACAATCTTAAATAGTTATTAAGGTGCTGAACCTTTTAATAAAGAACTAGATTATTTTTAGAGCTAACACAAAGTAACAAAACCCCTTTAAAAAATTATCCTTAGGAGATTGTTAGAGTTTTAATCGGTTTCTTGTACTTAAACTCATTTTCCCAGCATGATGTACACTATCTGTGGGAGCTTTTCATAAGAAATTCACACTATGATTAAGGCACCAGCTATTTCAAGTGAAAACATTGTGAAATGTTACTATTGTTTGGGCAGTTGGAACTGAAATGATTGAGCGAAGGATGATAGTTATGCTGCAGGCTAATTACATGGCTAATGTCTTTGCTTTACATATCAATAGATGCTTCTATAGATGAGCAATAACTGAGACTCCATTATCAGTCCAATACAATGCACTTAAATTAGCCACCATTTATGAATACTATTAAAATAAGAGCTGTCCAGTGCTTAGTGATGTTGCACTTGACATGTTTTTTGTTATCAGCCTGAAGATGCTGGTATTGAGGGGAGTTTTGAGAAAGCCAGAGGAGATGTTTTTACAACATTTTGCTGTTAACTACGTATTGATTAAAATCACAGGATTTTTCAATAAGGTAAGAGACCAAAAAAGGCCATCAGAACAAAGGAAAAATGGCATTAGAGGTAATTTTTACCTTTGCAAATGCAGCATCAATTAAGTGTCATCGGTGAGAGGCTTCATAGCCAAACAATGAAGTTCAGTGGAGCAATGCTAATGGATGCTCTCTCTCAACTTTTGATACAGAGTATCTCGAGCTGACCAAATTTTCAGCCTAAAGTCAAAATGAAAGACATCATCCCATGTCTGAAAGTGCTTGCCGTAGGTTTTCATGGATACTTAAGGAGTTATTGTACTTGGTGAAAGGCTTAACACAGATTTTGTGTTAAGTAAGATATTGTCTCTTTGGCACTGCCTCCGAGTTCAGTGTGTGTGGGAAAAACCACAGGAATGTCATGCAGGCAGCACACGGATTAGAAAGAATTAGGTTTTGCTGACAATATGCCTCTTCTAAGTGGCAGCTTAACTGTTTAAAAGCAAAGATTAAAAAGGTGGGATTAA
This sequence comes from Edolisoma coerulescens, assembly GCA_013397115.1. Lineage (NCBI taxonomy): Eukaryota > Metazoa > Chordata > Aves > Passeriformes > Campephagidae > Edolisoma > Edolisoma coerulescens. Next base: position 3,024,673 of record VWZW01008123.1, on the reverse strand, counting down.
TTATTAATTCCTGCTAATCACAGAGTTCTTATTAGGCTGTTGTCCCTTTCTCTGCATTTGGGCAGCGCAGTGCTCCTCATATGGGACACTTCCCATCTTTTGACAGTAATGCTGGAGCCTGGTGATACCCAGAGCTGATTGATGTCTGGTGACAGCAGGCTTTTGTCACCTACTTACACAGCATCCCTTCTCCAATAATACACAATTTATAGACCAAACTATCAATCTTCAATACAAATATAATTTATGCAGTGCCATATAGCTGTGTAAGCTGGAATGAACATGAAGCCTACAGTCAAATTTCAAAATGCTTTCTAAAGCAAATGCTCAGAAAAATATTATCTAATTAAATGGAATCAATTTACAGCAAATGCTGAAACTCAGTAGACTTCAACTCCTTGCCTTAAAAGCTAAAAAAAATTAAAAATGGAAATATCTCAAATGTGTTTGAAGAATGAAGCCTGAGTGTTCTTCTTGCTACCCATGGCACTGGGCAGAAAAAGGTGCACATAAGAAAAAACAATCAAAATAATTGCTCTGTGAAATGGCACAAAGCAAGGAAAGGTACATTGGTGGGATGCACAAATGATAGACAAGTACTGTGAACCTTTCCTGGAGAAAAGAGCTGCTGTATATATAATTTATGCATAATTGTTTAACTGAAATCTTCATTTAAGACTGCTGGAACAGAATGATGATTAAATTATCTTTTTAATATATATTTTGATTAACTGTAGCATTGTGTTTTTGCTTTTTACAGCAAGGCTTAGGAAACATTAAACGCTCGCTGTTACAATCATCTTGTTTCACTTATGGGAGTTGATATTAATATCAACTGATTTCATTCTGGCTTTTTTCCCATCAGTTGTTTTGTTTTTAATCAATTTTGTGTCATACTTATAGATAAATATGGCTTGTGAATGTAAGCTTGCTTGCTGTCTAGGATGCAACTCCTAGACACAAACACAGCAACTCCTCTTGAATACAAAATTGCGAGTACAGGATGCATCCTTTGCATCCTGCCTCGGTCTCAGGTAGCAGGAAAATGTGAATAACCTGTGGTATAAATGTTGATGTAGGACTAAACACAGAAATATTCCTTAACCACCTGCATTTTATAGGCACACAACTGCATGCGTGGGTCTCAATTAAGTTACTTTTCTGTTTTGCCTAAAAATCTCTGCAAAGGGAAAGCTTTCTATTTTTATTTGACTTGTCAAGAAGGGTAGAGCAAATTTTTAAACCCCTATGATTGCATTCCTAGGAAAGACTATCCATATATTTTTTCCAGTAGTTCAGGCAGAAGATGAATATTCCAGCATACTTCAAAGCCCTGCCTTAAGTGCAGATAAGTATTTTCTCCATTTCCATGTAGCATAGTTTAAACCAAATATTAAGATCTTATTTCAGTTTGCAGATACATCTCACCTCACCTGAGACAATAGTGAAAGATATTCCCTCTTTAATGCGTGTCAAACTTGCTTTTATTTCATTTCTTTTCTTCTCACAAATGGCAATACAGCCTGGACCAATCATCTCTAAAACCTCTACAGATTTTCTTTGCTCACAAAATTAGAATATGTAAGAGTAAATGACCTCCACATCCAGTCCTCTGGATGTGGAGGTGCCTCATGCTAGTTAAATGTGATTATTGCTTCTCTTTTTTATCTTGTATCTGGTAAGAGTAACATCACTAACTTCTGTTAAATCAACATCAAAAATGTTTGTGGCCACTGTTTTGTTGTGTACTTCACAAACTTTGTTATCCACATTCAGTTTCCTCTCTCAATTTTCCTAATAAAATTAATAACGGGATGGCCTCCAGGATCCCCCCTTGGAAAGGTGTAGTGTTTTTACTTCATCGTGGATACAGCAGTGAACATTGCAGTGAAACATGTAATAAAGTTTCAGATAATTTCAAAGCTGGTAGCATTGTGCACATAGGATAATAGAGCAGGAATAAATTAATATGGCTATCTAATGCAACTCTACATATATAGGTTTTCTTTTCCTGTGCCCATTACATTTACAAATGCATCCTTTTGTATCCTTTCCCACACTTAAGGAAATTGTCCCCACCAACATGTTGTACAGCTGTGAGTAAATTCCTGGCATGGATAAGCATTTTGGATTATCTGAAATATGTTTGAAAGGTGATGAATTCAATATGAGGCTTAAATTTGTCTGAATTGATTTTCTGACAACATTACCAATGATGTGCATTATATAAGTTTTTAGTTATCATTTTGTTATTGTTTCCATGTGACCCATATGTGGAGAGCATTATTTTTGCTACTCTGGTAAGCAATTGTTGGTGCTCATTTCTCTTTAGTTCTCATCTCTTTTATAGGGTGTGATACTTTAAATCCAAGAACACATTAAATTTTGCCCTGACAAAAAATTCCTGTGCTATATTATAGCCTTCAGATATTCCCATCCAATCTACAAAGGACAAAGATGGGTAATGATGTCTATCCTCATTCCATGTGTGTAGCAAAGCTCTTCATATTCCTGGAAGAACTACTCGTGGTGTTCCAGCTCAGAGGGTACCTAGGTCAGTTCATCTCTGCCTGTTTAGTAGACAATTTGCTGATTTTGTAAAGAGCTGCCCAGATATAAGGATTGTACTTTGTCTACCAGCTTTGAGGATCACTTCTACTTTTTCCCTATATTTTTTTCTTTTTTTTATATGGCCGCTGGACAATTTAAGAGTACCTTAGCCAGTAGCAGAATATCCATCCCAACACACCAGCTCAAGGGATGTTCCCAGGATGGTTTCCTGTGCAAAGTTCAATCTTTGCTGTGTGATAGAGCAATGGAGAAGGCTCCTGGCCATTGATGGTTAAAGCATCCATTTAATGACAGACACCAGCATAACAGTGCTTTGCATGAACAAGCAAGCAAGTGTCACATCAGCTCCTCACTGCAGAGGGGTGATTTGTCTGGGGAGCTGGTGTCTTTTCCCACAGAATAACAATATCTGTGATTCATCTCCTCTGCTTTAGAAATACATTGACAAGCCCTATTGGCAAACATATCTCACAAAGTCTGCAGTGGACAGTCAAGAGTTTGATCTTTGTGCCTGCACTGGATCAATGGAATTGGCTATTCAAATGCCATGAGGTCTTCCTTGCATTTCTTACATTTGTAATGCTCCAGAGCAAGAACAAACTATGTTGGCTTTTATGGGAATACTTTTCAGCAGAATTAAGATGTGACAAGGGATGGCTCTTGCCAGTGTTAGCTGCAATTTTGGAGTGCCAGTGTTTGTGCTCATTGCTCTCAGCCCTCTAAGCTGCACAAACTCAAGTCCCTCAAAAATTCTTTATATTTTAAATTCTTCAATACCTTAATCATCCTGGTGGCCTCCTACTGCCTCTTGTTTTCAGTGTCTCTCATGACCCGGGGAGGACCAAAAATAGACATCTTATTGCTGGTGGGTCTGAACGAGTGCTGAGCAGAATGGGGTGTTTATTTCTCATTTAATTACACATTTTTAAGAATCTTGTTTGTTACCCAAAGCTGTGTGCTGTTGTTGTTGCCTAAGTACATACTGACGTGTTCTAATGTGAACACTTGTGAGTAGATCTTGAAGGTGCTTACAGATGTAATAAGAAATATTATTACCACCTTACAGATGGGGAACTGAGCCATTCCATGGCAAAATGGTTTTTGAAAGGTCATCTCACACACTGAGTCTGGGAAGCATGCAGGTATTGGCTGTCTCTTAAGTGTCACACAGAAAAGGTGCTAAATCACATGAGAAATCAACCACTCTTTTGATTCTTTATAAAAAAGAATATTTTGTAAACTATCTGACAGATATACATGGAAGAATAATCTGAGAACACAAGTTGATCCTTTTGCTTCTGGTGCAGGTGACTACATGAGTTCCTGTCATAGCAGACTGACTTTATCTCATTCCTGTGCTTATAAACCAAATATTTAAAAAATTGTAGTATCCAAGTATCATTCTTCTCAAAACACCTTATTGGAATATCTAAGAAATCAACTGTGACAATTTGACAGTTGCTGCCAAGCTTGCCTGTGTCTTTGGGGGGTATACAGTGTGTTCCAAAAACTGCATTGGTTCAAGATTAACTACTACTTTTATAATATACAATGATACACAAAAAAACCAAAGAGGAAGAAAGAAATCTCCCCACACAGTCCTTCCTGTGTTTGACTGTAAAACTTCAGTTGGAATTATCAGTGTCAGTTTGGTGAATTACTCCACTTAGAATAGAATCTGGTCACATGGGTAATAATAAGATTCTAAATGCTTTGGACACAAGTGCTGAATGGAGCTTCACCCTACAGAAATACACTTGTCTACCAAGAAATGATTAGTTTCGGATTGACCCGAACTCCTGGACTGCAGCGCTGTGCAAATGAGTGTGGAACATGCCAAACACCTTGGGTGCAGCTGTACAGCACGCTGAACCTTTGTAGCCTGGCTCTGTGGGTTGTAGCCACATTCTGTTGCTCCCTGAACTGCTAAAATACAAACACCAAGCCCAGTGTTAGATCTGCCTTGCCCTTTTCTCCCCACTGCACCATTCCCAGTGCAGCATAACTCATTTACATTGGTAATTTGGCTGAGTGGCTGTAGTTCACAAGACTCTTTCAGGAGTCTTTCCTTAGGCCTTCTCTCTGCATTTTTTGTCTCCCCTCCAAGCTCTGATGGGCAAGAGGCATAAAATGTCCACTCAGCTCCGTTTTTAATCTGAGCCACATTTTCTGATACACACATAATTTAGTCATCATCATCAAGAGGAGCTCTTCTTCTCACAAAAGAAGTTGCCATTATAGTGGAAAAACTATTGTAAGTGTGATGAGAGACCACGACCATCACGCATAGAAGGACAAATTACTACTTACTTAAGCAAGTTGAACAGAATTTAGATTAAGGAGAGGAGAATAACAACAGGAAATTACTACTGAGAGTGATCATATGAGGAAAAATACTTGACTTGGTGAAAATTATTTTCATTAAATATAAATGTGTTAGACTCAGCAAGATGTATATAACACTTCCCAAATAAAGTCAGCTTGTAATGATTGAACCAAAGAAATATATATTAGTATGCCTTTCTGATTAATTTAATATAGCCATAAAAGTGAATATTTTTTAGAAATCTCCTCTCTAAAAGAAAGCTTTATCTGACCAGACTACAGACTTAGGAAGTCTGCTTTCAGAATATGACAATATTTTTTACTTTTCAAGTTTATTGATAGTGATTCCTGGAGGAAAACTTTTTTTGGCCATTTTTAGTTAGTTTCACTCCAAAACAATTGGTTTGTTTCAGCGCATGAAGGTCAGAGGAAACACTGAGCGGAAGATTTGAGATGTCCCTTATTCCTATGTTAGGATCCTGTTAAAGCCTCATTTGACATGGAGAATCCATCTTCTAAGCAGGTTAGGGATTGTCAGCAGTAGTTTTTCTTTCTGTTTTTCTTTAAAAAAAATTTTTTTAAACAGATGTACTGATAAAATTGGTGTAGGAGGGAATAAACAAAATATTAATATGGAAATGTTTTGGGGGTCAAAAACTTTCCATTGTCCCACCTAGGTTCCCCCACTTGGCTGAATAATAGAGGCCAACTCTTTCTTCAGCATCTGTCTTACACCACCACCACCACAAGAGCAGCCCTAGGGACGTGCTCTTTGTGCCTTCTCCCCTAGCTGGAATCATAGAATCATTTAAAATCATTAAGTGGGTTAATTTAGTCATGTGAAATACAGAATTCCTGTGGCAAACCCCGACTCCCCCACTGCTGTCCTGGGGCAAAGGCTCAAGCAGCCATCTCTTGTTCAAATGTCACAATATCACTTCTGTTTTGACAGCATTACCTCAGATCTCCACAATCTCTTTAGACTTATTTAAAAATATTCTCAGCACAAGCACCACGTGTAAGTCCAGTATCAGCTATTATTAGGAATCTATTATAAAAACAATCGTATCAATAAATAATTGCTTTGTTCATGATCATAAGATCTGAGTGTGAGAGTACTGCTGACTAGATCCTGAGAAGCAAACCATCCTCTCAGGATTTAAGGGGAGTCCTAACCCTCTGATTTGCTATCTTTTGGCTGCCAGAGGCAGCCCTGAGGGCAACATCACCTCCCCAGACAGAGCATATTTACCTGTAATCTCAGGCTTTAGCCCAAGATTGGGGTGTTGGTACAGCTACAAGTGCAGTTGCTTCTTCTGAAGAAGTGATGCTAAATAGATGAAAGAAGGACTATGGAGACAGGTTTTCTGTGGGCAGGTTGCAAAATGACAGAATCATTGACAGAATGTGCCAAAGGTATTATTTTCTTCATTTAGAAAAAAAAAAAAAAAGCAAAAATCAGCCCAATGCTGTCTTCAAAAAGAAGTACAGAGATTAAAGGAGAAAGAATCAGTGTTTTCATTTTGCCATTACAGAGATGTATGCAATGCATTGTTTTGTCAGAAGGCCTTTATTATATTTTGTGTTTTGGTACACGTGTCTAAGTGTTAGAAGCAGAGGAAAGTTGTGTGGCTCTTTCATATTCCAAGCAGGAATATAGTCATTGGTCCATAGTCATATTTCTGCACTCTAAAAACTTACCTAAAATCTCGACTTTATGAATATTTTTAGACTGGGTGAAATTGTAATATAATTATTGAATTGTCTCTTTGCAGCTATTTATAATATCCTGTCTTTCAGCCTGAAAAATCCATGTGTTTGAAGGGATTTAGGTCTTCAGGGATGTCAGCTGTGACTGGAGCTTAAAGAGATATCTATCTGTGTTTAATTGCTCTACTCCTAGACTTGAATATATGAGTGTTGTGGGACAGGACACTGACTAGAGACTGATTTATTTCTTTCCATAAGTAAGAAGTGCAACACATTTTGATATTTTTGGTTTTGTTTTCCCCAAGAATAGACAAAAGATAAACACTACCACAAAACAGCTCAGAAGAGAGGCAGGAGGATGGGTGTAACACTGAACATGGTAGCGGTATTTGTCATCAGTTCCTTACTGACTGTGCTCAGCACTTCAATATCAATTATACTGTTTTCTAATTGTTTGAGGGCTGATCAATTTTGTATTAAGAAATTGCTTTTCATCCAGCATTTCGTAGTACTTTACAGAGTTGGGAAATATTCTTTCTTTCCACAGATGTTGTATTTAAAGCTGAAGGTTCTGTTCACTCAAAGTTACACAGATAATGGATAGTAAATTAGGAACAGTGTCACTTGATTGCTGCTTATCTACTCTTTTTACAAGAGAGATACTTTTAAAAAATATTTTTGTGTACAGTAACTTGCAATAACCTACTTTTAAGTCATAATATAACTTCAAAGCCTGCACAAAGTGATGAGAGCACTTACAAAGCATTTCTATCTTGCTCTTTTTGGGTGGTTTTGCTAAATCTTTCCAGGAAAGTTGTCTCAGTGAGGGCTTTAGGGCCCAATGTTACAAAAGTTTTTCCTGATTAAAACATTTCTGCCCATTGTTATAGTAAACTGTGAAATAAACTATGTTCAAATTGAATGTCTTTAACTACAGAGTGCATTCCTTGGTTGCTTTTTTTCAGTTTTCATCTATGTGTTCAGTGGTGTTTAAAAACAGAGGTTACATTTATGGCACTCTGTAAGGCATGAAAGGCTTTCCTAAGAGGGAAGACAGTTCTGCAATGAGCAGCATAACTCCTAAATGCTTAAAATATTCCTGTGTTTAATGTCTGAATTGACGTGCGTGTATAAAATTAATAATTGCTTGAATTTTGAACAATGAAAATACAGGGGAAATTACAACGTAACAAAGGCAAACTATGCAAGTGAAAGTATCAGCTGGAAGAATAATAGCTTTATTTGACAGTGTTTTGACATCATTGATGTACTGTTGTCACTGGAGACTTTCCTTCCTGTGTTTGTGATATACTATTTCAATCCATATTATCCCAATAGAATCACAAACATTGAAAGGATCTGATGTGTGATAGTCTCTTACTAATATGTGAGTTGACATGTTGATTGTTCTTTCATATCTGGGACTTGTGAGAATTCCGTTTAAATGCTATTCGCCAATACTAATCAAAGATGCACAGTTGGCAAAGGGGATACAGGTGTTTTGAAAGTCATTAGCATGTAAAAAAGCAAAGTGGCTTCTCTTCTCCATTTTGTAGAAGGTAAAAGTAAAAATTAAAAGTAAAGCAAGTGCAGGATTAATGGTATCTACAGCAGTTCCTGTGTTAAGCTAATGACAAGTTTATTATCCCCATTGAATAGACCAATAATGCAAATCTGGATGCAAGAGACCTCTTGAAATCTAAAACTTTAGGGTTTCTATTTTTGGAAAATGCACATAATGGTTATAATTATTCCTAATTTTTATAGAGCTCTATCAATGGGTGTTTTTTCCCCAAAAGGCAGACACTCATCAGAGCAAGCAGGTCTGGGGGAAGAGGGAAACATGTAAGCAGTCAGAAAATGTTCCTTAGGGAAACGTAAAAAATTAAATTGTTGTAACTATCAGCCAAATGGACTGATCTGTCCAGGAAATCTCTGTGCAAGCCCACAGGTTCAACCTGGCAGTGTTTGGTCTCAGGTCTGCTCACAAGGGAGGGCAGAATCCTCCTCTACTCTTTTCCTGTGGTGCTTCCGTTTTCCTCTCCCTTGTTGACTGTGTGAAGCACAATTTCCTCACCACAGCAGGCAGACTGGGGCACGGTGTAACAGCTCTACCAGGCTTGTTAAGATTTCTCTCATCATCCAGTCTGTAAATTTGCATGTTTTGGCCTGGGTACAGTGACGTGGAGGAAGTCCCTTGGAGAAACATGGGATGAACAGGAGCAGAGCTTCCAAGACCAGGTCTGCTTCCGCTCAGGTGCCACTCATGAAAGCAGTGAGAAGCAGGAGATATTGGTGGAAGAATTCGGAGTTGAACAGCCCCCTGAAGACAGCCTATTATTCTTGTGCTAATCTGTCCTGCTGTCACCTGTAATCTCATCTCAGGAGCACGAAAGTGCTGTGATGTGATAAAGCAGGAAGGAAATATGAAGTGTTATTTCTTTCCCGCAAAGCCTGGAGAGTAAGGACTCTTCAAGTTTTTTATACAGCATTGGTTGAATGTGAGAAAACATGGGTTTGAGTTTGAGAAGAGCACACTGATAGGAATTTCCATATGCAGTGATAAAATTTTCAGGATTTTCTTTCTTGCAACAAATGTGTATCTCTAGGTCATAGAGAAATAGTCTTCTTAGAGCTGCTGTGTCTTGGGCTTTGCTTTAGACACTTTTGTTCATCCCTGCCAGAAGCTGCTTCTTTGTGTTCCCAGTATGGATTAGAGGTATCAGTGTATCTATCTGAAGATGAACAAGACGATTTGGTTTGCTCTCTGCATATTGTCTCTGGAAAATGGGCTCCATTTCTTCATTTAGTTCACTAGTTACTATGTTTCTGGTAAATATTTCAATCCTAGGCATAAAGCAGCAGATGGGAATAAAAATTGTGGGTGCCAGGATGTGTGGGAGAGGAAAGGACTGTTAAATTATGAAAGGGAATGCAGTATTCAAAGAGAATAGTCTTTGTGGGAAAAGAGGTGGACTGGACAAAGTCGAGGGCAGGGCTTAGAATGCATAGTGAGAGTGAAGAAAGAGATAAAATAAGTGTGAAGAAAGAGGGAACAACAGATTCCAAAAGTCGTTTATATAAAGTTCTCTGTGATGTGGAGGAAAGAGGAAGCACAGTGCAGACGAGAAAGCAAACAGTGGGTGGAGAACTGTGCTAATGCTCCTAATCTGCTTCTCGTGTCCTTGGTTGTTCTCAGTGAGTTTATATCTCTCTCACTCTTCCATGGAGATGTGCAGACGATGTTTTTTTCAGAGACTGAGCCTCACAGATTAGGATGGGTTAGGTTATTAACCCAGCACTCATAGTAAGACGGGTTTCCACAACTTTGCTTCTCAGATGGTTAGAAATAGTCAGCCAATTCCCAGCCTAAATTTAATCATGGCTGTTTTCTTATTCTCGCTTGGGGTTTTCTTTAGTATAAACCCTTTTTTCCCTTCCTTAATTGACAGTTTCTCTGACATATTTTATATGTACAGTTTTTAATTCTGCCTTTTTCTCATCTGAGCAATCCCCAGTGCACCCTGAGTGGAGGAGGTTGTGCTCAGGCCCACCCTGGGTGCTGTGGTGCCCCACAACCTCGTGGCTGCCCCATACGAGCTCCCCGATAGCCAGCAGCGCGTGTTCACTGCAGCATCCACCCAACCCACTGCCTTTGCATGGCCTGTCCCTTGGTAAGGCTCTTCCTCTTGACAGCTCCTGAAATCCTCTATATAATGGAAATAAAACAGGACCTGACAGTTTGCAACATTATAAATAAATACCTCACACTGTGAGTGATGCACAAATGTTGTATTCCTTTCAATTGTAGAAGATGAGGCTTTTAGAGTATGTTACCACTGGCATTTTTGCCTGTAACATGGGGCTTAGACTGCAGGCTAGGGAATGTTAAATAAATTTCTCAAGCTCTAATGCCATCTATTTTTTTTAAACAATGTTGAATTGGAACTGGTGACCTTGTCATTGCAGAAATAGCAAATTTTATTTTACAGTCTCCTCTACCTGCATTAGCAAAAAGTATGTTGTGAAAATGGCCAAAAAAAAGCCCCCATGTTAAATACATGGTTTTATGACCAGTGTAATGAAGATACCTCCAGCAATCAGGAGCCTTTTAAGTGACAATAAGCTAAACAGTGTCTGATAATATGCCTTTCATTCACATCAGCAAAGTTATATCATAGTAAAGAAGTAACAAGTAGAACTACCTATGCAGAATAATTCTAGTTTGCAATCCCAAAATTTTCCTCTGCCTTTTTTTTTTAATGACAACCTCTTATTCTTCTCAGAGTATTATTGCAAGCTGCTTTAAGCACCCTATCATTAATCCTGAAATATGTATATATCTTCCTGCATTGTTAGTCAGATGAATGTGCTGTAGCTCTTCTGATCACCTGAAGAAAATTACAACTCTGTGAGAAATATTTATATTGTAGATTTTCAAAATATTACATGATCTCAAGTCCAAATATATAATTGCCTTCTATTACAGATAGAAAGGATGTGATTTAAAAAGAAAAATACTTCCAGGAACTGGCAAGCAAATGGTGTCTAAATTTCTCATAATTTATGTGATCTTTTAAATCCTTCAAGCCATCAGATATCTGAAGTCTGGTAGATTCCTGAGATTTTGCCACTGAAGTTCTTTCTGTGTCTTTAGCCCATTGCCTGCCAGAGCTGCCAAAGTCATTCCTGGCCAGCCTAAGGACAACCCATGCTCTGGAGAAAAGTGCTCAGTCCATGATTCTTTAATTTAATTTATAATGGTGGGTGTATCTCTGGGCTCTCACCTAGAGCGATCCTAGAGGAACGAGTGTCCTTTCCATACTGCTGATGTCCAAGGTCTGCTCTTGTTCCTAAGCTCCCCTGGTTTCTCTGGCCTCTCCAAGGGTTGCCTCCCTGCTGGGAATTGCTAAAGCACACGGCCTTTTCCAAGGCTATTTTAGGGATTTTTTTCTTCCACCTGAGGTTCATGTCCTTTCTCCTGAGCTGTGACAAGCTTTGTCACAGGGCCAAAATCTCTTGGTGGTCCCACACATTGATTGCCTTTTAAATTCCAGAGGAAATTGTGTGCCCAGCTTTTTTAGGTGTCTGCCAGCATCCAGACATCACAGCAGGAACTCTGGACAGTGCATTAGTGCTAGTGCACATCTAGCAGTGCTTTATGTTTGTAGCTGCTGAACTGAACTAGAAAAGACCATTGCAGTTGTACTCAGTCCTCTCCAAAAACCCTTTTTCCACATGGACACATTGTTAAATTGTTCTGTTGTTCTCTTGTAAACCTCCCTTATTCTCAATCTCTTCTGTAAATGATAAGTAAAACTTTCATCTGAAAATTTTCCTTGGTATGTGAAAAAGTTCCCAGTGATGTAACCATGAATTAAATAAGTAAATGCTCTGATACTAGTCTACAATGTATTAGAAGATGTAGTGATGCTATTTTTACTAATTTGATAAAGAAAATTTCGTGGGGAAAAAAAAGAAACATTGCAGTCTTAGCTTTTCTCTGTGATGTAATAGATCTGTTCAACTCTAGCAGGATTTTTATACCTTTTATTGAGACAAATCCTGAAATCCTTATTCTTTCCTTCCTCAGGACAATCTCCTTTTAACTTCAGTGAGATAATAAGGCTTATGCTGCTTTGTAAAGTACTTTGAGATCTATGGTGAACAAGATTTAAATATTATTGAAAGGGAAATTTGATTGAGTTTAAATTAAATAAGGAACTTCAGGATTCAGTTTATGGAGATGGCTCTTTTTTTTTGCCACGTGGTTCTTTATGCATTCATAAACTTCAGATTTGGTTACAGTAGTGAATTGCTCTCCCTTCTTGTAGGAGAATGTAGGAGCGACCCTTGTGGCTGGCCTTGGAGTAGGGCTGTCTTCCTGCTCTTGGACAGTCTGCCATTTCATGGATACATTTGCTAGCAGAATTACTTTTAAAAATAATTTACTTTGATATGTGGCTGCAGCGTTACAAGGAAAATACAGATTCTTTATTTCAACTTAAGTAAAACCTGCCTCACAGCGGAGTTTGTTCTATTAGCTGGGGCCAGCTGGGTCAGAACTTTAATGTAGGAGCCCAATAAGGTGGGTTACAAGTAATTTTCAGTTTCTGAACTTGGTCAAATTCATGAAACATGAATAATGTTATTTATATAAATGAAATTTTGTGAAAATACAGGCATGTGTTTTGAGAGAAAATTATAAATGAAGCGGAAGTAAAAATGGAAAAAGTGTAATCATATCAGTTTCCCATTGACTTTTATTGAATTAGTCATATCCGCTACTTAAGTGTTTTGTAATCCACTAAAAATGCTTTTATAATGTAGAAATTTCATTTTATGAGTTTCACATAATGCAATCAAAACATTTAGACTAACATCCTCATGGTAAGAAATTTCATCCACATACTATTTTGCAATTCTTTTTGATGAAAGGTAATACCTCTAATGTTATACGGAAGTGTCTTGACAGAAAATACCAGAGTTATGTAATAGCACAGAATTCATTGTTTGCCAGTGTTCTGGGGTGAGAAAATAAACTTGTGAAAGAAATGCTAAATTTAATCTAGCATTGGAATATACCTTGACACCAAGAGGATCTACTGCCACGTCCTTTGAAGCTCATGGAAATCCTGTCATTGCCTTAAAGTAAAATCAGTTTGACACTGAAGCAAATTATGTGAGTTTTTCATGCTTTTCTCTCTCTCTTCTCACCCAAAACAAAAAGGAAGAGGGAACTGGAGGAGTGAGACCACCTGGATCTGGATCAAATATTACAGAAATAATGATGGTGCCAGTCATCTGAGAGAGGAGGAGGAAGAGGGAGGGGAGGAGGAGGAAGAGGAGGAGTGTAGGTGTGTGGGTGAGTCGCAGTTTGAGTGCAGTAGCCAAAGAGCTCTGCTGTAACTGGGGTGGCAAAGGGTGCACTGGTAACACAGGGATGAGGAACTTCTGTCCAAACCCCATTTGCTCCCACGTTGCTGAGGGATTTCCTCATGTAGGCTAAGTCAATATAATTTCTTTTGTATCTCTTGCCATACTGGCACTACACTGTCAGCTGCTTGTTGTATTGCTATGTCAGACTGAATGAGGGAGACTCACTTAAAAGGAAAAGTTGTGAATTCACTTGAAAATGCTTATTTTCATTGTTGCCCTAATGTAAAAATAGTTAAATTTCATAAGCAATGAGACTAGATTTCATTGGGTTACACAGACCCAAGCTGGAGAGCACTTGAAAATCAATTTGCATCTGCCCACCTGTTGGTAGAAGCCTTCAATTTCTGCTCTATAGCACAGCCCTTTTGGGGAGTGCTGCTCTGAAGACCTGGGCTTTGAGGTACAATAATTCTTGCAAATGAATATTTGAAAATGTCCAGGCACTTAATGTGTTTGAACATGTCAAACTGTACCTTTGCAATATTTGTGCAGCTCAAACTGTGCTGGATTCCTGTATGCTCGTTTGCCAGAATTTGGTTAAGGATTGCTGCAAAACCTGAATTGCAGGCAGGCAAATTATGTAAGACACTTTATTTCTGTCTGTCACTGTATCCATCACAAATATGGTTGACTGGGTCAGAATTCCTCCTCTAGGCGCTGGCAGAGGAGGCTGCTGCGTTTTGGCCACTCCAGCAGATCTCTGTGGACTGACTGCCTAAGCTATCATGTCCCTCTTGTGGCTTCCATGTAGGGAAAAACATCTGGATTCTTAAAATGTTCTGGGCCCAGTGGCTGTGTAATGACTCTTTGGAGGTCAGGTAAAAGTATCAAAGAGATGTTTCCTCTTGTTTTTGTGGTGGTATTGTGGTTTGGTTTCTTTTATATGTATGTCTGTATGTATGTATGTATCTATCTATCTATCTATCTGCTTTGGATAAAGCAAAAGGTGTAAGACGTCAATATTTAATGAAAAAAAAAAGGAACCTACAGTTAGTGTTGTCAAAGAACAACATTTTGTAAAAGGAAAAACAAATATGGTTTCATGGGGTAAATGTCACCTTTTTTAGGTTTGCAGGAGATGATGACAGTGGGAACATTGCATGGAAGTACTTAATATTTGCATGAGGGAAGGCTTGGTTTGTGAAGTCTCCGTGCATGACTTTAGCCACTTGAGAGCAAAATAGGAAACAGATCATCTGAAGCAGATATAATTAGAATGATCCTCCATCTTTTTGTGAGGAGGAACAGAAGCAAAGATATTGTTCCAGAACTATGGCTAATATAACTTTTTGAGGGCTGTTCTACATTGTATTCCAAAGCAATGCTTCCCCCAATCTTTAATTAATATCTATTTAAACACTATATTTAAATATTTAAATACTGTATTTAAATTCAAATAATTAAGATATTGGAATAAATTGAAATCCAAATATTTAATGTACTTAAATAATACCTTTATTTGCTGAAACCAGGTTTTATCTCAAATTTTAGGGAATCTATTTAGCCCACAAGAAACTAATTTCTTATTTCTCAAAGTCTTCCATGTGGAATGAATGCAAAAAGGAAGACATCTTGAAATGAGAAAAGGTTTACCTTTGTGTACCCAAAGCAATGGGTATTTTATGCTCAAATGGAATTTTTTCATCAACAAAGCAGGGAGCTGAGTGTACCCATGAGTACTTACTTAAACTTGTGAATAGAGTTTGAGAAACCAGCTGCTGTGTTGAATTCTTGGAGCTTAAAGTTTTAACATGCCAACACACACCAGCTAAGCACAGCTTTTAAAGTTATGTTTAGTGTTTCAACTGAGGGAGTTTGGGACAGTTGTAGTGCTAATATACAATAAACATTCCACATGTAAAACCACATAAACTTTATTCCAGGACTTGTTCAAACTAGTAAAAATCTTTCTATTGACTGGGATGGACACTGGATTGAGCACAGAATGGATATTTTTGTTTAAATAAACAAGAAACATATTGCAGACAGCTGATTCACTTTCTGTTGTTTGTTCAGTCAACAGCTTCTTGAGAATCACTACATTTGTTATTAATATATAGATTAAGGATGAGATTAAATAGTCTTCAAATTGCCCACCCAAGTTTATTCAATTCTTGGAGACAAACTGAGTAAATTAAACCCCAAGATTGGTGACCAAAATATCTTAATTCAGAATATTTGTCCTTCCACATCTAGGCTGCTTTCCAGAGACTGGGGCTCTTTTTTTTCCCCCTGGTTAGTTAATTCAGCTACTGAATCATTAGAGGTGTTTGGAAAGAATGGCTGAAAACTCAAAAGTAAAAATGCATATTATGTATTATTTAGCGAATATTTATTTAGCTCCTACTAATACAATTCCTTTTATTCATGTTGTTTGCTGCAGGTGCAATACATCTCTTTTCCTTTTATCTGCAAAACATTAAAGACTTCTCCCTATGAAGAATACTTATGTTTTTATTCTTTTCTTGCCTTTGGCTGCTGTTACAATGTGGCATTGGTGGCTGATTGTCTTCTGCTGGAATAGATTGTGATTTGCTGCCGTATTTTGATGTCTCCTGGAATCCGTAATCCTCCGGCTGTGCGGCGGCGGTGGCTGCAGGCGAGCGCGCAGTGCGGGCTGACCGGGTGCCGTTCTAGGTGGGCGTTTCAGCAGAGCAGCAGCAGCTGTTCTCTCCCTCCAACCTGGTGCAGCACATTAACTATGCCAGCAGTAAACTGAGGCCTGCCTTTAACCATTTTTGTTCACGGTTTGTCCCCATTTTGCGTTTGTGCTGTTGGGAGAGTTTTGTTTTGTTTCTAGAACCACTTCATATGTCAGTCAGCTTTGCTTTCTTTTCTCTTGTGTTCCCTTCTGTTGATGTTTTTCGTGTTTTGTTGAGTCTTTTTCTTTCCCCTCAATCATTTCTTTTCATTCTCCATTTCATTCCTGGAGCTCAGTGCTGTTGAGGAAGAGGCTGTACCTTTTGTCTGGCTGTATGTGCCATGCCAGCTTAACCTACTGCCTATTTAACTTCTGCATCTTCAGTCCCCTGTCACGCTCCCCTCTCCCTCCTCCAAACTTCTGTCTTCCTTCAGCCTCTGGGACACGCCGTGTTTGTGGCTGAGTATTCCAGGCAGTGTGTGCAGACAAGACCTCTGCTTGCCACAGCTCCCAGCACCACCTGCCTCATCTTTTGTGGTGCTTCAGAGGACTAAAACCTCTTTGATGTACCACAGGGGATGGGGGAAGTTTTGCACAAGTTTTGCACACAGGCCTCCTCGCTGCCTTCCATCACGGCTATCTATCATATTGCTGACACATGGATGGAAGCATTTCCCTTTTATGTTGAGCCTGGGCTATGCAAAGGCACTGGTAGGCAATTTATACACTGCTGCAGCTTGTGGCATCAGCAAGGTATTTTTACAAGTTTGAGATATTACCACAGTTAAATAAACCAGGGTAATGATGAGGAGGCATAAAGTGAAAGTGGCTATAGCAGCTGCACACGTTTCTGGTAGGGAAAGAGATGGCATGGGAATTACGTTTTACAACTTAGTGGGGTAAAATGTGTATAGCTGCAATACCTGAGGCCACAGCTGGGCTTGGACACCATGATAGATTGCTTTAAAATATATACATTTATTGACCTATGGAGGGTCTTTGCTTTGTCTTTGCCTTGTCCAAGTCATCTGTGACATGTGGCTGCATAAAGAAGTTTTTGTCGCTGATGTACTGGGGATGGCGAGCAACGACACTAGACAGATTCAGGAAGAAAAGGAATCTTTTATTAATTTACAAACTGGTTTATATATCTTAGTTTGCTTGAATGACACAAGGCCATTGGTCCCTGACCATCTACCTCCTAGAATGATTGGCTAAATCTTACAACACCCATCTCAAAATATTTCTCTGGTCAGTATCACAACAATACTGCATAACAATCTTGTACCTGCAAGATAAAGGGATTAGTTTACAGAAACTTCTAATTGTTTTCAGCTAGTGTCTGTGAGAAAGCAAAGACTTTCTCACAGACAGAGGCAGAAATCTGGAAAATCTTTCTGCGACCAAGCTTTCAGTGTCCAAAAGTTTTAGATAGGAATAATGCACAGGAAGTTGGGGAAAACTGTGCCAAATGGTAAAGTTAAATCGTTTACCTACTCACAGTTTGGTTCTATCCTGTAGTATGGCTTCAGTGATGATATTTATGTCAGCAGGGTGATTTGTGCTGATTTCACTTCAGTCAGAGACGAGATGAAGATCCTGGTCTGATAGGAGAAACATGAATGTACATAAATTGGTTTGTGTTTTTTAGTTGGTTTGTAAATATATTAATCATTCAGCAAATCCACTGTGACTAGAAATGAAGATGTGTACACATAGAGTCCTCCCTGCAGCCACAGTTTGTGTTTGCATCTGTGAAGTGTGCACCCCTGGCTTGTACCTCTGGTAATTATTTTTTTTTAAAGCTTCTTAGAGTGGAAATGTAAGTGCTAATTGAAATACTTATTCTGCTTTGTTTTCATCCTAAAATTGCATCCACTTAAAGAGGAGTTAGACTTTAATTGTTTAAAATCTGCGACATCAGGCAGTGTAAATTTTTAAAGGATGTCTGTTTTGCTTTTCACTATGGAAGGCAAGTTATTAAATTTACCAGAATGTAGATAATCTGAAGAGATGGGGAGAGTGTATTTCTCTCCCTCCTATCCATATCGATTTGTTGGAGCTATAATCACTCTTATTTTTTTTGTAAAAATTATAAACTCCATTTTGTCTGTGTGCAGTGTCCCTGTTGCTGCTATGCTCAGTGCCTCCAGCAGGAGTTCTGTGCAGGCTGGGGTGAAATTTAGCCTGATGTGTTGCCATATATTACAGTAGATTAAACCTTACTGCTTACAACATTATCATCAATTTTATTCCGTCATTTCACCAATTTTTTTCCTCTGAAAGAGTGGTTTAGGTCTGAATTTCAAGTCATGCCTTTGTTAACAACAGTAAAATAGGTATAAATCTTGCATTCAAGCAAGTGCATACTCTTGTATACATTATAAAATATGCTAACATATTTATAAAGCTTCAAGAGCATGCTTAAATAACCTTATGTGAATTTATCAGCAAGTGGAGCTTCTCCAAGTGAAGGTAGTAGTTATACTCCTTTTGATTTTTACTACAAGTTTTTATTCAGAGAGAACCTGAGTGCCTGGAGAGAGGAAAAGGAGAGTTCAAATTAAAAAGTAGAAATAAATGGCAGATCACTGATCTATTCCAGTGGCTTAGGAGTGTTGTATCTCCCTAAAACCCTTCTTTTCTGTGATGCCTGTTTAAAACTGGACAACAGAATTCTTCTGCTCTGACTGCTGCCTACAGCAGTGATCACAAGCATCTTGTCACCTTCCATCCCTCTCCATCTGTCCATGTTCCCCTTGTCTTGCAGATGGCAAGCTGTCGAGGGCAGGAGCTGTGGTTTTGTTCTCTGCTTACGCAGCGTTTAGCGAGCAGCACTTGGCACAATGGAGTCCTGGTCAATGACAAAAGCTGTGAAGTTTTATGATGATGAAGCAAGTAAAATTGTCAACTTCATATCTGTTAGAAACTTTAGTTATGTAAATAACTAGTTTCCCCCAGAGTTTTTTCAAATATTTTACATTGCTAAATTATTTACGATAAACACATTGTCTTACTAAGCATAAATTTGAAAGATAATTTTAGCACAGAGAGAAAATATTCATGAAGAGATACCAGAGGCACAAATACAAGTGATAAATTAATGAAAATACACTGATAATGGCAATGGTCCAGATGAGAAATATCTCTCATCTGAGAGTCCATTTGGTATTGTAGGGATGATGTTGCACCTGTCTATATTATGTGCTGCATTTCCCCACCTTTGTGATCCATGTACAGCTTGGGAATAGTGGAGGACGAGGGCATTCTGAAAAGATTTTGGGAAAGGAATTACCTTGAAGTACAGTCGGCAGCGAGGAGCAGGAATACAGCAGTGCTGCTGGGAGGTGTTAATACCATTTTAAGTTTCACTGGGAGCTGTAAGAGCAAGGGGGAAGAAATCAGGGGCGTTTGGGGTGTAATAACAATGAATAACCTTTAAAGAATCGCTACGAGACAGAGGTAGCAGGAGCAGACAGGAGAGTCCATGGGCCTGAAGCAAGAGGCCGTTCATAGCAAGGTGTGCCATTTTTGACTGCAGAAAACTATAGGCTTGCCTCAGGGAGAGGTCCCTCATGGAACAGGGAAAGGTTGTAACAAGATCTTTCTATACTGTAAATATCATATGTCACCTCCATATTGGGTCTTTTCTCTGCTAGTTTATGTAGACTGAAATGTCAACAACACACTTCTGCTCAGTTTTATGTCACTTGCACAAAATCAACTTTTGCGAAGAAAAACTGGATTATGAATGTTTGGCTAAAAATAATTCGGAAGATGATGGCTCTGGCCATGGCCCCAGAATCTAGTTTTTAATGCAGATATACTTTTATTTCAACATTTTAGAAAGACAAGAAGCTTTTTTGCATTTCACAAAAAAATATTTTTGACAGAAATTGTATACTCATTATATATTCATATAAACTTATATATATATAATATATATATTCATATATACTCATTATATATTATATACTCATTTATATTGTAGCAATATGGGAATTAATATTTATTCCTACAGAGATAGAGACAAAGCAAGACATATTGACCAAGTAGAAAACATGAATAATGTGTTTGTACAAATCATGAGGAGTTTTCTATAAGCAGAGTTACCAGAAAAATGCTGTTGGTGTGGACACACAACTAAGCTTTGCTGTTTTGTTCTATACAGCACCAAAATCCAATATCCTCCTGGGCTCTGACAAGTGTTCTTGCTTTTCTATCATTATCCTGGATTCTTACATGAGTATTCTGTTTACTCTGACAGTAATTATAACAAAGTAAGAGGTGGCAGCACGGATTGTGGTCATGAAGGCTTTCTGTTCAGAAGGGCATTTTCCATGTGGCAGGATTATCCTTAGTCTCTGTAGGAATACTGCAGTTTTTTCAGATAGTCTTTGCTCCTGGGGCATGGAAGACTTCAGAGAGTACCGACCCTCATGGCATCATTCCCCCATGCTTGGCAAATCTGTCTGGAGCTGAGTATTTATATTTGTGTGTGTTTGTGATTCTGTCCTCCACCACATTTCTAAAGAGTTCAAATACCTAGAGAAAACATCTGCCTCTGGGCACAAATGAAAAAGATCATCTGTGCTGTGTTAGTCATAGAAATATTGTTTTCTTTAGTTGCTGGACAAAAGTCTTTCCTGAGCAATGTCAGGCATGTTATTGAGTTTGCTGAATTTGCAATCAAATCAGCTTTTGATCTTGGTGAGGTACAGCCCAGAGTACTTTTTTGCAATCAAATATACCTTAAAGTGAGTGCAATGGATGCATTTTAGCTTCATAAAATTAGTTTCAGGATGTTTCTGCATGATTGCACCATCAAGATAGATACATGAATGCTACTTGTTTGTTTGTTTGTTTTTCTCCTTATTTCCCAGTGGACTGGTAGCATAATTTTGGCCAAGATGCAATGTCAGGAGTTTTGACTGTCCAAATGGCAAGCACCACGTCTTTTTATCACTCTGATGTAACACCCTTTGTGCTGTAAGCGCTGCATTGATGCCTTTAGAGACTGCAGAGAGCAGTTTCCCCTCTGCACCCTTGAAGGCCAGGAATTTTGCTGTCCTGCAGTCCTTTCATTGCCAGTGACTGCAAATCCTCAGTGTGCATGGATTGGCAGTGGCATCCGTGCTTGGGAACATGGAATATGTGACTGGTTGAGCTGTGTTGTCAAGTTTCTTGGTCTGCCATCAGCACAGTGAGGCAGTAGTTCTGTTCCAGGCTGGCTCTCGAGAAAAGCACCTGAAGTTAAAACAGGGAGCTGGCAATGCAACATTGAAACCTCACAGCAAATTCTGCTGCTCTGGCCATATGTTGTCTTACATTGTACCTTTCCAGTCTTCTTACACATCCAGGATGTTTTGGGCATGCTTTGGGGAAGCCCGACAAAAGCCTTTGCATGTACAGAGAGGGAGCAGTGAACCTTGATAAAGGTGTGTAGAAGGGAAATCTTTGATTTGTGGAGTGCTGTCCTCTCTGTTGGGAACTACACCAATGACAAGCTCTTCATCCCCCCCAAACCTGAAAGCAGAAGTGACACTGCACTACAGAGGTGGCAGATTAAAGCCACTGCCATGAGTACAGGAGGCACATGTGGGACATATGGAGCTACCAGTGTGCTGGGAACATTTCCCTGATTTCTCAGGGAGCCTTTTATGCTGTCCCTTCATGTACAGAAACAAAGAAATCTCCATGAGGAGATTCTACAAGGAATGACTGGACCTCAACAGTTTATACTAATAAGAGAGCAGAGGGGATTTTTAATATTAGTCTATGGAGATATTTAGGTTTTTCGTATCACTTCAGACTGCTCTGGATTTTGTTGTTGCTTCATGGGAATCTCAGTTGTCACAAGAGGCTGCTGAAGAATTCATAGGCTATTGTTCTTTCCTTGTAGGGCTTACATTTTTTCCCTTTTAATTAAAAAAATTAGAAAAGGCATTACACTCATGCTTTGCTTTTTCCTTCAGTGAACTGTGGAAGTTCCAAGATGGAAGCGTAACTATTTTGTGTCTGGGAAGATTTGTTTGGAAGCAGTGTGATGGCTAATATAAATGATCTATACCATTTCTCTCTTGGTTACAAACTGTTCACAAATTTTCAGAGTCAAAGAAGGTGGAAACAATGGATCAATCCAATTATTATCTTTATTTCTGTGCTATACTTACCGATCAGTATTTTTCA
This sequence comes from Edolisoma coerulescens, assembly GCA_013397115.1. NCBI lineage: Eukaryota > Metazoa > Chordata > Aves > Passeriformes > Campephagidae > Edolisoma > Edolisoma coerulescens. Next base: position 3,002,298 of record VWZW01008123.1, on the reverse strand, counting down.
GAACCTTTCCTAAAGTGTCTCTATGGTTGGAGACACAGATCTGGAGAAGATAAAGTTCTTCGGAACTGAAGGAGTAGCTTCTGTCCAGGATGACCCATGATCTGGAGTTCTTTGGGTCCTCCTGCTTTTATCTATCCTTCAAAACAAGGAGGTTAACTTTTGTTAGATTTATGGGAAGACCTCATCTGCATATGGAGATATCTCTTTTCCTCTAATCCTCTGCCAAGAAATGCCAAAGGGGTACATTCATCACTAAGCACTAAGAAATGTTTTTGGATCATCATCAGGTAAAAGACTTGGAGAAACCTGGGAATACACCAAAGGTCAGAGCTCAAATATTTGTGCAACTTTACTGTTGACTTGAAGATAGATTAATCAAGTGGTAATAGGCAGCACTATATGCCAGATTTATAAAGGAAAGAAAGAATATGCAGAGTCACTGTCCCTGTTGTGAAGGAGCTGCTCAGCTATGAAAGCAGCAGATTTAGCAATGTAGATCTCATATTTCAACTCTCTGGAAGATGCATTGCTATTTTGGGATCATATGAGGAAGCAGTATTTTCATCAGTTCCCAAATTGCTGGTGAAAGGAATTAAGATCAAGTGAATATTCAAGTAGTTGTATGAAGCACTGAAATGGACATTAAAGGAATGGGGTCATCCATCATTAAACCATTTACATTAGAGAAACAGAAGAATTGTTGTTGTTTGGGGCCTCTTTTGCACACTCACATACCCAGAATTCTTGGTCTTTATCTACGTGGGCTGATTAATTCACCAGCTCAATTCACAGCCAGTTGCTGGCTGTGAGCCACTAATAATGGATTGCCTATGCAGTAGCCTTGAAAGAGAAAAAGAAAATAAATTTTTATTACCACAGCAATTTTGGCTCTGCTATGGAAATGTATTTTACGATCTTTTGTTCCGTGCTCGAGCAGAACGCTTTGTCATCAGGAGGTTGTAGTAACAAAGACGTGGTAGGCAAGTAGGACTGCTGTGGGGTTTTAGCTGCTCTGGGGTTTTACACCCTGGATATGACATTGTCTCCGTGGATGGCGAGGGCCAAAAGACTCTGAAGTAAAAATCTGAACTGCTCATTTTACTTTATGGGAGGCAATTAACCTGTGACGAAAAATGGGTGAAATTGTCACAAAGAGGATGACACATTGAATAAATCTATTCACACCCTTCTTCTTCTCTGCCTCTGATGAATATTCAATATTAAATCTACCAAGAACAGCCTGCTCACATGACATCAAACCAACAAATCAGGAAATCAGAAAATATCTGTTACTTCTAAGTTACTAGTCCTCAACGGCTTCTTTTTTGTTCAAACTTTGCATACAAAGCAAAATAATTTGTAGTTTTTCATATGCAATTACCTATGAGTTATCCTGAAAGTGATGGTGTGATTAAATTTCCAAAATATTTTTTTTTCTGTTCCTGACAACTGTTAATAAGAAACAACTATTAATGGGAAATATGAGTCCAAACTGGGACCACAGGTGACTATTCTCTCTCACTTGTAACACTCTGCTCACTAAGGCAAAGCTATTTAATTGGTTCCTAAGCACCTAATTTTTATGAGTGGGGCTTAAGTGCTGAAGTATAGGAAAGCACATTTCCTTCTGCTTGCTATCAGCACAGAAGAATGTAAATGTAGTTCAAAGAAAATCCTAGAAAGCTTCCTAAAATATTCCTTCTTTAGAAAATGGAAAGCATTACCCTGTAATCTTTATTTTTATCAGAGAACAAAGGGGTTTTTTTGGGAAGAGCACAGTACTCATTTCTGATTACTTTTAGCAGGAGTTTCGCAGAGGTGTGAAGGAAGAAGATGTGGCTTCTTTTTTCTTTTTTTTTTGGTGGGGGGGAGTTTTGACAATAATGCTTAAAATCTCAGATATATGAGTGCTATGGTGTAAAACATAGTGATTCTTCTTCCTGGTGTGACACACTGAGCTGATATTGTGTCCCTGTCATCTTCATCCCGTTGATTGTAATCCTTGTGATCGCAGATTCTGATTGACTTCGTATACGAAGCTGTGAAATATTTCTGTAAAGTAAAATCAAAGCAGTGTTTTCTATTTTACAAACACCTGACAACAAACAAGAATATTAAACAATAACACTTTACTTTAGTTCTCTATGCAAGATTTATGATCTTTACAGGTTTATTCTGATGAGTCTTTTTTTCCCTCTCTTTGAATGAGCATTAAAATAAAAGGAATATTTTTCTAGTTAGTTCATTGTCTTTAAGAAGCAACATAATATAAACTAAAATGATGTCTCTGATTACTTTCTCTTGAAATGCAATACACTGCTATGAAGTCTTTATACTCTCTTGTTTGTATCTTATTTTCATAAAAACAATTGCTTGCAGAATTCTGATGATGGTAGGTGTTAATATAAGTTAAATTGCACCAGACCGATATGGATAAAATCTACAAAATATCATAAAAAATGGAAAACATTAGTTTAATGAACAGTGTCATTACAGTTTTTATATCTGAAAGGGAAAAAAAGGGTAAATTGGAATACCTGGATAAAAAAGCATTTTAGCTCTTGTATTTATTTATTATAGCTATTATATAAAAAATTCTGTCCATGAAGACTTTATTTAATGATTATAATGGTTTAGCATAATATCCTGGCCCATGGTCCAGGCTTGGTGGCATGACTGCAGCACAGATACGTGTAGTAGCAATAATCAGAGCTGTAGAAGGCACAGTTTAAAAAAAACCCCTCTTCATAAATGAGATGGAATAAGTGATAGAAATAAAGTATTTCACGTATATTTCTCTTTTGTTTCCATGTTTTGATGGTTTAGAGTTTGTTTTTTTTTTTAATATATTTGACATGACTTTTACATGCTGCTTTGTTAGTGGTAGCCTTTGAAATATGAGGATGCTTGCATTTAAGGGTCAAATAGGTGCTTTGTATATTGAAATCAAATGGGAGATGTTTCCATCTACCACTGATGGGAGATGGTGCCTCGATGTCCTCAACCCTGGCAGTTGAGATAAAGAAGAGATTATGGCTTATAATAAAAGCTTATGCTAATGAATGAACTTCAGTACTCGAAGGTGCTAAATCCACTTGCCAAAAAAGGTGTCATAAAACTCTTCTTTTTCCAGCCAAAGAGAAATGATAGAACAACTGAAAAATTAACCACCGTTTTTTTTTAAAAGCACTTTATCCACACACACACTACACATAAATGTTACAGCACAAATCATTTAAATGTTTTATCTGTTAAATGGTTATGCATCTATGGCACAATTTTCTTTCTAAAAAGCTTGAAAAGCCCACAGCCTTTGGCAAGGTGTTTTAGCTCTTGATTCTCTCTCTTATGCGTATGTAGTTTAATCTGCCTCAAAGGTCTTGTTCACTTAAGTGTGTGCTGTGAATTATTCTCTTCCTGTGTGCTGTGTACATGCCATGTCTGACCCCCCCAATGGAAGGAAAAAAGCATCCAGCAGCACTATTGTCTTAAAAATGGTCATTTTCATGTTTTATGCCCCAAAAAGTGTTATAATACCTTCTTATGAATAAGGTGATTTCTTTTTTTTTTTGTAATTTTAAAAGAGAAGGGAAAGAAAACTCTGGGTGCCATCTGGTAGGATATAGGAGCTGCAGGTAAGCACACTAATAATACTTAATGCTGCAGCAACATGCTGTGTTTTCAGCACTGTAGGCATCAAGTAATGAATTCTCAGAACACTTCCCGTGCTCAAGGTAAATGTTACTAATCTCTTTAAGGAATCTTCTTGGACTTGCTGAGAATAATACCTGTGTGCTTGCCAGCCCTGGAACCCCTAAAATCGGCTTAATATTGCATTTGCTGAAGTGTGTTCTTCCTCTGCCCAGCCCTTCTTTTTCCTGCCCTTTTCACCAGCTCAGAATCTGCTTCTTCAGAGAAACCCCAGTGAAAAAAAGCAGTCAAAATTAGTGATTTATTTTTTTCTGAGAGATCTGAGTGAACACAAGGAAGTGCTGACCTCCTGTCATGGTGTAAAGAAAGGCAGATTTCCTTACTACTGTCCAGACATTGCCCCACAGAAACAATAAATACTGTTCTGTGCAGTCTTTTATTACAGCGACTATACAGACATATTTTCCAGGCTGGAATCCCTGCATGTTGCTAAGTTCATATTAGCTAGAAGAGACAGGCAGCAGTAAGTGTAATATATTGTCACAATTAATGTTCTAGCCTGTGACCATGTTTAATTAATTATTTGTATCACACTAGCAGTATGTTTAGTGTATAATTAATTAGCCCAGAAGCAGAAGAGTAAGGAAGAATGACTTGAAAACTGATGGTGAAAAGGTTCCTGGAATATCATAGTTAGGCTTGTTCGTTCTGTCTTCTGTGTGGAAGCCCTTGCAGTGTTTTTGCTTTAAAGTAAACAAAATGGATCCTTATGTATTTGCTAAAGAAATTAATGTATCATTTGCTCTGTGTGGGACACAGCACTAGTTTCCAGTTAGTGCAAGATGTATAAGACAAGTGCATGAATTTTTTTGATCTCTGTGTTACCTCTTAGGCAGGAAAAGCATCAGCTCCTGTTCAGTATCTGTCAATGCTCCAAGTGGATGTGTTACATTTTTCTCACTTCCCAACATGACAGACACTGGGACTGTGGCTGTGTCTTGGTCTTTCTAGTTCTGGCAGCTGAATTCTAATACTTGCTCGGGGCTCTCTGTGACAAGCACACTCTTTGGTGAGGATGCAAGGAGCTTCCTCTGCCTTGGCACTTAAAAGCACTGCAGAGGCAGCTCCGTTGCTGCTCCCTGGGGCAGGTGGACAGTGGAGCAGGCCATGCCCTTGCCTCTGTCTTTATCCCTTGACCTTTGTGTCAGTTTCCTGGAACTGGTGGAATTAGGGGAGCAGGCTGCCTAATTCCAGAGCCATAAGTTGTAAAGACCTGAATGGGGAATCAGCATGGCACGGCACTGATGCCTCCCCCAGGAGTGCTGAACACAGACCTGGCACCTGCCACAGGTGCCTGCTGAGCTTTAGGGCTGTAATGTGGGGAAACAGAGCCTTGTGGAAAGATATGGAAAGCAAAATACATGTAAGTTGAAAACATAAATACGAAGACTTGAACATCCGTGCACAGTTCCACACGCCAGGAACACCAGAATCAAGGAAAATTACCAATTTACAATGTGCTGGGAAAGTTTTTGCTCTGTTAAGAATTGGATCCAAGAAATGAAATGCTGATTTCACTCTTTCCATTGTGTTTCACTGGATTTAACTGGCTTTCAAATTGGAGTCACCACCGGATGAGCGAGTCTGTGGTGATGCCAAATAGCTGCACACGCACAAATTGTGACATCAGAACAATGTAGTGCGTAAGATTCCCACTGTAAATGCCACCTGGACTTGTAACTCCCTCGATGCTACTGAAATCACAACAGTAGCATTAACAATTCAAGTCAGGCATAAGTTTTTCTGTCTCTGAATAGAGATCACTGCAATGCTTACACTCTCTAAATACAGATAATTAGAGGCTGTGGCATAATTCTCTTCTCCCTCAACCTAAAAGCAGTCACGAGTAAAGTCACTGCAGCAATTGGTTACTGTCTCAGAGAGCCAAGAGAATGCATTGTGCCTACAGTGAGATCCTTGACTTGCATTAATTTGGGAGGCAGGATCTTTACATTACTTCTTAGGGGCTTGGTATTTTTTTTTTTACTTAAATTGCACAGTCTCATGGCAACTGTTATTTGGAGGTGAACATCAGCAGATGTAGGGAACAGTTGTGATAATGTCTTAACAGTAGGCAGGAGTGGAACAGGAATGCCAATTTTTAAGAATTTTCTCCTTTTTTTAGTGTTTGGGGAATAAAGGAATCTATGCTATCTACTTTGCTTATAATTCACTAAAATGGGTCAATGCTTGAGCTAGCAGTTGCTCTGAAATTACAATGACTGACTGTAATTAAGAACTAATTTGTAGTCATATAAAAGCCAGATAAGGGGCTATCCACTTCATGAGAAATGAATATAATCAGGATAACTGGCACAGCTGGTGGCCATAGTTTGTCCTCAGTGAGCACACACAATTCCCATAATTCATAACAGGACTTATGTATCTGCCTCAGAAGGTGGACACTTAAGAAAATTTCCTTTAGATTTGAAACGTAAAAACTTACAGAGTGTGGGGACAGGGCTTGGGGAACACTGCAACCATTTATTAACTGTACAACATTAGCATTTTGATAGGTATTGTGTAAATGAATTGGGTAGATTTGTTTTGGTTTGCTAGAAAAAGTCAGGTTTGTTTCCGAGGAGCTCTATCAAAGCTCAATGTGCCATTTTATAACTGTGAGCAGGAACTGACTTCAACCGAAGCCATTCCTTAGTTGTATTTGAATTTGTGGACTTCTTTTCCTTGATATCACAGGCAGAGCTAGCAGCACTACTCTGTAACCTTTTCATTTGTGATACTCAACCCTAACTTCTGTATGAAAACAATCAGCTTTAGCTTTACTGCAGAAAATATATCTATAAAACCCTGTTAACTGTTTTCCATATGCAAAACAGCAATTATGACCTCTTTGACTTAGCACTTATTCTACAGAAATAAGCAATTGCCATTTGGCTCTATTCATTTTGTACTTTGTTTCACACTTTCTTAAGATGTATCAGCAGACTTTTAATTATCCTGCAAATGATTCTATTAAGCATTCTCCTTGCATATTAAATGCAGAAGACATTGTTTTGAGCTTCCTTTTCCTCCTGTGAATAGAATGTGGGCAGACATAGAAAAATCAAATTATTTTACTAAATGAAAACAACCTGAGCAGAAGAAATCATTTTGAATAATGACAGCTTGGGTGAGAGTGTCACCATTTTCTATCAGTTTGCTCTGCATCACATAGGAGCTCACTTGATGGAATGTTCAAAAAAATGTGTCTAGTAAAAATAAGCTGTGACAGTCTCTAAGTAAATGTAATAAATCAGAAGGATTTTCAAAGGGAATAAAAAGTGTCATTTATGATGGTTACAGCTTATACGCCCACTGTGATTCCTGTACTGGTACAGTTTATACTCTCCCATGGTAGATAAAATTATTACTTGATCTGTCAAAATGGAGTGACAAAATTTTTGTGGGTAGACAGCTTATTTAAGAATAGTAAAGTTCTATTGTGTGTTTGCTATCCTAACTCAAAGTACTGTAGAAAACAAGAAATGAGGGAAAGCAATCATTGTTCAGAAAGTTGAAATAAAATTGGGAAAAAAAAAAGGTTAACAGAAAAGTCTTAATGTTTTACCCATAGGAATCTGGAGAAATAGAAAACATACTGTCATCTGAGAAGTGATTATTTCAGTACCCTGTGAGACCTAAATTCGAGCAGATATCCTGTGCTATAGTGAATTGATAATTCTCAGAAAAAGTTTTTGCTCTGTTGGAGGTGGACTGGATTAATCACTCAGTTCCAGGTGTTCCCTGGAACAGGATTAATTCTAAGAACTGTCTGTGGTTCCATAGTGCTGGCTCAGATTTGCCAGACACCCATATGTGGCCAGGAAATTCAGAGACAGGGAATATTTATGCAACCTGAAGCACTGAATCATTGTCATTTACAGGAGTTCTGTTTCTCTGCTTTTTGAGCACATAATCAAGAAGCCGCCAAGTCATGGTGTGTAACTGCTCATGTAGGTAAAGGCATCTGATCCTGGAAAGCTTTTAAAACTAGCTGAAAATGTCTTATGGCCAGAATTAAAGTCAGCAAGGTATCAGAGGCAAATAAAGTGCGTATATTTTGACAGTAGGAAGGAATACTTAGCCTTTGAGATGGGTTGTGAAGGAATGTGTTGAATCTGTCATTACTTAAAGCCTTTAAATTTTGATTCAGAATCCTCCTAACTCCCTAAACTCACCACGAGCTACTGCTGAAACCTGAATAAAGGCCAGGCATACTCTTCTGTACCCTTTTTTCTCTGCTTGCACATTTTGAAAGAAATGTTGTGGAGTTACACTTCCAGTGCTAAATGTGGAGTTGGAGTTCTGTGCTCTGTTAGAAATGGCATTTAGAAGATGAATGCATTTGCATATTTTCCAAAGAAGTGATCACAGTTGAAAGCAAAGGATGATTCCAACATGAGGAATAAGCCCCATATTTCAAAATTGCTACTATTTCCCAGTAACCAGATCGTACCCCTTCCCCCTGGACAGCTGAAACCCCAAGTACTCTGGAAGGACCATGGCTCTAAAAATTTTGTAGTGACTGATCTATAGTGACTGGAACTCTCCCTTCACTGACAGAACAACTCCTTTCTCTCTGCTATGGCTATTTCTCGAGCTATTTTCTATTCACACAGCTTCATAGAGAATTCACTTAGCTTTGGTAAAGGAAAAGGGGAGTTGGGGGAGAGGAAGCAATCTGAATTGTGAAACTATTCCCTCCTCTTCAGATGAAGGACAAGCTGTAAAGTGAGTATCTGGATTTTCCAAAATGCTTAGTGAGATACTTCTTTGGGTCTAAACTTAGTGAAGATAAGCTGGTTTTCATAGATGTCAGCTTGCTTCTACTGCTTGTATAGCTGAAAGAATGTTTGTGCCAAGTAGAGTCAAACTAGACTTCTCCCCCTAAAAAATGGGCATTCTAGGAAAAAGAAAATGTTCCCTTGTACCAACAGAAAAGTCAGCATAGTGTAGTCTCACTGGGTGAACAGCAAAATTCGTGACAAAAATAAGCAGGGGACATCAAACACACCATAGATTTTTTTTTTTTTCCAAGAGCAGAGTCTTCTAAATATAGATTATAGTAATTTACTTTCAAACAACTCATTTTCAGCATCTGACATGTTCATTAACCCCAGGTAGAAAAATTATTGTGGTGCATTAATTTTTCACCAATGAAGACATTAGTCATATTTGCAAGTATCATTAGTGTCTGCCACCGAGGTGGAAAAGTCTCACTGTCTCTCTCCAAATGGAGGATGCATTAGAATGTTAACTAGGGTCTGCTGAGTTCTCTGGGTTATCAACCCTTGCACGCTTTTATGCATTGAATTTTAATTAGACTTTTCTAAAAGTACATCATTAAAAGACATGTTTTATATGTGAATAGGAGAGATACGTAATCCTTTGGTAAAATAAGGCAAAACGTACAAGGATTTAGTGTAAGTATTCTGATAGTTCTTCTGACAGTATGAAAGGTACAAGTTCGTCTATTAAACTGTGTGTGTGCTCAGCAATTATAAGAAGGAAATGAGATCAGAGGTATTAGAGTCCACTGGGGGGGAAGGGAAGGTTTCAAAGGTGCCAACAACAACAGGTAAGTGAGGTCAAAGAGTCTTGGGTGTTTTTCTTCCCACTGTGTCACGATAAATCCCTTACACAGTTCATTCCTAAAATAAAGGCTACGTATGGGAAAATGTCTCTGAATGATTGGTTCCTATCTTGGATGCTTTCCTGTACATTATTTCTGCTGGATGCTCACAAAGTCTTTTATTTTATCAAATCTTTGTTTAAATGGTTTTACTTTGGATTTATCTATGACCTATTTTTTTAATCCTTCAGGGAATAGTCCTTCTTCTAGCTTTTGTTAAAGACATGATGAAAAGGAGAGCAAGTTGAAGCAATGTTGCTCTAGTTAAATTTTTTCACATTAAAACAATGCTCAAATTTTATTCCCTGAAGTGTAAGGCTGTATATCTGTACAGTGGCTAATATTTCAGAACATTGTTTTTGTAGGTAGAAGGATGAACGTGTGTCTTACTGATGAATGTGACTAAATCTTGGTCAGGAGCCAAGGGGAACTGACATTCTCTTTAGTAGTGCTTGTAAAACTTGTAATCAATTATTCTCTATTTCCCCAGTTCCGTCCCCTTTTACTTTCAATGTCCAATTTCCACTTAAATGAAAGAGGGCATGAAGGAGCTCGATGCAGAGCCTGCTGAGGACAGTGAGCAAGGTCACTAATGGGAGTAACATAATGTGATGGAAACCGTTCCTGATTCTGTTCTTCCCCCAGACCACTCCAGTTTGTTTTTGCATCTTTCCTGATATTTTTCAGTATAATGAAAGCATCAGTCTGGCAAAAAAAAAAAAAAAAGAAAACCCATCAAAAGAAAAAACAATTTATAATTCAAAGTCATTTTCTGACTAATCTGTCTGTTATTAGTACAGCTGGGATGGATCTTGTCTGGCATTGCTTAAAATTAGGTGTCTTGTCTAAGTGTATCTTTTCTACAACAGCAGTCAGTGGAAAGGAGCAGTCACTTCCAAAGACAATGCTAATTTTTCAGTCATGGAAGGCAACCAGATTCCTGGGCACAGGATTTCACTGGGAGCATGACCAGGGTAAGGAGGTGTGGTGCATCTCCGGAGCTGCCCATCTCCATGTTGACAAGAACAGGAGGGACGACCAGCTTGGCCTGGAGCAGTGATGGGTTTTAAATGTTTGGTTTGGAGTTGTTGTTAGCCCAGCCCATCTCGTGGTGTCTGGAGAATCCTTTCACTGTATCCTTTCACACATCAAAACCACAGGCATCACCAAGTGATGTATCAACATAGCTCGTTAAGTAAGAAGTAATTTATTTTTCCCTAACTGGAAGATTGCCCTATTAGAGTGTGAGAGTGAGATGGTCTATAGGTTCCTCTGTGGCAGGAAGAGTGGAATATTTCCTTCTGGGGCACTCCTGTCTTCCCTCTGTATGACCTTTATTGAAATTTTAGCTGGTGAATGTTTGGGTTTGCATGGGGAATACCTAAATGTTAAATGGTGTAGCATGTACCTAGGTCTGATGGCAAACTGTGACACCAGGTATGAACCTCGTCTTCAAGAAGAGAATAAATTGTGGCTACATCCTCTCAGTAAAAACCTCCATTATTAGGTTTATAACTTGCTAATTTTTTACCACTCCTGTAAAATATGTTTGATCTTTCTGATTACAAAGAGATTTTTTTCTTTTCTCAGTAGTGTAGGTGGTAGTATACAATGTGAAATTCCATGAGATTCTCCAGAGAGATAAAATATTAGAATTGGTAATGCAGTTTGAAAATGAAGCCAGGAATGCCCTTTGAGCTTCATATACCAAAATAAAAATAAACTTTGAAGAACTTTGTTACATTACTCATGGACTTGCCTTGATGGTTAAAACTTGATTTAACTGGTATTTAATTTAGTCTCTCTACGTAATTTTTTTAAAATAAAGGTAATAAGTCTCATTACAGGTTATATTAGTAATGGAAATTTTGGCTCATGCATCTATTAATTGTTGAACATTTGAGTGATTATTTGATCACATCTCAACATGAGTAGCTGAATAGGTACAGATGTTGCTTGTTTAATTGCAGTGTTATAATTCAGATTTTCTGAACATAATAATAAGTCCATATATAAAGCCTTTGTGTAACCATTTTTTTCAGTAGAGTTTTTCCTATGGAAAAAGTTTCTAGGAACTAGAAAGCTCACTGAATATTTAACCATTGTACAATTTAATGGCACCTAATGTTACTTTTCTGGCATTTACACAACACAAAAGCTATTTGTTGCATTTTCATTTGTTTGCCTTTGAGCTCAGCCATAGAAAGTTATTTTCATCTTGAGATAGTTTTATTATTTAAGCACTTTTTGTTTTGATGGAAATTACTTTTGTAGGCAGAAATTTACCGCTTTGACTGGGATCAGGGCCACAGCTCAGTCCGTAACATTCACTGCTGACATGCCTATTTCCTACCTGTCAGAATGAAATACTAATGGTAGGTCCTATGAATTCTGACATTGCTTTCTTATTTTTTATAACCAAGGTCACTTTGCTTCAAGTTTACATTTGGCATGCAAATAGCAATGAAACTGTAAAAAGGCTGTTTTTTTTTCTTGCAGCAAATTTTTGCTGATTGTGTCCTATTTTAATATTTTTCGTTTCAAAGAATAAAACATTGGAAAAATTTAAGTTGATAGATAAGGCATTTACTTGTTGGAAAGCAGAAAAGGTGGTTTTTCATCTTTATTAAATACACATGCTAAACCAGACTGGCTAATCAGCTAGTTCTTTTCTCAGCGTCTATATTATTGCATTCATGTTCAAATGAAGCATTTGAAAGGTGTTAAGGGCTATTGTCTAACCCTTACAACACTTCTGTTCACAAAGAGTCTAAAGGAAGCTTTAGTCTCTGTAGGAAAGGGAAGGGATGGTCTTTTAGGGTAAAAGACATTGCATTTCCCTTGAACGCACCAAGGCAGGCTTGCATTTCAATTCCCAGGGCTTATTTTCCACACAATCTTTGTTCTTGAATCATAATTTTCACTATTGTCTGCTTAGAATATTTTTTTTATATACTCATGAGCAAGAAGCATTGTTTATGGCTCTGAAATGTGGAAGAATTGCACTCCAGGAAAGCTGTGCCCTTGTTTTATCTGCCTGCTTGGGTGCAGTGCAGGCAAAGCTCCTCACGTTGCACTGCCAATGCCCTGCACCATCTCCTAATGGACTCTCTCTTTGGGCAGCCTGAGAGAAGTGACTCAGCCTGCTTAAATTTGGCAATTTTGGGGAGGGCTTTCTGGCTGTGACATGTTTTCAGTTGCAATTCTCATGATCTTACACTGAGATCAATCTGTTACACTGAGATGATTTTGTGTCTGTTTGGTTTTGTTTTGTTTTGGGGTTTTTTTTTGGGTTTATTTAGCCAACTGGAATAAGGTGTTTTTTTAGCACTGCTCTGAAAAAAACATTCTCATGAGTTGGGACAATAGGCAGGTTTTGTGTATCAATCTTTTCATTTATTCCAAAACTGTGAAACACTGTATTTCCATCGTTAAGAAATGCCAATAAAAGGAGTAGTTTTCATGGTATAAAACAAGCTGCTCTTGTGATGGAAACTCAGCAGCACAGTGCTTGGAATTACAGTCTTTGGAGCATCAAAATAGACCTTAATAAACAGACTCCTAGGTAGTTTTTGAAAGGGAAGGGTGTGATCTCTAGACTTCATTGCAGTGCACTCAATTTTAGATCTATTCCATTTTGCAGCAGTAGATTGATGGAATGATGCAGAAGACCACTCTCTTTGGGATACCCAGAAAGAAACAGGAGGCTCTGTGTACTGATTGTCTCTCATTCTATATAGGACCAGGCAGAAATGTTCCACAGTTATGTTCTTTGCAGAGACAGCTACAGCTTTATCACCTTTTCATAGCAAGTAGGACTATTTAGGAGCTTCCCAAAATACAGGTGCAAAAGTTTGGACTGCTGGTCACCTCTTGATTAATTATTTTTCTTCCATCTCTCATCATGCTACTGCTACCTGCAGTGTTTGATACTGATAATGTTGCTTATCGCATTCATAAAATTCATATTTACTGTACTTGCTATTCTCCTCACTCTTCCATCACTGGATTATACATTTCTAAGCAAGGCTGTATTTCAGAAGGGTTAAATATGTTAAATGCAATTAATGCATAAATAGAAGAAAAAATACTCAGTTGTATGTACTCCACTGCAGTTTTAAAATGCCATCCCAAATGCAATCTGAGCAGTTTCCCCTTCCATGAAGAACTATAAATACATTCCTACACTGTGGAGCATTGTTGAATCAGAAAATGTCTACAAGAGAATTCAAATGCTCATAAGGAAGGTTCAGAATAAAGGATTGAATAATCTAATAACAAATATTTCTACTACTGGAAGTACATCCCTTGCTTGAGTAACATGTAAAACAAGCCAGGATCTTTCAGTAGTTCTGAATTCATGCAGACCTGCATCATCTCTGGTTTTCCCTACTTAGTGCTTTAAAACCAGACAAACGCTCTGTGCTTTTGGCAATTTTTGACATAGTCGTATACTGAGGTGTGACATAATTTTTGTGATTTCATCCTTATTGGAGAAATTCCCTTATTATATTTTGAATTGTTAGATTTTATTTTTGTTAGTATCAAAGGACATTTAATAAACTAGAGGAGGCAGAGCAAGAAGATCCTGTTACTGTCATCCCTTTCCTTTTGGCAGTCACTGGGACTTTGTGCTGCTTTGCAGAATCAGCTTTGCAACTGTACAGCAAGTCTGGTTACTGAGGCAGGGAGGGTTTTTCAGCAGACATTTTGGTGTAGGAAATAGCTTGATTGTTTCAAAATCAAAATTTTCTTGAGTACATTGAGATTTCCCTTCTGTCAGCAATGGGAGGAAGTATTTGTGGTGAAAGAACACAAAGCTGAAAGAAACTGACTCTGAGGTCTGCCCTCAAGGTTGCAGCTGGTGTTTGAACAGCCTTCAGCAAGAAGTGGACTCAATGTCCCCCCTCACAAAGTGTGTTTTGTAGGTGTATTTTGTAATGTTGGAAGACACTGAAGTCCTACAATAGGATGTACAAAATGGTATTTTGTTTCTAAGAAAAATTTATAAAGCCCACAGTCTTTTCTGTGCTTTCTTTGTGCACAAGCAATTTTTTCATCATATTTGATTTCTGTTTCCCTTAATTCAGAGTCTCCATCCAGTTAAACCTAAAAGTAAGTAAGAAGCTGAAATTAAAGCAGAAGTAAGCCTTCTGGACTGTACTTACCTCTGTTATCTAGCCAGAAGTGTAGTTATTAGATTTGTTTCCATGTCCATGTGTGATGTGGTTGTCTGTTACACATCCATAGTTTTAAAATGCCACCTCTCCTGAAGGAAATCTATCTTTTTTCTTGTCTTAATATTTTTTTCTTTTTCTTCTTTTTTTTTTTTTTCCTATTTTGAGGCATGGAGAAATCTGATCTCAGTGTCATTCAATGGCAGTAGCCTTGCAGGGTGAGAAAATCCGTGGAGGGTGTATAAAGAACCACTTTCCATTTGGTTTTTTTGGTTTTTTTTGTCAAAGAAAAGGTCTCTACTTATTTGCTTTTTGAGTAATAATGCAAAAGCTTCTATTGTAATCTGTGTGCCTGGCATTGTATCTTTTCCCTTTCAGACACAGAAATGGATTTATTTATCTAATCTGCCAATCTAACCTATGGAATTCTGATGTAGACATTTACCAGAGGTCTGAGCACTGTTTGTGCTGCTCTGATTTATAGGGAGTTCTCACTGATATATGGCCTTGGTGTTCCTCCTCTTCTGTATTTTAGCTGTTGGTGGCTCTCTTTTGATTGTTATTTGTTAAGTCTTGTTACTGCAAGGCTCTAATTATAGCTCCCATTATTTTTAGGGAAATGCTGAAATACAGGCTCAAAAGGGGCTTTAGAAGTGCTCAGATGAGAATTGGAGATGTGATAAGCACTTGTCAATAGGCTACCGGGGCTTTTCATTTGCCATCATTCAAATAATGATTAGAATATTTAGATGCTAAGTACATATCTGAGGGAGAAAATCAAATGGAAAGGGTTGGGTTTTTTTAATGTATATATAAATAGAATATAATACAGATCTTCACTTGTGTGGATTGACACACAATGTAGAGTTACGTGTATTTTGCCTTTGTTTTTCAGAGCTGTTCTTTACAGGAAGTACTGCAAGCTTTTTATAGTAAATGAAACTGCTAAATATGGATTATGTAGGAGCAGAATTGGTAAAAGACCTGCAGAATGGCTGTGTATTTAAATGCAAAAAGAAAAAGGCACAATCTAAATCCTCTTAATAGGGACAGTCTAAATCATTTCTTCAACCTGGTTTTGACCGTAGACAATTGTCAGAAGAACTTTTTGAAAGAAACAGCAAAAAAGAAAAGAAACTTAGTAATGAAAATAGAGGGGACTATAGCACTGAATAAATGGTAAATAGGAAGTAAAATGAAACATATTCTAGAAATACCTGGAGTAGTCCTCATTCTGCATGTGTCAGAATCCGTGTGAAAGCATTCCCAACTTCTCGTGGTTCAGGACTGGGAAGGCTGCCTGAAAGCCATGCAGTTAACTGTGGTTGCAAAATGTCTAACTTTGCAAGGATGACTCCAGTGCCTTTGCCATTTCTTCACAAGCACTGGAAGCAGCAGAGATGCCACTTCTGCATTGGTAGGAAGACCAACGATTTGCTGCGTTTTAAATCCCTATCTTACAGAACATTTCGCTCTTGTAGCTGAAGCCTTGCTCTCTCGTGACTATTGACTCTCCATGAAGCTAATTCTGCAGTAAATATTTTTTCCTTTACCAATGTAAACGTTCCTGATTTCTTATGCATCTCACCCCCCTCTCTCTATGCCTGGTGATCTTCCCTATAGATCCCTTCTGTTTGGATAACTGTGTGCATCAGATGGCAAATAGTTGACTGCTGGTTTACATGTTGCAGGGATCAATCCTTCACTGATAGGGCAATGGACTGGATGACCTAAGATATGTCTTTCATCTTTATTTTATCACTGCAAAATGCAAGTGGGCGTGCAAATCCCAGCTCTTTGCCAAAGCCATCTGCTCAAAAATATTATACAAACAGACAAGGAAGGTTTAAACTAATTACAACTTTTGTCTGTTTATGAAAATTATTCTTTGCTACTGCAATCATATATCTGGGCTTCCTCTAGTTGTGTCATCTTTTAAAGTCAGAAAATCTCCTCTGAGCACAAGCTGAAGGCTTTGGGTATTTTTCAGTGATTTTTGGATGTCCCCAGTCCACTTTGTCTGGAAACCAGCAGT
Organism: Edolisoma coerulescens; assembly: GCA_013397115.1. Lineage (NCBI taxonomy): Eukaryota > Metazoa > Chordata > Aves > Passeriformes > Campephagidae > Edolisoma > Edolisoma coerulescens. The sequence goes on along the minus strand of VWZW01008123.1, from coordinate 2,985,743 downwards.
TTCTCTGATTGCCAATCAGTTCAGTGCACTCATTGTAGAAAGACTGCACATATTTTTCCCTACAATATCACAGACAGTAATAGGGAAGTCCTACTGTAGGGTTTTTTATTAAATTGTTGCCTTTTTCTTGCTTTTTCACCTTGAAAGGCCTGTCTCTAGGGAAGAGCTAGGATTCACATCAATATAAATTTTTTCTTTGGCCTGGGAAACTCTTGCACAAAGTGGTGTATTTTGCCTGTGTGGAGAGGAACTTCCTTTCATGTGGGCTGGAGAAATTGGACTGAACACAACCTACTTCCAGTATCTCCCAGCAAATCAGAGAATGGTCCCTCTGAACTTCCACAGTCTCCTCTTTCTCCCAGAGTTCACTCTGCCCGTTTCCGATTTCCTGATCTTATCAAGAAATGCTTCTGGAGTGACGTGGCCAGTTCCCCCAGCTGGGATGAGCTGTCCCCTCTTTTTTGTGACCAGCTGTCCCAAGCAGCCCTTCTCCATCCTGAGCTCTGTAGCAGCCAGATGAGGAGTGCAGCCTCCCCCAGTGCAGCAGGTCACCCAGCTCAGCGCCGAGGCTGTGCCGCGTTACTGCCGGCTTTTTGGGTGACAGATGGAAAGCCATAAGCTTTGTCACTAAGTGTTGCCTGAGCCAGTAACAGTTGTATGTGCAGTTCAGGGTGCTGGTGTATTCAAAGTTTTATTTGTGTGTTTTGGTTGTGTTTGTGTGATATTGTAAGGAAGAAAAAAAGAATTAATCTCTTTGCTGGTTAAAGGAAGCTCCCCGTAAAAATAGTATAGAGGAAAAGGAAAGCTGTTTCTATTTCTTTTTTAATAGGAATTTTCAGCTTGTTTGGTTTTTTCCCCCCTTTCTTTTTCTTTTGGCCAACCCTTTATGGCTTTTACCTTTCCAAGTGGTAACTGTAAAAATATTTTTAGCCATATATTGTTTTAGAGGCATCAGAGAAACTCTGTATCTAAATAAAAGGCTCACTGTTGGCTCAATGCATGTAAGCTGAGTTTGATCACACTTGTAATACACTCCAAAGTAATTACATTAATTTTCTGTTCCATGAGTCTGTATTTCAGCACGTAGAGATCTTTTGCTATCAGAAGTTCTTCTAGAATGGTTAAATTACCTGTTGTGATTATGTATATACATACTGCCATTGACTAGGTCCTCAGTCTCAGAGAGGCTGAACAGTGCTAAAATCTGACCTTAGTGCAGGGTGTGTGAATATTTGCTTAGAATGCGTGAGGTTGGTTCATCAGAGAAAACAACCAAAGCATTTAACTTTTTATTGGACAATTTTTAGCATTGTATTCGTACATAATTAACTATTAACTATTTTGCAACTAGCTTAATAAACAAACAACAATTAAACTTCCACATATGGCTTACTTTGCAAAGTTTCACTGTCATGCAGAACTAATGGGTTTGCCACCACATGTTAGGAATAATTCTGTCGTAGTTTAATGGAACTGGTGGTTTGCCTATTGCAGGAATAGCTTTACATTCCTATAGATATCAAATATGGTATTGGCTACGGGTTGCATTTTATTGCCTTTTACCAGACACCTTGCATTGGGATTTGCAGAGAATTTTAGTGTGAGCACTTTTGTCTTCTGTTTTAATGAGGAAAATTAACTGAATTTGTAGAGGAGTCACTGCACTGTTTGGAATTTTAGTGATAGTAATGAGATATGATCCTTGTCTTCTGCAGGCTCCATGTCAGCCAAATATTACTCAACCTGGACATCCAAAAGGCTGGACGCTGTTTTAAGAGCAACAGAGTAGTGTGGCTGGGATGGCACGAGGGGCAGGGCTGTTGGTATCCAAATCATGGACAAGTCCAGCCCTGTTCCCAGGCAATGGGAATGTTTTCTGCTTGCATTGCTTATAATGCAAGTTATAATGGCCAGGGAGATGTGGCTGGAGGAGGGGCAGAAGTTTCCCTCACTGAAGCCATTGTAGCTAAAGACTGAATACTGCGCAGCTTTCTCATGAGCTGTTGCTACCCCAGGAGTCCTGTCCCTAGGTGGGACATGTTATGGGGCTGGACACACTGTTCTGGGAACCAGCACTGGGTAGTTATTTGCATTTAATGCGTTGCTTTCCAAAGTTGCAGCTCTGGTTGGAACTTGCAGCTGCTGAGGTTGCAGGCCAGGGCCAGCTGTGAGCCCGCTGCAATGCTGCAGTGGCAGCCCAGGGAAACTGCATTTGTGTGCATGCCAGACCAGTGACATTAAGGGCTGCTGCGCCAGGAGCCCTGGAATTAAGGAATTTCTTTGTCTTTATTCTCTTTTTAGTCATAAATAAATAAAATCAAGGATTTGTGTAGATACACAGAATTCAATGCACTTGAAATGCATTTTGATGGATTTTTCCTTCATAAACGAATGACAATCACTTTCTTCTGAGTCCTTTCTCCTTTTTTGCTGTTCCTAAAAAAGTTGAATTATTTTGCAAAGGGAAACTTGTCACAAAAGGAGATTTGGTCTGTATTGTTTCATGTGCAAACTTCAGCTTTACCTTTACAACTTCCCTGCACTCTTTTATGCCTTATGACATTTGTGTCAGATCTATTTTTGTTTCACAATGCAGGCTATATTCTTGTACACTTCTGACTGTATGTCATCCCTCCACATGAAAGAGAGCTGGACAGAGGTTAGGATGTTATCTTTTTGAGGCTAATTAAGTTCCAGCATAATCATTATACATAGCCTATGTTTTCTTGTTGAATATAAAACTTGCTTTGAGCAGGAGCTTGGCTGACATAACCTCCCAGGGTTGCTTCTGACCTGAATTATTCTGATTCTGTAAAAACAACAGTCCAAGGTGTGTGTTTATTGTAGAAAGAGACGTTTCATTGCCTAAAATTCTGGTTTTGAGAAGTCAGAGTTCATTGTAGAACACTTTGACTCGTGGTAACAGAAAATGAGATTTCCCAGTAGAAGACTGTAACTCTAACATGGACAAAACTAAATACATACAATAAAATTCCCATCCTCCAGCCTCCGGGACCTGCATCCTGCAGAAAATACCTGTTCTTCTCAAGGCCATATAGCTCACTGAAGGCAAACATTTTTTTTCTAAAACAGAGGCCTTTCCTTTTTAAAAAGAGGATTGAATTGAAGTGGAAGACTATAATTTAAAAACAAAAGTCCTCACAGTTGCAGGTTGTGGAGAACTCATGCTGTATAAATTTTTTAGAACACCAATATTTCAGTGGCTGAGTTGATGGATGAACTTGGCAGCCTGTCCTCAAACGATCTGGGATTTTTAGAAAAACAAAAACCAACACCCTTAATGCCAGGCTTTAAACTGTATTTAATAAAAAATAGAGCTATGTGCAATGTGCTTATTTTGCTTTTTTAGCTATGAGGCCTGTTGCTGCATTCAGCCATTAGCTTCTACCTCATTCTGTCAATATCCAGGGTTGGAGACACAATGAGCCACCCTGGCTGCCTTCAGGAGGATGCATACTGAGGAGAGAAAAACTGCTACAGCTTAGCCATGACTGCCTTGACTGCTTCTTCTCTGTGGCTGATCATCTTTATTCTCTCATTTGATCTAGAGAGCCTAAAAACTAATTTAAACATGATCCAAACTCCCTCATGGGACGAGAGCACAGAGTGCTGTGAGCACAGTGTTCATATTCAGCCACCGAGGAAGACATATGAGCTTACATCTGGGGTGGGTAAAAGGTCTGTGGGTTTTGTATGCTTACACTTCTCTGTGTGAAGTCAAATACATAATCCCAGAGAAGCAGGCAGGAAGGGCAAGGGAATATGAATAGGCTGTGAAGAGATCATGGCCTCTGTTCTTCACAGAATCATTTCCATTTCATTTTCTAAAGCCTCCAAAGAAGCAGGTCATCTGGCCTCTACCTCTGACAGAATGCTCAGAGAAGGGTTCTGCCTCCACATCCAAGCCTTTGCCCACTATTTATTGTTTTCTGTTCCTGGGATCCCACAGACCTGCTTATATGCAGATAATTAAAGGTCCGTCTAAAAATGTATAATGCTTTTTAGGATAAGATTACAATTATTGAACTTCACTGTATCTTTTGCAGTTTCTATTGCCTTTAAGACTGGGAGATGCAAGAGAAAAGTGCATGAAGTAATACTTCAGTAAATATGCAGGAAATTTAAAATCAGGAAACAGGTCCTTGATTGTGAATCCAGCTGTGCAATAGTTTCTTCCTTTCTTAAGTTGGTCTGAGTCACAGGCAGTTTCAGTATAAAAATATACACATCAGACTATAAATCCACATCCTTTCTTCACTGCACCAAGTTCTTACATGTCAAATTATGTGCAGTCAATCAAGCAATGTAAGCTACAGAGCTTTATTTATTGGAGAATACTGAAAGCTAGCTCTCCATGTCAGAACTCAAAAATAATTAAACAAAAAATAGTTTGACAGGGGGCTGGGGTAGGAAGAAAGCAATTTAATTTCTTTCCAGCTTAGGTTTCATGCTCAGTTAATTACAGAATCGTGAGGTTGGAAAGGACCTCAGGAGATCTCTAGTCCAGCCTCCTTCTCAAAGCAGAGCCAGCTGTGAAACCAGACCAAGTTGCTCAGGGTTTTATCCGGTGGGATCTTAAAACCTCCAAGGATAGCAATGGCACAACCTCTCTGTGCTGTCCTCATGGGAAACAAGTTTCTCCTTCTATGCCATCAGAGCTGCTCTAATTTTAATTTGTATCAGTTGTTGCTCGTCCTGCTGGGACGCACTGCTGTGGAGAGCCTGGTCTCTCCCCTGTGGGACCCTTTGTAGGCTCCGGGGTCTGATGTCTCTTCTCCAGACTGAGCAAGCCCTGCCCCTCCAGAGCGAGTGCTTCACCCCACAACCATCCTGCTGTCCCTCTGCTGAACTTGCTGCAGATGATCAATGCCTCTCTTGTATGTGAAGGGGCAGAACTAGACAAGGGCTGAGTAGAGAGGAGTAATTGCTCCCCTACATCCCCTGGCTCAAATAGCCAAGGATGCTGCTGTCCTCCTTTGCTGCTAAGGCGCATGGCTGGCTCATGTGAAAATTATTGTCTTCCCAGCCAGGTAGTTCCCAGCCCTCTGTCATGCAAGGGGTTGCAGGACTTTGCATTTCTCCTTGCTGAGTTTTGTAAGGTTCCTGCCTGCCTTTTTCTCCAGCCTGAGTGGCAGCCCTGCCCTTGGACATGCTGACTGATCCCCCAGGTCTGGCCCTCACCATTTGCAGAATATTGCCATGCATTTCCAGTAGAGCCATATCTACTGTATTTATTACAGCAGAAATAAAACAACACAATTTAGACTCAGTGTTTTGACAGTATAAATTTTATTTATATCACAGTTGTAAAGATGTGGAACAGAAAGCTTAATAAAACTTAACTAAATCATACCAACAGTTAAAATACATAAAAAATGTCTTTGTGTGCCAAATGCCTATTTTACTTGTGTTTGATTTTAATTCTCACACCATTCTGTCCACATTCAATTACATTTGGACCCTCTGTGTTGGATTTGTTCTTGGAAAAAGGTAGATGCACTCCTGTCTGTTCCCTGAGTGTGTTAATACGTCAGTACATTGGCTGTAAAATGTATGGTGATATCCATTCATAAAATGGATATGAAAACACTAAAAAACAGTGGCTTGGTGCAGAGTCCCGTGGGTCTGGAAAAGGAAGCCAAATCACAAGTCCCATTCCACTGCCTAGGCGTTAGATTAATCTTCTTTCTGGCAGCTATTTAATTCAGAATAGATTTAGATCAGAACTTTTGTTTGAACACAGTGGCCATTTAATCATGCCAAAATGTTTCCACTGTTCCCATTTTTTCTTTCATTACATTGTGTGCTAAAGAAATTATAATCAGCAAAGCACTAGAATTATCACCTGGCTATCCTGAATCATAATGAAGTACTGTGTGGCATTTTACCGTTCCAGTTCCTGATTTGTGGTTAAATTTGATATGCAGCATACTGAATTCACATTATTGTGTAAATATTCTCATTATAAGCTATAATTTGCTTTTGATCTGAAAAGGTCATAAACATGCCATCAGTTATTTCATAGTAGTATATAACGATTCAGTGGTTTTTTTCTCCACTCAGAATGGGAGGTATCTGCAGGAACTGTATGGTAATGCCTGGCAAATGTTGACTTTTATCAATGGCTTGTGTTTGCTTCATGCCTTCAACTCCTACATATTATGGCAGTGATTGCTGTTTCTGTTTTATTCTATGGTGGTTTAGTATTATGCTGGATATACTACTTTGCATAATGTTATCAAATTCCAGCTATTAGGCCTTGGAAAATATTCAGCTCAGATTCCAAACTGTTCTGAAATAATGGTGAGTTTAAATCTAATTTGTAGTCAATCATTCAAGGTCCATAAATGATTGTCAACCATCAATTTAATGTATCTTTAATTCTGTTTTGAAAAACAAACATTTGAATTTTATGTGTTTCCTGTCCTATCCAAAGTCTGTTTTTTACTTTTCCTTGCTTTACTATTCCTTCTGGTCCTGTCACAATCTCTCCATGAAATCAGAATAATGGCTGTGGAGCAGAAACTTTTCTGAGAAAGCACCTTAGCATCTCATGAGACTTAGGGGAGGAATTTGTACTCATACTGAGCCAGAAAGGAAGAGATGTAACAGGTGACTTCTTTGTCACATACAGTCTTGGTGTTAGGGGAGGTAGCAAGTCAGCAAGAACAGGAAATAGCATTTTTATTATTTCAGTTCAAGTTAATGCAAATTATGGGTGGTGCTTGGAATTGTCCCAAATCTGAAGTGGTGCTTTATAAAAAAGTAGAACTGTTGTACAGGAAGAGTTATTAAATGTAGAGGATCTTTGGGGCATGGCAGAGGCATGGATCCTTTTTTTGGATTGCACAGTTCAGTTTAATTAGCCAACAACATTGCATTTCTATGCGTGGAGATTAAACTGTGAGATTAAACAAAAATTAGCCACTGCCAAGGGCTGCAAAAACCTACCTACAATTCAGGATTTGGCAGTACTGCTGGGCACACTTTGGGCTCATGGAGAGGAAGGACATGGGCTGTGGGTTCCTCCGTGTTATGGGAACAGAAATGCCAGGTGGCACGGAGCTCAATCCCGTGCAGTGAATTCCTGATGGAAAGTTGTGAGGAGTTCAGTGATGACACTTCCCAAGCTGGGATGGGAACCTGAGCACCAATGTGTGCATTAAACAACACCCCTGAGTCAAACTTGTCAGCCAGGCTCTGCAACTTGTTTACTCAGGTCTTTTTGGGGTTGCATGTTAACTGACAACTCTTTTGTTTTGGTCTTGTTCCAGAATTAAGAAGTTTGGTTATTAACTTGCAATTTTATTTTGTGACTTTGCTGTCCTTCTGGTGAGGAACATCCTCTGTGTTTAAGGAGTTTTGCTGAAGACCACCACATAATATGGCTTTAATTAATTTCCGTATAGGAACATTAATAAACCCAAATCTTAGGTGAGGAATGACCGTGCTGGTGTCTGAAGTCAGTGTCCCAAATTCACTTGAATTGTCGTGTTAGCTGAATACACAGGTGCTGTCTTACAAATCTTCTACTCAGACTTTTCATTACATGCCCTTCAAAATGTACGGGGAGGTGATGAGCAAGGATTTTAGTGTTACCTGAACTCTCCTCATACACAGCAGCAATTGACTGATGCACTTTTTCTCTACCATTATATACACAAAGGAGCAACACTTACTTTCCTTTTTCAGAGCACGTTGAAAAGCATTTTTTTGTGGCTTAAGACAGCTACTTTTGTGCAAGTTTCCCCTACAGCCTCAGAATTTTGACGGACTCTTCGGGGATGTGCTGTGGATTTAATCTTACCAACACTGAATTTACTCCAGCCAAAGATGCTTTAAAATCAAAACCAAATACGTATCTATGAAAAGTGCCTCACTAACAGTTCCTTCCTCAATTAAAAAATGTATTCAAGATTTCCTTTACTGGGATTCTCAATCTTGATGGTGGGGGAGTGGGTGTTTTTCCTACAGAAGTCGTAGCTGAAATTCCAAGACTGTATTTGCTGTGTGTTGTCCAGGATTTTAGTAATAACAGAGATCAATCAGAGACAGCCCAGATTTTTCTGGCAGACTTTCCTTGGCATCATTTTGTCTGGAAAACCTTCATATGGCTCACAAAAATTCATTTATTTCCACTATTGCCTCATGTGATAGCAAAAAACCCACATAAAATCCTTATCCTCAGATGTTTGTTATATATGTGGGTAAGAAAGTCTTATAGTTTCCGTGGCTGTTGTTCATTATTTCAACCTCAACACAGAAATCAGTTAACAAAGAACAGTAACTTTTTTTTCATACTTTTATTCAGAAAAAGAAACAAATTATCTCCCTCATTTACATTTATATTTAATCCATGAGACATCTTGTCTTTTTTTTTCTGAGGAGCAGAGAACAGATTTGTGTCCAGATAGATAGTTTACCAGGAACTGCCTTTGAAGGCCTATTAATTAAAATGTGGATATATGCCTTCCTGAGTCTGTTTAAATATGCCTTAAATATGTCTTAGCCTGAAGATTTACACTTTTGCTTTTATACAAATAGCATTAAAAAATAATAAAAATAATCATTTGTAAGACCATTTCTGTGGTAGAGGAAATTATTTTTGTATAACTAGCAGCGTAGGAACCATCAATTTTTGTAACTTTTTCCTGTGAATGCTTTTTCACAATTTCATACCATTGAAGAGAAGCAAATTAGTAAAATGAATTGTTGTTGGTTTTTCTCTATTTCTTTTTAGTGATGAATCTGGATGTAGATGTCCTTAATACATCAAAGTTGTTCTAAAACAGGTGCATGCTTTTGCTGAAAAGACTCATGATGCCAAGAACTGAGGAGCAGGATGGTGTCAACATATCCCAAAGTCAGCAGGAAATTCTTTTCTAGTTAGAGGGCCTGCACAAAGCTCAACATTTCAATAGTGCCTCATTTAATTCGGGATACAAATGAGGATTAAATACTGCCTAGGACTACACATAGAGCTTGCAAAGTCTAAGAAGAGGGAGAAACTGAAAACAGAGGTTTCGTATGGGTACAAAATCAAAGGTGGGAGTAAGTTCCCTAACATTCAGGATAAAAGAACGTGGTAGAAATCGTTAAAAGCAGCCCCCTTTCTTTATGTTTAAACATGCTGGTTAATATTCCAGCCTGACTGAAGTCAGGAACAAGCTCCCACTGACATTCTTGGAGCTGGGATTTCACTCTCTGGCTGAGGGAAGCCATAGATCTTCTTTACTTCTGCCTTTCTTTAGAACTCAGACTCCAAGGAGCTGTTTGCTTTACATTTGACTTTGCCCATGGGAGATCTGCTTTTTCCTTCAGTAGGTGGAGATCAGTCCCTTCGTGGCAAGAAACTGGGAACTTGCCCGTGTGTGTGTGTGTGTCTGTGTGTGGAGGTGCACACGAGAAATGGCGATTTTTCCTGCTATCCTCTGTGATTGTGTCAAGGGAAGATGTTTATAAATGTGCCGGTTTTATTTGGGGTTTTGTTGAGGATGTGGTGTTCTGAATCAATATATCCATTTTAACATCAGTCACCACACTACAGATTGTTCTGCCAAGTGGCAGAGCCCAGCAGAAACCACCAATGCTGGGAGCCCGTGGTGGTCACTCTGTGCACAGGTCACAGAGGAAAGTGGTATGGGAGCAAAACTTGTTGGGTTTTGGTTAATTCATTATATTAGCAATTCTTTAAAAGAAATCATTTGTGGGGGTTAACTCCCTGAAAGTCACAAAGAACTCTCAGTTCCTTTAAAGGCAATATTTATCCTATTATCAAAAAAAAAAAAAATCTGTGCTTTTCAACCTTGCCTTTCCTTGACTTTTCAGCCTTCTTCTTGCCCTTTCCCTTTCCATCCCTTCTTGATCTTTCTTCTTCACAGTGACAATTTTTATCTTTTTTTTTTAAAATTCCTCATTTAACATTTGGGTTGTGCATGATGTTGCCTTTCTGTTTAGGAAATACGGAGCAGTCAGTATTCCACAGCTGCAAAGTTACTGCTGTCTTGAGGCTGACACAGAAACAGACACAGAGTTTTAGTCTGTTTAAATGGAGATTAAAATTTTATGTAGCAATTAATGGTTAACTGGGGGTAAATGATCCAAAATTACCCAGCAGGGTCTTTGTTGAACAGAAACACTGCTTAATGTGCCTTGTTTACTAACAATCTGATGATGAGTGAGAAGACATTTCTTCTTGTATTCTGTCAGGTCTACACATAAGCCAGGATGAGCTCAGCAGAGACCTGATAAAGCTGTGCCAATTGCAATAAGGTGCAGCTTTCAAAGAAATCAGCTCCTTGACTTCTGGACACAACATGGAACGTGTGGAGAACCAGACATTTGCTTGCCAGTTTGGTCACTCAGGACTTTCCTGTCCACAAAAGCAGTTTTCATCCATGTCCTGGGCACCAAAAGCCATGTGGATGCTGGTTTAAAGCTGGAAGGTTGGGAATGAAACTCCCAGTTTGGGGAAAAATTTCTTTTTCCCTCCTTGACTTTGGGTTTCAGGCTGAGTAGGATAAGTGCAGAGGCTGCATCCTGGTGCTGCAGCTGTGGGAATGAAAGAAACTATAGAAAAAGGATGGGAAGGTGTAGCAGTAAGCTGCATCTCCTGAAGGTAAAAAGAAGGAGAGAAGGGGGATTTCGTGAAATGCTCTTCTAAGCAAACTTTTTGTTTGGGAAAGTTTGCATTAATGGGCATTCATGACTTGAGATTATTGTAGATATCAAACTATACTACGGTTCTGACACTTTTTTAAGGACATAATTTCCTATAAACCCTATGGATATAAATATTGATACTGTAAATATTAGGAAGAGTTGAGTTTGGCCAGAAAGTGGTCCAGAGCCCCTAAGTCAAATGCTTGCATTTAGAGATGGTGATGAGCTGGTTGTCATTTACTATTTCCTCTAAACAGGAGGTATTTTTTTTCCCTCTTAAGCTTAAATACAATCCTGTGATTTTAGTACAGCATATGAAACAGTAGAATTTCCCCCCCCAACACACACTTTCCACAGCAATCTTCCAAAGTTATCCACAATAAAAGACTCCAAGCAAATAAGAGTAGGAGTTAAGTCGTCTGCTATGCATTAAATGTACAAATACTGAAAATTAAAATCCTATTTGCAGCATGCATCCCAAAAGGTTTAAAGATTGTTCTGTAAGGAAGAGTGGGAAGGCAAATGTCTCTCGATGCATTTTTTATATGCTACCTGTGACAAATGTTTCATAGACTTGAGGAATGGAAGGGAAAAGAATCCTGGGGAGGGAAGCAAATTGCTGCTTGGTTTTCAGTACTTGTAGATCTACTTAAAAATTAAAACGGGGAATATATGATGAGCACTTTAGGTTATGTGATAATAACTAAATTTTCTGTAAAATAACTAATTTTCTGTAAAAATTAGGATCATAATATGCACGAGTATCCTGAAAATCCTGGTAAAAAATTGCAAATAGCCACTGATACAAAATCCAAGCGTGGGCAGACTACACTGCAAGGCGACGAGCCATTTTGCATTTGCTGGCAGGAGCTGGCATCTGTTTTTAGATGTAACATCCTCAGTGTAGCTGAAGAGCCCCTCAGAAAGAACGTTGCTGGGAAGAGCTCCAAGCAAAGACAAAGCCAGGTTTGCAAGATGTGGAAGTGAGCTGGTGTTAGACTTCCACCACTCAGCAAGACCTCCTCTGTGTGTAGTGAGCTCAGAGAGGTACAGGACTGGTTCAGATTTGGCAGAAACAAGAAACACTTGAGTTTGAGGTTGTCATGATCTTTTCCAAATAGCTCATTACATTTGCAGCTTCCAGGTGGGCTGGATGGTAATCTTTGGTCTTTATTATTGCTTCTTGGATGACTGGGAATTTCCCCTGATGTTCCCCAGCTTGACTGTGTGTGACAGTTCTGGCATTGTCTTGGGGAAATCGGGAACTGGTGGAGAAGTGCCTGAGCTAAGGAATCAGAACTCATTCTAGGTGGTGCCTTCACTGACACCACACTGTTAAACGGCTCAGAAAGGCAAGATAACACTTCCTTTTTTTTGGCCTCGTTGCCTTGATCCAGTACTCACATGCTGAGGTGGGACTGTCAGAGCCCTGACAGCTGGCATGATGACACACATACACGCATCTCTAGAGCTTATTTTTCAAGCTAACTCCTCAAAGGGCTTGAGGATGTGAATGACAGTGTCTGCCAGGCTCCACTGTACCTGAGTCAGCACCAGCTGTCTCCAGCCAGAGAGCTATCCATGATTGTTTATTCTTCTACAGGCTTTTCTACATGCAGTGTGTGGTTTACCTTGTGCCTGTGCCCTGGGAGAGCCAGCTCATGAAAAGGCAGTTTGGAATAAAATGGGTAGTATATTTATAGTTGCTGAGTATTCAACTGGTAATAAACCTGTCTTAATCCTTGAGAGATATTTCAAGAGAGATATTTCATCCAAAGATGGCTCTTTGGAATGATCAGGTTTAAACAATGCATCATTCATACAGATGCAAAAGGTGTGTAGAAGCCACCTCTCTAATCACACTGGAGTCAGCAGCCACTTGCAGCAACAGCAGAGCACAGACGAGGTCCTCCCTGGCAGCCACAAACAATTCTCTCATTTGGCAAGTGGTCATTATTTTACCATGTCCAGGAAGTCATGGCCAGCTGTGTGTCAGCTGCTGAAGGCCTGGGCATGCACAACCCAGGCCTTGAAATCTTTAGTAGGTGACTGAAAAGAGACCATGAGCTTTGGTGTTAAAAGACCACACACATGCTAGGAGTTCTTTTCTGCTTTTAGCATGACTACTGTTCATGGGAATCTTTTTCTGGGATCACGGCATTTAAAATCAGAAAAAGCTGTGGGAATATTTTCTGTAGGAAGGGTGATACTGAAATTCTAGCAAGTGCATCACTGACCTGGAGCTCAGACATTCCACTGTAGGTATTTGTGATATCTCAGCTGGTGCAGTTTTTCTTTGGGAGAGGAGGTTTCTGATGGTGCCTGTTGTACCTGACACCCAGGGTCTTCCAGCTTTTGCAGAGCTCTCAATATGGTTGATTTGAAAGCCTGGCTATGCTGTGACCTTAATCTTTGATACTTCTATAAGCTTCCACAGATGCAGTTTCAGCATATTTATTTTTCTGGCTGACACACACTAACAAAATACAACAATCCTTTCAGGAATGTTAACTTTCTGGGGTGTTTTTGCAGCCATTTCTTGCACAGTAAGGAGTCTCCTTCCCTTTTTTTTTCCACTTGGAATTTGTCTAGCAAGGTCCAAAGGGAGGCATATTTCATGCAAATAAGATTTTTGCCATTACAGTAATTAAGAAGAGACTGTAACTAAAAAGCATTGATCTGTTGGTTCATTACAGTGATAGGGGACCGAGTCTCCTACACCCTCAGACTTCAGCATCCAAACAGTAAAAAAACAGTTTAGAATGATAGGCTTTACAGAAAAAACCAAATTGGGGTCAATAATTTTTCATATCCCTATGAAACAGTGGTATCTTATAAAAATAACATCTTGAATGTAATATCTCCTTTTTATCCTGTGGCGTGTGATGAAGGCAGTTTGCAATTGCTGTGTGGTGGGACTCTACTGAAGAAAATCCACTGTATCTTGTATCCCACTTACTTTTATTCTAAATGCATTTCCAAAGAGTACTTTTTTAAAAACTCGCTTAAAAGCATGTGATCAATATTTCTTTGATTCCAACTGCCAGATAGTGATTTAGGTAGCTATTTTTATCCTAAACTCTTCAATCTGCCCATACAACTGAGAAAAATGGTGTTTGTGATCAAGGAGTTTCACCTTGGAAAATAAAAAAGAGTCTACAACAATACTGGAAACACATTTGCTGAGCTGCAAGAATTCTTCCCTGGCTAGAGACTGTCCATAAAGAAAGTATCTAATTGTACTAGACACACTTTGGAAACTTTCCCAGAGGAGTAATAGATAAGTTAACGGAGCACTTTTTAATTTTACAAAGTGCACTCTTCCTTATAATTTACTTAATATAGAAATTTAATGTACTGCAGTTTACTGAACAAATTACATTTAAAGTATTTCAGAGTTAGGTTGAAAGCTCTGCTTTGCTAGCCAGTTGGACTTTATTATTTGATTATCCAGATAAGGACAAGCAGTAACAAAGTTCTCTGTCTTAAGTGGTTCCAGGGATTATCTCTCAACCATTACCACTGTTAAATGCAGATTTTAAATTCCCAGGAAAAAAACCCACAAAACAAAAAATAAAGATACAGTAGTCCTTTGTAGTCCTTTCCTGCCTCTGCACTAGTTAATGCTTTGTTTTCATTTGACCTAAGTCTGAGAGGATTTTGTATTTGTTCCATAACAGCTTTCATAAATGAACTATAATGTCATTAAATACAACCCTAAAGTTATAGGAAAATACAAGGATGCTAGAAATTAGTATGGACAGAACCAAATGTCTTCTTTGTGTGTTACTGCAGCCCAGCTAACTGAGGTTCTTTTCCATTTATTTGCCTGAAACATCACAAAAAACACAATCCTGGATTAGAAGGAACAGCATATATTTTCATTAAGCCATTGCCACAGATCCATGATTCATCATGAGTGATACTTCTGTCCTGCCCTCCTGTAGGGCAATTATGTAATATATCCCCCTCCCCCTCCATTTGTTTTTAAAATTATGTTAGGGTTTTGTTATCAGACAACAGGTCAAATGAGTGTTTGTACTTGGAATGACATAGGCTGTGGCATAAATTATCCCAGGCTCCAAAGCAGCTCATTAAAAAATTTCATCTGTTACATGGTGGAGCTGTACCCATCTTCTGTGTCAGAAGTAGAATAGTGATCAAAAATCCTTTTCATGGAGCTTTTTGCCCTGGGATGGACACATAGGTCACTTGGAGGAGAGAATTATTTAAACTTTAGGAGAAGCTGATGAAGAGAGCAGAATTCAGAGCTGTTCGTGAAAATCTTAGTGACTGTAGAATGCACTGCTGTGTGCTTCACTGTTTAAAATCTCCAGTGAATGGCTTTTCTGTCAGGAAGAGTTGTAGGAAAACTGGGCACCAAAGAAAAGGAACTGTCCCTGAACCTTATGGTGTCTGCTGCTGGTGCGTTGTGCAGATGGGAGTTTGAAGAACTTGATGGCATGTGGGAGAGGGCAGGATGAGGGAATCATGTGGCAGCAGACTACAGCAGCGGACATCAATGAAACGAGGCCATCTCATTAAGCATGGAACAATTTTCTAGTCAAATTCCGGGGGAGTTCACGGATTCTGCAATGAGGCGGAGTCTGAGAATCATCAAACTGAAGAATGGCTCAGGCATTCCCAACTGGGAACTTCCAAAAAAGCCTGCACTGCAATGGCAATGCCTCAAAATATCACCTGCCCTCTGAGGGTCTCACCAGTACTGTTCTTCAGTTTGGTTTCAGCAGTTCACTGATGGTTAACCCGATGATCTGGGCTTAACACAGAGCCAGTCTGGATGACAGGAATGTTTCTGCAACTGAAATGTGGAGGTTGTGTAGTGCTTCATATCTGCCCTGTGCATGTAACCCTCCATGCAAGACATGGGGTCTCTGAAGGAGTTTTAGTAGACATCCTTTCTTGTGGTGTATCAGAAAATTCTAGTGATGAAATCTATTGCATGCTGCTGTGGTCCAGGGGGAAAAAAGGTAAACAAATGCCCTCCATCAACAAAAAACTGAACGATGTTATTAGGGCAACCTCTCTTCCTAATCTTTGCTGCAATCCACATTGTGCTAATGGAAGATGTTCAACTCAGTTGATATTTTAGGCTGCCTTTGATATATTTCCTTGTGAATACCGTTGGAAAATAAAGCTTGGAGTTAGACGGTAATTGACTTTGTTTTGTCAAGGAAAGTGGGGGAGGTGAAAGAGAATTCCCTATTAGACAACCCATGGCATTCTTGAAAAAGAAAGAAAATGTCAAATTGGGCCAAGACAGGATTTGTAACTCCTACATCTCTTTTACCAACTGAGAAAACAGAGATAAAATGGCTAAGAATTGGACAATCATTAATATTGTTTTTGGTGTAAACCTGTGGAATTCCTAAAGTGAAATCAAGTAGTTTCCTGGCTGGTAGAGGGACATGGCTTGTGTATTAATAAGGATTCCAAATGCAAATGATAATGGAAGCAGGTAGGCAGGATTTTCTCAGCACTCGGATCCGGGCAGTGCTGCTGTCTGTGGATAGACTGATGATACATCTCAGAGTTTGAATAGCTCTTTGAAGTGAGACTTGATGGCTGGAGATGAAGAATTAAGTTTGCTTCATCTGGCATATAGCCTCAAGATAATATCAGAAAAATATTTTATGCTTCTGCTTCTTTGAAAAACGTATATGTGCCATTTGCTTTTAGTGAAAACACATAAATGGATAAATGGGTAAATGGCCTCATGAGATTAACGTTCAATTAATGGTTGATTTCTGCTATACAAAGGTTTTTATTAGCATTGTGATTACTGAGAATAATTAGTCATAGAAGTCTATACTATCATCAAGTTGAAGAACATGACTGGATCTAATTAAAGCTAATGTGAAGGATTGGGTATCGCATTTTGACTAGGATGGCAATGCAAAATCCCATGCTCCTGTGAAGTATGAGCTTCAGTGACATCCTGTGGTCAGGACTCACTTTGTTGCATTGAAAGAAGGCATTTTCAAAACCTAGGAATGAAGGCATCCTGCTTTCTGAAAACCATGTGAGAGGTGTGAGTATGTGTAGCGATGGCACCTTGTCCACAGTGACCTCCTGGGAACCTCAGGGTGACCAACTCAGTTTCCTTCTGGGTCACGAGGTGGTTCTTCCATTCAAGGAGAAACAAAATCTCTTCTTCAAGACCAGGGAATGGCCAGCTGGAGAAAAGCAGCAGCCAGTGTTCTAATAGTTCCTCAGGAATGGGATTTTGTCGTTGGAACACTGGAAGTAATTTCTACTTACAGTTGTGGGTTGAGATAGAAACATAGTTAGATACAGAAAGTTATTATTCACAGACATGAAGAAGATATTTAAGGTAAAGATCATCATTAGTTTCCCTGTAATGACTAATGCTATATATTCCCAGAGGCCTACCCCTTCTTTGATGAAATACCTGCCAAGCTTTGGCTCACACAGGGTTTTCTGCCTTCTCAATGAAACTCTGCTCATACATCTTTCAGGGAAAAAGATCTGGTGATGTCAATACAATGCACATGAATTGCTATAACAAGTGAGATGAGCAGGTACACAGATCATTCAGATAAAATCACTGTCCTCAACTGAAACACAACTTTTTTTATGTTAGAAATGTTTAAGTCAGAGTTTTGTTGTAATTTTACCTCTGTTTTTTACCTCTAGAAAAATGTTGTATGAGACAGTCTCCTCCTGCCTGTTGGGAAGTAATAAGTAAGATTCATGGGGAATTATCTCACAAATAAGCCAGTATGTAGATTAAGTGGGCAGGTTGACTTTTTGTTTAGCACCTCATATTCCAAACCACTATCCCCAATGAATTTGACTGCGAGGAAAAGGAAATTCCTATATCTCAGTTACAGTAATAGAAAAATAATAATTTTTAAATTGGCTTAGTGTTTGTTGCTTCTTTCAATTTGTTTTCCTTTGGTATGCACATAGTTGATGCAAACCACCAATTGTTTTTTAGGTGAATAGTGGAAGTCATTTAATGAAACCAGACTTAATGGTCTTCCAAAGATAACCACATGTGCATCTAAAGAAAGATAACTCATACCTTTAACTTTTACATGAACATTTTTCTTTACATTTCAAGAACACAATGTTGGGGCTGGCAATTTAAAGGAATTTTCTATCATTTTGTGTAGGTTGCTACTGCTGCTGGGTGTTAGCAAGTGCATCTCTAATATGCATTTAAAAGTTTTGAGAAACAGAATTTTTAAACATTTTGTCTCTTTTCTAAACAATTGTTGCCATCAGCTATTTTTTCTTCCATGCTTTTCTCACAGATTTCCAAGAAAAAAAAATAATATTTTCAACTTCTTTGTATGAAGACAGAAAGGTCTGAAAGACAGACTTAGATATCTAGAAATACCACTCATCTCGTGACTATTTGGTATTAAAATCTACGTGAAAGTGGTGGAATGCAGGGTGAACAGATTTGAAAGCTCACAACCCAGCAAATTCTAAAAATCAGCTTGCTCTTTGTTTAGATGGAAATTTCAGAGACTTGATAACACATCAACTGCGAGATAAGCTGGAGGTGTGAAACAGCTCAGTCTCTCTACCTCCTTTTCTTTTTTTGTTACAACTCCTCCTTATTTTATTCAGGTGCATTTGCAGTCAGGAGACTCTTATCATATGTGTGCTTATAGTTGAAAATGACACACCTGCCCAGTATCTATGGTAACAAAGGCTCTCTTCAATCTCAGACTTCTTGGTGCTCTTTTCTGCCTTTTTATCCTCTGGAAGAATAGATAATAAAAAATATTTGTGACAGTTTGTTTTAATTTCTATTGCCATTTATTAATAAATTTTCTGTAATAATCCAAGCATCTTGTCACTATAAGCTTTTCTCCGTGTTTACAGAGGATTGGTGTTTTGTGGTGATGCATGGTTTTTGTTTTCCTCCTTGGGAATATGATTAAAAATGCAAGAAATGGTAAAACAAATATTGTCTTTTTAGAAAAGGATGCCGATGAGAGAGTTATGTATAACAAGTAGAGTACCTATAACTGCATCAAAGAATTCTGTTTCTAACATAAGGAACTGCAGATCTACAGGGAAATTACTTTAATCAAAATGATAAATAAACTCTAGTCCATTTTTTATTATGGAGAACTGATCCAATGTACTAAGCTCTTTCCTACTGTTGATGAAAAGGCAACTCGCAGTATCAGTTTGCTTGGATCACTCTGCAGTGAATCAATACTTCACAGAAAATAATTGGATTAATAACTTTCTCTTTATTTATAAACCCTGACAATTAAAAAAAAAAAAGAAAGCATAAGGTCTGTTTTTCCTCTTAAACCTCTCACTCTCTCCAGACTTTATAAGTACAGACAGTATTAGCTAAAGGAAAGGGCTTCAGCACCATCTGTTTTTCCTTGTTCTGAGATTCTTTCAGTGAAATCAGAAGACAGCCTGAGCATATTTTGAGTTTAAGTGGTATTGTTTGTACGTTCTTTTAAATCAAGGTGAAGAGACAAGTCCCCCTGTGGAGTTCAAGAATCACTTAGCAAACCAGATCCTTGTCAGAAAACATAACAATATTCTTTCTTCATAGTGCACTCTATTCAAGGCTGCCTTTCATACGACTACCCATGACATAAGGCTGCTATTCTTCAGTTCCTCCTGCTCTCCTATTTCTCATTTGACAAGCACCTTCCAACAAGTGAAAAACCCTTCACTTCTAAGAACAGGCTTTCTATTAAAATGTGTTGTAATCCTCACTATGTCCTACTTACAAAACCTCACAGTCCTAATATACTTCCCGAAGGTCTGTGGGTCAGATTTTGTCCCCAGGAACATCCATGTAAATCTCAGTGAGTTCACTGGAGTTACTATAGGTTTACACTCGTGTAGCAGAGCAGTGCTCTGCTCTATTCAGTACATAATTCCTTCACCACTGCATCATTTTAATGTCATGGTTAGGAATGTGATAATTTAATGTTTTGTTCTCATTACAGCCCATCAAATTTGGACACACAATATGCTGGGATTTGTGTGAGGGCTTAAGAAGAGAAACAAAATTACTGAAATGCATGTTTTAATCTGAGCCTGTAAAGAGTTCTGCAAATGAAGGTGAATAACTTGGATACAGCTGTGAAAAAAATCTGTTCAGGGATTTAAAGACTGCTGTGGTTGAAGCAGCTGACTTGGGAAAATAAACTTTTTGCAGCAGTTTCTTGAACAGCTCTGATCAGAGCAAGGACACAAACATTCAGAAATGACCTGAGAAGGGACGTACTTACATTAGAAATGTGAAATAATGGTTGAGAGGATTCACATCTGCAAAAACCCTTTAACCTAGAAGCTGAAACACTCAGCTCAGTGGTGGAAGGAAAATTTGGAGTCCGTTCCCTGTTTGACTACAAGGCAGTGGCCTATCCAGTAGAGATTTTCCTGAGATTCCCCGAGTTCTAGGATCAAGTTCTAATGGATTTCAGTTAGTTAGTTTCTTAAGGCTGAAGAAAACTTTGAAAACATCAGACCTGCTAACCTGATTAAGCTGATAATATTTTTGTTCAGCTGTCTGCCTGGGAAATCAGTCATTTTCACTTCTGTGGTGCACAAATTATGTCTTTTATTTCTCTCCTACCAGCCAAACCAGCCTTCCCCACTGCAGTTTGTTCTCCAGGTGTATGCAGTGACTGTGGGGGAAAGGCTTAGGGCTGGACTGTGCCTGTGTGGGGTTGGGTGTGCTTGGGCACCTCTCAGCTGGAGCTGCTGGTGGGAATCCATTGCTGACAGGCAGAAGTGGGAGTCCGCGATGTCAGAGCTGGAGCACTGTCTCAGGTTATGCTGTTCCTCTCTCCCTGGTGAGGAATTTAGCTCACCCAGAGGCTGTTGAAGGCAGAATGGGTGAGGCAGGGCTGCATGAAATTATGTTTCCCACCTATGAGGAAAACTGTCTTTTCTTCTGTTCAGCCTGTTCTTCGGATGTGAACAACATTGATTACCATCTGATACTTAATGTCTGGAACTTGCTGGCCTTTGAATGGTCAGCCTTCATGTGGAGGTTGACCTTCAGGGCTGAAGAGCAGAGGTTTGTGCATTTAGTTGTAGGTAAACATGATATGTACATATGTAAAAATATAGAGAAAACAGAGAGTGCACATTATCACTCTCCTTTCATTTCTACTTTTGTACTACAGAGTCCATGGAAAGTAGTGATAGCAGGGAGCAGAGGTCGAAAATATTAATAGGATCATTTAATGTTCTAAAAGAATTCTGTTTTTCAAGGTTATTCTAATATCCTAGTCAATAGTAATATCATCACAGTGTCTTCACGTAATCAAGTTATGCTTAATAAAATATAGTGCTGAATACTGAAAATTAAAATGAAGGTGGAATAGGAGAGGAAGATTGTGATAAAGAAAGTTGTCATCATCATTTTATCAAATAACTTCTACTGAACAATAGTGAGGCTCCACACAGGTTCAGTGGCCTTGGGCACGGAGGTCACCCAGAGATAACATGTCCTTCCCTGTCACTATTTCAATTGTCCAATTGTTTCCATTTTCTTACAGAGCTGGCAAGCATTTTAGAATCCATGGGATTTGCTGCTCACAGGGACACAAATTCTCTTTATTCAAAGTACAAAATCCCAGAATATCCCAGTTTGGAAGGGAGCTTGGTGGGGACCATTTTGTGAGTAATGAGTTTAGATGAGATTATTTAGCACCCTGAGCAATTTTATCTCAAAAACTTCCAGCGAGGGGGACCCTACAGTGTCCCTGGGGAGGAAATGAAACATGAAGAGCTATCTAGTTTTCCCCAGCTCTGAAATGTGGGTGTGAACACTCTCTCTTGGAAAAGCTGTTTGGGAGAAACTCCTCCTTCTTACTTAGTCACTTTCTACATCCAAACAAGGCAGCAACCCACAAGGAAATTTGTAAAGAGGAAGAAAATGAGTGGGGAAGAAGCCGAAGGCTGGGAGAACAAAGGAAATGATTATTTCTAAGGGGAAGGGAATGTGATTGCTCAGGAAATAATTACACTTGTTACCTAATAAATAGTGTTTCTTCTATTTATTATGTAGCTAGAACTTGTTTGGTGTCTGTGAGGAAATAATTGATTTGACTTTTAACACACACTTAATGAGTTATAGAATAGCTTAGAAATCTTCACACTGTGAACGGAATTGTTTTCACAGCTGATTTGTGAAATTCATGAAGACGGGCCCGGAGTTCAAACCCAAAAGTGAACTCCTCCCACATCGAAGGTTTATTTGCATCATTCTTCCTGCTCAGCCCACTTGCAGCAATCGGATTGAACCTCCAAGATGAAATTTTTCCTTCTAAGCTTAGGGATGTTTGAGCCCGAGGTGCTGTTGTGAGGTTCCCTTTGAAATTTTGTTCTGCAAGTGGTTTTGTGGTGATTGGCAATATCACATCCTATCACATAGGAGAAAATAAGGGCACTCCAACTGCAGTTTGGTTCACAGTAAATTTCTGATGGATGCACTCAAAGCCGTGAATTTAAGCCTCACTCTGTGATTTTATCTTGGTTTATTTACATGCAAAAACACACGGAGTGGTTTTTTTTTTTTTTTAAATTGCTTGGAAACTACAACATGCACTGAGCACTTTTGCTGCATTTCTACTTCACTTTCAGCCTTGTCACATTAAAAAAAAAGGGGTAAAAAAAGTCTCTTTTGTAGTCTCAAGGGTTTAAAACTAACTGGAGAGAAATGTGACTGTGGTCAGCTACCAGATTGTGAGTAAATGCTAATTCATTTAAAAGTGAAAGGAAATAATCTTTTCTCCTTAACTTCAAATGTGAGGGAAAAACTGGATATGGAGACATTAAGTAAAGGGTTTTTTATTCTTCCCCCACCCCCTAGCTGATCAAGGCTGATTTGTTACTGATAGTGTGTAAATTTTGGGAAATATCTATAAAGACTGAGGTTGCTTTTACAGCATCTGATAAGAGCCTCTGTGGCAAAACAGATAAATGAGAAAATTATTTTTTCTATCTTGATGGAGTGTTAATATATTGCATGACTTCATAGATGTAACACATCTCTATAAGTAAGTATCACGACACCAGATTGTGCCAATAAAAGGAAACCTCTTTTTAATGGAACTAATGGATTGAAATGTTGGGGGTTTTGTTCCCTTCATTTTAAATGAAGCCAAACATAATCCAAGTGGGGGATACAGAGCTGAAGAGACTGACTGAAGGAATCAGTGTTTTCAGAGTATGTCTACTATAAATACCCAAAATGCCATTTTTCCTTGTTTCCTGTGATTTACTATCGTAGCACTAGAGGACCTGCAGACCACTGTACCCACATTGCTCAGACACAGGGCAGGGACAGCTCCCCTCTCCTGTCTCCAAAGGTGTGGGGTTATCCAGTCAGTGGGAATAAACCCAGGCCATAGAAAGGCACCACGCATTTGCAGCAGTGGAGCTCATTCAACATTTGCAACCAACTGAGGAAATAATGGACTTGCCCATCATTTGAAATCTTTAATCAGCCTGATATCTTTTGTAAAAATACATTCTTCCATCAAAAATTTTGGGTTTGATCAGAGTTATGGGGTGGTGATATATGCACTGTGGAGGCTGGGCAATAATTTAAAATGCAAAAGCAAAGCTACTACTCGTGTTCACAATCTCAATATATCACCCTTCTGTAACTGTTTTTTCCTTCAGAACAACCAAAATATTCTTTTGGGTAGGATGAGGGCCAGAAAGGAATGCAGTAGTCCAGCTGGTGGGTAACAGATAACAAGATCATAAAAATTAAAGTTATACTTCAGGTAATTAGGAAGTTTGCTTATTCTATCATTAATTGTGCAGCTGTTTAATTTAAATATAATCTGATTCAGAGTGTTAAAGTTTACTCCAAGCTGAATGTTACTGTTTTCCCTGCAGTCTGCAGCATTTTTCCAGGGAAATATAAAATCTGGAAATAAAAGGAAAACAGTATTTTTTGTTTGCGAAATTACATGTTATGCCTATCTATAATTTTTTTT
This sequence comes from Edolisoma coerulescens, assembly GCA_013397115.1. Lineage (NCBI taxonomy): Eukaryota > Metazoa > Chordata > Aves > Passeriformes > Campephagidae > Edolisoma > Edolisoma coerulescens. The sequence continues at coordinate 2,962,062 of VWZW01008123.1, read as the reverse complement.
TTAATAAAAGGAACTTGGAGTAATGCAATTATTTCTACTGGGAAAACCTCTCAGGAGCAAGTTGTACACAGTAATTATGATTTTAGACTGAGCTGACATCTTTACTAAGTTCTGTGTTATCTTACCCTATATTAAGTATGTTCGGTTTTTGAAGTGGGTGTTTCAAATGTCTTCTCTTAATTATCACTGTGTAACTGAAGAGAAGTACAAACTCACAGCCCCATAAATGTGAAGACTGTTTTGATTTGGTTTGTTTTGATATTGTTTTTCACATATAAATCATATGGGCACATCTGCGACTGAAATGGAGATAAACCTCCTGGTGTTATCTTATTTCTTAATTGTAGGCTCTCATGTTCTGGGGAGAGTGTTGACTTGGTCCTTCCCTTATCATGCCCTCCTCTGCTGTTTACTTGCTTATTTACTGGCAAAGCTGCTTTTATTTTAAACCTATCGAGGCAGAGCAAGCTTTAAAAATGCATGTCAGATTCGTTTTAATTCAGAAACCATTTTCTTTAGCAGCACATGTAGGCTTGCTCCAATTTTTTATTTCCTTTTTTCCTGTTTCACACTAGAGTCACAGAAATGCCTCCTCCAGATAACAGAAGGAGGCAGGTGTTATTGAGAATAGGTTTTTTTTGTGAAAAAGTGGAACCATTATTAAAAATACTTTCAGATAAATGTCAGTCTTTATACTTCCTGATATTTAACACACATTTCAACTTTTTCTACTCGTCTCTCTCTGGGGTGAAGGGCTCTTTGAAAGGAGGCAGTCGGATGCAAACCAGACCTGCTTCTGCTGTGATGCTGCTAGTCCTGAAGTCCCAGGCTGTGAGAGCCTTGCAGAACTTTGGATCTAAACTGCCTATTTTTCATCTGGCTGCAATATTATTAAGGATAAAATCCTGTTGCACTGCCTGTGGTCGGATGCTCTTTCACCTTGGCACTTGGTAGTCATTCGGAGCTTCCCACTTGATCATTGCACAGTCACCTGTGCCACTTCGTTTGCAAATGTACTTCCAACCTTATGAAGTAGATACAGTTTTTTCCCACTGGTGGAAAAGCTGAAAATCAGAGTGTTTGAAGCAGGAAGGACTGATGAGATAGGATAGCAATAGGAGAAAGCTGATGCACTGGCAATCAAGGTTCCCTTTCCTCTCTTTTTCTTTCTTGTTTATCCACTATCAGGGCTGTGCAGGTAACTGTCTGTATAAATAGTGTTTCATTTGATGTTTGCAGCTTTCAGATATCAATTAGTTAAGACTAATTAACTAATGGGAAGACAGGTTAGAGCTGCCATTTTAGTTCTTTAGATGGAAAAGAGGGGTCCACAGAGGTCTCATGATTCACCTCGGGGTTACAAAACGTGTCGGTGTCAGACTCAGGGCTGCGAGATGGGATCGAGCAGCGCTCCTGTGGAAGTGCCCAGTGCCCAACCAGCCACGGCTCTGTGTCTCAGCTTTGAGAAAACCTTTTCCCTGCCATGGTATCCTGGTTAACTGACTCTTGCTTGGCGTTACATGTGGGAGCAGTGTCCCAGAGTCCCGGTATCCTGTTTTGTGAACTTTTTGAAGGTCGTCTTCTCCATTTTCCACAGCTGTTATATCCTGTCACAGTTATTTCGTGAGTAAGTAGAAAGAATATTTTGCATCTCGTTTAAATGTGCCAGATAAAATGGGGAAATGAGAACTACAGGTGGATTAAAAAGTAAAGGTTTAACCTTGCAGACAGTACTGAAGAGAATCTTCCAGATGTGATAAATCCGTGTCTTTAGATGATTTATGTTGCAGTTAGCTGTGCATCCAGGCAGAGCAAAATTAATAGAACAGAACCTGAAAGTTTTGGAAAACAAACAGGAGATAAAAGTATTTGGAAACATAGAAACTGTTCTTCACCACAACAGTAATTTTAAACGATTCAGTCCTGGTAATCAAAAGTGTTCTGAGAAGAAAAAGCAAATTCAGAAGACTCCAGACCTACAGAAGCAGCAGGAATTTTCAGAGGTTTAAAAGGACCACTTTCCTCAAATATTGCTGAATACGTTTCTAGATAAATTTATAGTAAATTATGCATTTTGCTGAAATTTATCTCAACTTATATATAGAACAAGTGGAAGATTCAAATAAGAATAATCTCATCTGTGAGTTTCTGAATAACCTAAAAATACGCTCTTAGAGGGTAAATAGAAATTTCAGAAATAGAAGTCAGAGTACAGTGCTTTCCATTTTTAAGGCAGATGTCTGTGACACAGGCACTAAATTCAGAGATCCATTCTGCCTGAATTCAGAAACACTCAGGAGCATCTTGTTGCTGTGTATCTGCTAGACCAACTGCAGCAAATAAGTAACAAAGAATTCTGTATTACATTAAATAACGTGAATTTTTCCCATTTCTCCTTGCAACTGCAAAGTTATTTAGTTTTTATTTTTCTGTAATTTTCTGTTACATTTTGAAACCCCAAATTATTTAGATTTATTCCTGTCTGATTCTTTACAAGTTTTGATTAGTGAAATGTTTAGGGAATTAAAAAAAAGTACTGGACAATGTGCAAAGAATTTTGTAGTTTACTGAGGTTTTTTTTTTTCCCTAGTAACATCCTCTTCCTTAATTTATTTATATTTTTATATTTGTCTTTCTAATTAACGTAGATAAAAAATTAAAACCAACATTTCCCTAATGGATAGAAATAATAGACTGGCATAATTAGTTTTATGCATTTGGAGATATTCTTTGCATACAGACTACTGTGCTACTACTGCATACAGGCTGCTGTAAGTAGCTGTGGTCACTCCATACGGTTTGCATTGTGAAGACCACAGTTTAAAACTGTTCTAATAAAACCCCATTTCAATTGCAAGTTATTGTCATTATCTGAAATTTTAATGTGCTCTCCAGTAGGCCATTTTGCCTCAAGTTTTAGTCCTATTTTAAAGTCTGAAGGAAAAATAGCCTGTCCCAGGGGTAACAGGATGGCTAAACTAAGATTTAATAAGAATTAACAAAGAATCACCTGTCAGAGCTTTCTTGAGCCAGGCAGAAGCCTGCAGGCAGAGCACTCCATGCACAGGGGGGTTACTCCTCCCCTCCTCTTGAACCCCAAAACTCTGTGGCTCAAACTGCCTCACTTCTCTTGTCTAGACAGAGTTTTACCTGGGTTTATTCAAGGAGCTTTTCCTCAAGCCTCCTGATACTTATAGAATGATACTCTGGAGCCTGCAGCCATACAGAATCTGTAATAAAAAGAATGAGACAGTAGGTATGGCCCTGGGAATTTCCCACACTCTGAAGCACACGGGCAGGTAGGTGTAAACCCTGGAGAAAACCCTGGTGGAGGCTTCTGCAAATGAATCCTACAGGCTTTGTGCCACTGCACTTAAAACGCCTTTCAGGTGGGAATAACACTGGAACTGGTATTTTCACCCAGACTGGAAGCCACTGTTTAAAGTGTTATTGTGCATCCTTTTTCTTAGTAGCACCTCAAGCTATTTATATTTTGTCGAATTTAATAGGTTTTTTTTGATGCAGTAGCAGATTTGCCAAATAGTTCATTTAAAAAAGTATTAAAAATGTTGCTGGGGTTAAGGAAGCATTGTGGAAGCTGAATTCTTCATGGCTTGAAAAAATGTAATGTTGTTTTTTGACTACAAGGTAAAATTGCTGTAAGTTTGTGCTAAAATTATCCACAGTGAAACAGTTAATAATAGTAACATCAGAGAGATGAAAAGTGCAGTTCACACAGTTTAGAGTTATCACCCCAACCTGTTTGTAGGAGGATATAACACTGTGTTGGATTATAATCTCTTCTTGTTAAGTTGATAAAAGTCACAAAGGAGGTATATTTCCATGTGATCATTCTGATTTTTTAGTAAAGTGAAAGAATCACAAAGTGCTTAAATGCCAAGATTAGGGAAAAAAAACCCAGACTGAGTTAACTGGAGTAAACCCCAGACTATAGCAGAGACAGCTTTAATTGCAACCTCTTCCTTTCACATTCCCCTTCTCCCTACTTCTGGATGGCTTTAGGAGAGTAATTTTAAGGTAACTCAGAAATGTGCCCAAGTCCTGCCTTTTTGGACCAAAAGTTTTGCAGCCCCTCATGCAGTACTGGACCACCCACCATGGGACTCCCATTTACATCTTTGCATTGTTTTACAGATAGAACTAAACCTGTTTTGCCATTAATTAGCTTGTAAGCTTTTGTGGCAGGGACCAACTCATTGTTATGTCTCTGTACAATGCTGAGTCCAATGGGATCGTTGCTTATTATTCATATCAGAGGCAGCTTAAGGCTTGTCAGCAGTGTAGGAAAAATTGAATTTTGCTGCCCCTGGGAGGGCTGGCATGGTCGGTGAGTTTTTTCCAGGGGAAATGGCAGAGGGGACATGGAGGGCTTTCAGTGCTGGGAGTGTCAATATGTCTGAAATGATTGTGAGATGTTTGGGGATGCTGCAGAATAAACTATGCTAGCTCCTTTCTCCAGCTGGGGAAAAAATAATTAAAAGCTTGGTTGAAAAGGTGTATTCTTCTCCATGGCTCCTGAGATTTCAAAACGGCAGTATCAAATTTTTTTAATACTTTTTCAGCCCTACATATCTATTTGATTACTTTGAAGAAGGAAGTGTCTCAGAAATATCGGGTAATATAAAAGGTAGAGTGTGACCAAACATTTTGAACTTTGAGAGCGTGTTATCCTTTGCAGCTGGTAATTTTGCTGTTCACTTACAGAGGCACCAGACTGGCTGCAGACCTACAGAAAATATGAATAAATATTTGCTTTTATTTAGACTCCCTATTATACCTAATATAGCAATAGAATTATTACTTGTATGCATATAACAGCAGTCCTGATCATTTTTTCTTGAAATATTGCTGATACCTCGGCTGGTCAGCCTTTAAAACACAAAAAGAGTGAGACGTGGCCATGAGATAAATATCATTATATCCTGTAGAAGTAAGGGTCTTAAAAATGTTCCATCTATAAAACTTTTTTAGTTGAATGTCAAGTGAAGGTTGCTCAATTTTAATCTTATAATTCAGTGAGAATAAAAAAGATGGGCATGACTCAGGGTTGGTTGAATGTTACTTAGGTTTCTGTCACAGTGCTTGAAAACTTTTTCTGTTTCTGATGCTGTCTGAAATCTGGTCATTCCTCAGCTTTGAAATAATTCCTTAATTAATGGATAGGTTACACCATTATATTTTCAAAAATTCTGTCAAAAATGCAGCTCACCTGAAAACAAATCATGACAGAACTGAAAGGAAGAAAAAGGATTTATTCAGTAAAGTGTATTTCATTTCTGAAAACTCCCATGGCCTATAGATTTCCATGCATCCTTCTGGAGTCTTCAGCTAGGAAATTGCCAATGATGAAATATTTTTCTTCTCCATTGCTTAAATTTTGCAGAATTTTTATCTGTTTTCATTTTCAAATACATCAAGACAAAAGACAGCTCATTCAGCAATGTGCAAAAAGGGTTTTATGGGTTTATTACAGAAAAGATGGATTTGAGAGTTTTAAAAATTCTTATAAATACGATCTAAGTAACGTATTCAAGCTTCGAGTAACTTTGATACCTGATAACAGTAGAATTGCACATCTTAGAGAAAAACATGGCATGCCAAGTAAAATGCTGTTCACCTGAATTATGTATTACAAAGTTGTCTTCTTGTGTCTGCCCCAAAGTGCCGCCCAACAGGGTGAGGTCTCTCCTCTCCTTTCGTAGAGACCTTTCCAGTTCTGTGTGGCCCAAGCTGTGACCTCCCTTTGGGCATTGCTCTCCACAAACTGCTATTCCAGCTGTCCTCATTATTTGAGTCGTCACTCCTTGTGTGTTTTATGAACATGAGTCAACACGTCCCAAGCCATGTACTGGTGCAAAATGGTGCCAGAGAACCCCTGGTGGAGTGGTGCAGGAGAACCACTCAGTTTCCAAGGTGCTGTAGGTTATTTTGGCGTGCTAGGAGTTATTTCGCATAGAAAGTGTTCTCTTTCTGATAGAAAAAAGAATTTGGAGAGGGGCTGGAGAATGACAGAGAAAAGTTGACCTTTTCCAAAGGCACCCACTCTCATCTTGTAAATTTGAGAATACAGTAAGTGTGAAATGATTTCTGCTTCATAAACTTGTGAGGGAGAAGCATTTTAATTTCTACTTAATACATGGGGTATGTATGTTACACAGAATAAAATCGAAGAAAATTAGTAAATGTGAGCCTTTTGCCTGGCTGGAGCATATTAATGGGTTAGAGGGAAAATATGCTGTACTTGAAATTTTGGGGAAATGGAAATTAATTTGGCTTTGAGTTTCATATGATTTCCTCGAAAGACTCTTCATACAGTATTTTGTGCATAAATGTCTTGTGGAGTGGTAAGGGGTTTGCTTTTCTTTTTGGAAATTCCTTTTAAACTCGTTTTTGCTGCAGATATTAATTATCAGTATTTAATAGATTCCATGCATGAAGAAGAATATGCTTATTCTTTTACTCTCTCCTTCCCTCTAAGTTTTTTAGATAATATGGGCAGATATCCATACATAAGATCTTTTTTTCTCACAGCCACCAATAAAAGTTCTGCATTCTTACAAGCTGGAAGATAACAGTATTAGAATCATGTTATAAAATGATAAAAAAGGGTTCTCGCCACATTTATTTATACACATATCTGTATACTCTTGGTATAAGAAAAATAAACAAATGCATTGGAAGTAAAGTAATATTTAATTTAATATGGTTCCAACTTCTCTGTTGAGAAGGTGATTCTCTTGATAGTGAGATTTAAACTCTTATCTCTGCTCTATGGCTTTGGACATTGCCTTCTATTTGGCAGCAAATGAGAAATTTCAGAGTAAACAGCTACAAGCAAGCAAATATTGTAGACAAACCCAGTTGCTACTGCAGTTCTTCTGTGTAAAAGCTTCTGAGATATGATTAAAGTTGAAACCTAAATGGACATAAAACAAATAGGCCTAAGCTAAGTCCAAAAGGTAAAGCAGAAGAGGTTTATTTATTTTTAGGTAATGAGATTACAGTTTAAATTGCATTTCATCTCATTAAGGGACTGTTAACGTCTGTTACCTCTTTTTCTGACATTAAGTTACCATATACCACAGATTCCAGCTAATGACTTTTTGAGGGAGACATTTAGGACATTTCCTAGGAGAGAGTATATTCATTTTTCTACTCCAGGAAAAGATTGAAAATTTTTTTGAACATACCAGTGAGTTAATTTATCTGATTAAGGATTAATTATGATAATACAGTCCCAGTGATTAGGTACCTTCAATGTAAAATTTGACTTCATATATTACAGATTTCTAGATTAAAGAGCCTGATAGTCTTTGACCTGGTAGTGACCTGATGTTCTGAAAGTAATTTTTTCTAGTAAGGTGGGGACAATTGTATTTATGGCCAAGTTCTGAAACCTCAATTTGGGCTGATCTGCTTTTTTGTTTCAATCAATTTTTTTCTGTAAAGTGAATATAACTTCTGGTTCACCATAAGAGTGGTCAAATCTCTGTATAGTGTTGTGCTGAAAAGCATGTTTTGCACAGAGGTGAAAGCTGCTTGGTTTTCTAAGACCTAGGTGAAGTAAACTTTTACATATTGAAGTTCAGAAAAATTAAACAGACCTGATATTTTTTGTGTGGGAGTGAACCATGCAGTTTAAACACTTATAAATCCCTTTGTAAGTGCTATGACAGAATTCTGTCACAACAGGCCAAAGCATGAACATAAATTACTGTTAATTCCAACTGAAACCATCCCTGGTTTCCTGGTGAGCACTTCAGTACAGTGAACATATAAATACAATACATAAAAAATGATAGGACCATCAATAGATTCTGATGAATCCAGGGGTGGTAGCAGGACATGCAAAGGCACTGAGCTGAATTTTGCCATTATTGCTCAGATTTTGTTTTTCTAGCTAGTAGAGTTTCTATTTTTCTGTAGTCTCTATCTTTTCATTTGGATTTACTCATTGATAATTATTCCATAACAAAATGGTTATCCATTAGTGAAGCTGAGGGAAATGAGAGAATACTGAGACAATAGCAAATTAGTTAATAACCCAAGCAAAATCTGTATTTAATGTCTGTGAGGGACACACTTGCTATTTAAAAGAAACAGAACACAACTACTCGATGTAAGAAGTGAATTTAAAGGAACAAAAAGGTCAAGGAGGAAATCTCTATGTGAATATTACCCCATTTGTATGCATCCACTTTCAGATTTTCTGAATTCTAAACCACAAAAATGTTTCCTGCCTCATAATAGGAACTTATGAGGGAGAAACTTTCATTTCTACCTCCCATATATCTCACGTGATGAAATATACAGATCATTGTCAGCCTTTGGCCTGGCTGGGCTATACTTAGGGGTTAGAGGGAAAATCTTTCTGCATTATTTAAGATTTTTGGAAAGTGTTTTGGTTTTGTTTGAATCCAATGTTAAAGGCAATGATGATGATATCTGGCAATGGTTTCCTTGGGGGTGCTGAATCTGAGTTTTTCAGGATTGTCCACACTCTGAGATGGAACAGACTCCATTTCACTGTGTGTGTGCAGCCCTGTGTAGTGAGCTGAGCAGATCTGATGTGTAATTGAAAGGAACAGCCTTGTGACTGAGAGTAATGGAGATTAATTATGTATTGTTATTGCCAGAGAATTGTTTGTGAGAAATTTTGCAGTTATTTTGAATATAATAGAAATATGGCAGACTGGATTATAATTGGCATGGGTTTGAAGGATGTCCCAGTTTATTTTCTCTCTGTTGCATTTTTCCTCCCAAAACTGTTCATTTTCCAGGCCAGATGTTTCTTCCTGTATTTAGTTTTAGTAAATGGTTTAAATACGTGACATCAAATTCTCTCAGTAATTTTTCAAAAATTTTTCCCCTGTATTTCAATAATTTATCCCCTGCAAGGACTGCAATGGCTGATCAAACAGGATTTGTTCTAGCAAGGATTTCAACCTGGACAAATAATGCAGCTATAGCATCTTCCCTCAAAAATCCCATTTATTATCCTTAAATTATTCTCTTTAGTCAGCTTTGATTATGTTACAAATACTACACAGTTTGAAATACTAGTATAGTAAAAATAATGCCCTAGATTAATATTAATATTAGAATTTTTCAGTGACTAGTTCAATTTTTAATTTGAAATACTAAGAGAAAAAAACAGTGGGGGTTTTTATTTTGAGCAAATTGCATGTAAAGGATGACTGCAGCAATAGTAGTAAAAGGCAGGAAGCTATATCATTACTAATCAATCTAGAGAGCTCTGTCTCTTACAGATGTCAATACAAAGTTAAGTGCTAAAATAATTGTAGTGTAGGCTTTCTCATAATTACTGTTGTTCATTTGGTATGTTGTGCAAAAAAAAGAGAAAAGAGGAATTTGCTTTGCAGTCAGCAGCCGCAAATCTCTGAGGAGAAAGAAAAAGATAGCAGAAGGCTGATAGTCATCCATCATTCCTGACAATTTCACAGCCTAGAATAACTTGACAGAGACCCAGAACAAAATGTTGTTGAGAATTGAATGCTGCTAAGCTGAGTGAATTGACTTTCTGATGTCAAAGCAGGACCTGCTTGAAGTGGCTGATGATTTTCCTTTTCTGACTTCAGAAACACTGGTACTTGAAATGCCTTGTGGTACGAATGGGCAAATTTGGGAACTGAGGAACATTTTTAAAACTTTCTAGGTGCTTTTAAAGATTTTTATAAGGTGATTCTGGTCAGCAAGTGTGTGGGTGAGTAGCACACCGACTGTTAAGGAGTATTTGATCATTACACTCCTCAGAAAGCACGAGTAAGGAGTCAGAATTGTTCCCAGTTTTCTTGAAACACGAAATTTTTCAAGACCTGGCTCATTTAATCTAAATTTTTCTTTGGTGCTGTGCCAGCCCTCTTTTACTAGCCTTGGGAAGGTAGACTTGGTTTGTCTCTGTGCAGAACATGGAGTTAAATTAGCTATATTTGAATCCACATATTTATTTCTTATTTTTAAATTAAAACATTCTTGCATTGTGTTTAGAATAGGTGCAAAATTTCTTCATGATAGCGTTAGAATGATATAAGTTGTTACATGGTCCTTATTTAAGTATTATTGTTATATAAAGGAGATAATTTTGCAGCTATTTATTTAGAAAAAACCATGATATTGGAAATGTTCCTAAATTATTATAATTAGGCATTTATTTACCAATAAATATTGCCAGTTTTATCTACTATTCAAAGAGTAACCTTCTAAATTGCTTACAGCCATTAAAATGTATGAAGAACACAAACTGCAGGGTCTAAATGGAAAGAGCTCTTGTTTTGTAAAAGACACATTATATCTTAGAAGTGTAAAAGAAATAGAATGTAAATAGGATGTGTGGGCTAAGCATGCCATCCCTGATCAATAATGCAAAAGGTTTAGCAGGTTTATTTGTAAACCTAACAGCACAGGTTTAGTCAGAATGAGGCCTTGTACAGTACAGGCAGGTATTTAAAGGTTAAGAACAAGGAATTTCATTAGTCTGGCAAATCCTCTGCTGTCATTCCCCAATCTCTTTGAATTATTTCCAAATATATTCTCNTTTTTTTTTTTTTTACTAATGGCTGTGTTACTAATACAGTGCTTTATTGCTCATTTAACTCCACCACAAATTGGCACAAGGAGCAGATATTTTCAACGTGCCTTGATTCCCAGTAATGATATTATAGCAACTATCTTTATGTTAATGCATTTATAGCTGGTATAAAAAGGTTACAGTATCAAGCCTGCTAGCCTACAACATTTTATCTGTGTTTCCAGTTTGCTTGAAAAAAGGTAAAGCATCATGTCTAATAGACTGAGGCATAGAGCTGGTGTTTTACAGCATCCACTGCAACCTTAAAGCAGCACTGAGGGACATAAACCTGAAAATTGGCAAACCACTTTTACTGCATCTTTGTGCTAAAATAAAAAAACAAACAAACGACCCCGACACCTTTTGTAGCACAGTGTGGTCCCTTCCCTCTCCTTCCTCTCTGCCTTCCCTTTCCCCCATCACAATGAAAAAAGAAAACCTTAAGCTTTGCTAAGAGTTAAAGCATAAGATATTAATAGAGAAAAAAACCAGACATTCTTCCATTTAAAATGGATGACAATTGTTTTCTGCATTTGTCTAGAGGTCTTACCTGAAATATAGGCTATCCAAGAAGAGGTTCCTAGGGATAAAATAGCTCTCATTGTCACATACTCCTCAAAAGTTATTTCTTCAAATGATATAAAATATTTTGCCTCTCATTTATTCCGTTCTTTTTCAATAAATCAAATATAAGAGCTTCATTGAAGACAGTGTTCAGTGGAGCTCTTGCATCCTTTTTCTGACAGCTCTGTTGTGACTGGGTAGTTATGTACATTTCTGTGGTGTAGAAACATGCAGGGATCTTTTTTTTACAGGGACTAAGTTTTTAAAAGAATGAAGATATTTGAATTTTTATATGAATGTAAAAAAACCCCCTATTTGCAGTTTTAATAATTCATTGTTTTCGTGTACTTTTTAGTTTTAGGTTGTAAAACAGAAGTTTGTCTGCAGACTGCAGAGTTTCTACAAACGCTTTTCAAGTGATCTGAAGTTGTCATCTGCCTGACAAAGATATTTTGTTTGAGATATTCATCATTTTGTGACGTTTGTGTTTTGTTTACACTGCTTCAGTAATTCACTTCTGGGACTAAAACTTGCTTTTGAGGTTTAGGCACGCTGCAGGATGCCAAAAAAGCATCAGATTCTTCTGTATTTGAAAGCTTTTGGGCCATCAAGAGATCAAAAGCTGCCAGAATCAAACCTGAGATCTGCCATTATAAATAAGGCACTGACAATTCTTATTGTGAGAGGTCGTCCCAGGGGTGAAAGAAGCAAAGAGAACTGAATTGCCCTGACTTTTTCCTAAGAAAAATCTGGCTGTGCAATGGTGTCTTTCTTTGGAAAATTATGTTTATATCATAACATGGAGTCTGCCATAACGTGTTCTGGTGCTGAAATAACCATTTTAGCTCAATTAAAAATCTATTAGGATTAAAATAAACCTTAAAATCCCATTGTGGTCGGCAACACCAAATTCTGGGGACCAGAGCTGCCCTGGTTTTGAACTATAATTTACTCTGCTAACCTTGAATTTATATACAGAAATTTATGAAATGCAAAGAAAACGTATTTATAAACATTGAAACAGATAATTTCAATTTACCAGAACATTTCCCTGGTTTGCATTTCATACATATATAAAGGATCATAATTTTTTACCAATACTAGTCTATAACACAGGTCTCAGCAGAAGTAACTAACTACAGTAATTCAACATATTTACCAGGGGTCGTGTTTGTAATGACACTCTTCCCAGCTGTGTTTTAGCAAATTTTTTTTTCATAATAAACGTGCTGTTAATGTGATTAAAACCTTGAAGCTATTTACAAGACATTTCATATATGTTTATATCTGAATGTCTTTCCGTTCTTCTGCTTGTTTGCTGTTGGTAAGGACACAATGCAGAACTACTGTAGTTCTCACATTGAAACTCAGCAATAAGATCATCCAAGCAAACGTCTAGAATAGTGTTATTTCAAAATGATCTATAAGAATTGTTCAATAAAGAAAATGTTCCTTATATGTATAATTCAGCTTTATCTTTATTGATTTGTTCATATTTTTAATAGGTTTTAGAATTGTCAGTGTTCTAGTAAAATATCCTATAATCTGGTTTATTGTTCGGGTAATAGAATTACAAACTTGGACAAAATTTTAATCTATCCTGCAAGGCTGTTGTTTTTTTTTTCTTATAGGCACGCTTTTTAAAGTCAATTCCTTGAGGAAGAAAAGGCTCAAAGCATGAGCTGTGAGGAACAATACGAGAAGAGGAATTGTTCTTTCCAAAAGAACTGCCTTTCCTGACTGCCACTCATTTTTGGAAGATGGGCATTTTTTAACATGGCGAAATCTTCATGGTCATATTTTTATGTCAGCATTTCATAAGGGCTGACAGGGTATAGACAAATAAACAATATTGTTAGAACTGCCTTTAGACACATGCAAAGCACAAGTGCTACTTGATGTGAGAGGCCTCTTTATCTCCAGACACGGATCTGAGGCCACGGTGTGACAGGTTTCGTGTGCAGCGCTGTGATTGTCACCCGTGGAAGGAAGGTCCCCGTCTCGGGGAGCCTTTGGTGGCAAAGTTTGCTGTGGGTGCCACCACAGAGCGAGGATGACTCAGCTCTCCCACCCTGGGGATCTCAGCAGCTGGCTGAGGGTGTAATATTTAGATTTCTTTGATTTATGCCGAGGAAATCCCTAATGATCCAGAACTAGGGCAGTGCTAAGCCATGTATTTCACCCTCTTTAGACAAGCAGCGCGCTGCTCTTGCAGCTGACATCCCGAATCTGAATCACCATTTTATTTCTCACAGTCACATTTACAGCTTCAATCTTTATTCCTGGCATGTCTAAAATTCCTGTTGAATCCAGTGTCAAGTGCATAAGGACCACAGAAAAGCATTCTCCCGTGCAATGGGAATTTGTGTTTTGGTGACAGAGCGCTGTTTCGATTTTGTGGGAAACTCCTCATTATTTTTTAAGGTCGAATTAGCATTTTTTATTTATTGGAAGTCTTCTGCTCCTGCCACTGCATGCACTTTTTTTGTTTGTATTTTCCTGCCTCCCTAGTGATAAGTGGGTTCCTTCCCCTCCTCAGGCTCAGCCACCAAAAGAGTGTTTGCAGACTTTTGCCTCTGTGATACACGGTTATAGGCTGGCTGTCAGAGCAGTGTTCATGAGGTGAAGTAGCTATAGATATAAGTAAAATCAAGGGAAAACTTGTCATATGCATTGCAGTAAAAATAAATGTAAACTGCATTAGTGTTCTGGAAAGCTCAGTGCTTAAATGATACTCTGGGAAATGAGAGATGATCAGCTGTGATTACTTCGTAAGGGAACTGAGGAATGTCTTGGATCTTTGATTACAAATTTTTTTGCTAATAATTTTTATCTTCTGCTGTTATGATTTTAAAATTCTAGGAAATCTGAAAGGAATTATATTTACATATGGTTTCCAAAAAAACTCTTGAGTCTTTTCCAAAATGAAAAAATTGAACAACATAAAGTGTGAAAGATCTTTTTGCAGCGTTACGGTTAATATTGAGATGTTGTATTAAAATACTGAGTTATGAGAAGCAATGTTATCAATTTTCACATTTCCCCAGAAGGGTTTTCAGCGACTTTGAATATTCCATCAACGTGGCATATTAAAGAGGGCAGAATTTACCTGTTAAAATGCACAGAGCATTCGTAGTAGTCTCATAGCAGCCTGCTGTTACTGTTGCTTTGCAGAAGAATAAGCAACCATTTAGAGATGATGTTTTCTCTACCAAGAGGGCACTTCACAGCAGATTTCTACTCTACCTTTTGCAAGTGATCTGAAGGAAAATCAAATCTGTATCATATTCAGAGGGGCTTTGGCCATACATGACACGATTTTTTAGAAAGATGTTCAGCACTGTACCATATTTATATCTTTTTGGAGTCTAGTTTTTGATGGAAAATTACCAGAATTTGTGCTGAGACTTGCTTAGTATCTGAGAAATGATTCTTATAACTCAATATAATATAATAGTTTCAGTAAAGCACCAAATACTCAGTACTTCAAAGCCAATAAAGATGAGCGATCCATTTCCAAATTCCTTTTATTCATACAGCAGATTGATTTACATATACTAACAAAACAATATTACACTTAAAGTTGATCTGTAACAGTAATAAAAATGTTGCTGCATCCCAAAGCTGCAGAAACGTCACTTCCAATCTACAGTGATCACTTACTAAGGATAAATGGTGCCTATGGGATTTTTGGCAAACCCAGCATCTTTCTCCCATAATGCTGGGCTGTCTTAAATCCTGAATCAGAAATCCACCCATATTCAGCAAGAAAGTGTGAATGTTTGTTTAACTTTAAGCCGCTAGGAGCACTTAAAGCGGGGCTTTAAGTGTGTTCGAAAGCTTTTCTGAATACAAATGGGTTTTTATCCACATTTAAAGCTCAGTCAGGGCAAGGTGAAGTTTTACCTCTGGCATTTGAAAGGAAAAGGACCTGACTGACTGGACTGCAGTTATACTGCTCACCCTGGTAATGAGAATTTGCCATTGCTGTTTTTTTTTCCCCTTTCCAGTGCCAGGGAGTAATGCCAGAGGGGAATGACACCTGTGCTACACAAATACAGCATGGGGCACCTTGCTTTAAGACACTTAACTTTCCTATTGAAATCCTCCCAGTTCCTTTGTTTGGCTGTTCTGTTCATGACACTGCCAAAACATGTTTATTCCACATGCTGTGAATCACCTTTGCAAACAGACAGAGATCAGCATTTGAATCTAACATTCAGCATTTCAGCTTCAGAACGGGATTTTCAAAGCTTTGAGTACAATTCATATATCCCCTTACTATTAGGGTTGGTTAAGGCAGTTCTGAGGTCTTATTCTAAATGCCAAATAGTTACACAAAAAATAGCAGGAATTAGATCAGATTTCCTTCTACTTATGCTTGGGTTTTCTTTTGAAGCACAAAACTTTGAATACTCTGTTAGTACATGAGTTAGACTCTTGGAGTAGAATTCTAAGCAGTGAAAATTGAAAATACAAGAAATAGTGCTGAAGTATGGAAGAAATCATGAGGTTTTTTTTTTTTCAAATCAATGCTGCAAGATCCTGGTTGTCAATGCTAAGATTCCAATGTACACTAACACATCGATTACATTTTCTTATAGAAATCAGTGAATTGTGTGAATGTTGCAGTATTGCAAAAGGATTCAGCTAAAAAGAGCAGGAAAAAAAAAAGTATTTTAACCCTGCTGTTTAGAAATAGAAGGGATTATTAATTTTGCAAAGGAAAACTAGAGGGTACATGCTATAACAATATCCCTTGTTTTCATGAAATTGATAGCATATAGTTTATATTTTCCCTCAAAAAAAAAAAAGGGTTTTTTTTTAATCAGCACTGCAGCTACTCCAGTAAGGATCCAATTCAAATTCTGTCTAAATATAAAGGAGCTGTACAATATGGGAAACCTTTTTTCTATTACTATTCAGAGCCATGCATGGAAGAACATAGAAGGTTCAAAGGTTTCATTGTAGTAGCTACTAAAATGCTTGAATTACAGAAAATAAAGGCAAAACCAAGGACCTCCATGAATAACCTGGACACAAAGCCCATCTGTGCTTAGTTACTGGAGAAGTAAATAGAGAGGGTTTACGTTTGCAAGGCTGTGATCTCAGTAATGTGACCAAGACCACTGGCAGTAATAACCAGGGGTTGTACACATCAAAATGTCATTGTTTGTAACCCATCAGAGAACACTGAGGCAAATACATCGGTGCTGGTTTTGAGCTCTCTCATATATCCTGTCCTGCCTTCTATGTGTTATCATCTCCTTCTTTTCCCCCACAGAATTTTCCCACAAGTTCCAGAAAAACATTAGCTTTTAACTGTGAAAAATGCCAGCTGCAAAAATACAGAGTAAACAATTGCTGGAAAAGCTTCATCTAAATCTCTCCCTTAACAGGGCTTTCTTTATCTTCCTCACAAGGACCTACACTTGAAAAGGCTTTTCCATTCTCATCTTCCAGCCTGGATATCAGATGTTTTGCTGCCTTTGTGTTTGCATGCTATTTAAATAGCTATTATTAACTTTTGTGTGTTTAGGGGTTGAGCAAGATCATGATCCATACAAATATCACTGCCACTCTGTCATTGTTAGTGCCACTCTCACCTGCTGCCTTGCAGTATTTTGGGTGAGAGTGTTGGTGTTCAGCACTCCACCTGCATGCTTTAAGCTCTGCCTCACTCTGGTGCCCATCATCAGGGTCTAATTTGTTGGTAAGTGCATCCCTTGTTGGTAAGGGAGGCTTTGATTCTGGATCATGGGCTGATTTGCACTTTATGAGGGGCCCAGAAAAGCGGTCTCTGCAGAGTGTGTAGAATGCTCCCACATGAACTTAGTGCTGCTTCATGCTCTGCTCTTCAGGACACACTTTCTGCCAGTGCTCATAAACATGGGCTTTTTGTTCTTACCATAGTTCCTATAACAACTGTGTGGTGACTTTTTCTGGCCCTTTGCCTTTTCCAGGCTGATCTCCTTGTTTGGAAGCCTCCTGCACCATGAAGGGGATTTGGGCTAGAGAACATTTCATTGATAGCATTAGCATTTTGTACCACCACGAAGATGTTATTATTATAACTATTTCAAATCCGACAAAACTTTGCAGCATCTCTTCTCACTGGCTAAATAATTTCTATTAGGAAAAGGAAAATGTAAGTCTTTTCAGCTGCTTCCTCTTGAGGGATGTAAGATATCCGCAAATTTTGCTAACACGTTCCAGAACAGCCAGCTGTTACTATCCACCTGCAGCCATAATATTGATTGAAAAGAGTATAGAACCTAAACATGGATAGCTTCTGTAATTATGCAGAACGAGTTTAATACATGATGCTACTTCAAATGTCATCTGGCAGTGGCTGCAATGTGGCATGGAATGTATTAGGAAATAATTTAGCTGGTTGAGAAAGTCTCAGAGAAAGACCACGCACTGTTTTCTTGTATTACTTATTCCTGAAAATATTCATGGATATGGAGAAAGGCAATGACAAGACCAACAGGGCTCAGGCACCTGTCAGTTATCAAATAAAAAGTTGCTCACACATTCCTGTAGCTCTGCAATTTCTCAGCAATGGAAGTAGAAGTGGCTCTTTTGCCAAAGCCTGCATATATATTGAAAAAGAGGAAATAATAAAAGTACCAGTTTCTCCCCCGCAAGCTGATTAAATAAAGATGCCTTTGTTATTTTTGCAAATATTTTGACCTTTTGGTACAAAGAATGGAAAAAAAAAAATGGCAAGAAGGTTTCAGCTTCAAACCTGTTTTAAATAACTCTGTAGCCTGGTTATATGCCCTGTCAGGATTCGTGCTATTTTCTTTTTGATGAATCAACACAATCCAATATATGTCTTGTGACACATTTGCAATTCTATTGGAGATTTTGGCCCAAGGGAGCAAGGAACAGGAGTCAGTCTAATTACACAACCGCTGGCTTTCCAAATGGACATTTCTGAGTTTTCACTTGAAAGTTTCAGATTATTGATGTTCAGATGAAAAGTTAAAACAGAAAGCTGACTTATGATGGCAAGAGAACAATATTGTTATTCTGCTCAATAAAAAATTTTCTGCTTTTCCAAAAAAAAAGTTGAGTGGGAAAACTTGGAATGACTCTTGCCCTCACAATTTTCAAGTCCGATGGGTCACGCAGAGAAGCCAGGTTAGTGGCCAGTCCATAGCACGGCATTAAACAGCAATTCCTCTGTAAATCCTTTTGAAAGCTTTCTGCTGGAAGATGGTCTTCTGCACAGTTTTCCCCTGCCATGGAACTTAATGAGGTAAAAGTGAAATTCCAAGTGGGGAAGGAACACTTGCACAGGTCTTACACCTCCTGTGCGTCTATGCCTAAGCATATTAGTTTGAGGGCAAAGAAAGGACTGCCAGAAAGGACAGATAAACAAGCAAATGCCTAAACTAGTAATTATTTTTAAAAGTCTTTTTTTGCCATTGACACACAGTTAAACCCCATTACCTGAAAAACACTAATACAGCTTAAGGGTGCTGGGCTAGCATCAAACCCAAGAATATCTCCAATACACAGACAAATACCACAATAAAGGCTAAACTAATTTAATGGTTAGCAAAGCATTATAGCAGAGGTCTTGATGTATTAAAATCCCTTGGGTCTCATTTCAATGTTGCTCTTTGCAACATCCCAGACTTCAGCATTCCTCTCTTTCAAGTAACTAAGCAAAGATCTCTACCAAGGGAAAAAACCCCAATAATTCATAATTTGTAATGCATTTGCTGCATCACTTTCCTAAAATTTCCTACTGTTGTAAAGACTCGACTTTACAGTTAACAAGACACAGGTGCAGCTGATGAGCGAGGCTGGTGGAGCTCTCCGTGGTCCCCAGCATCCTCCTCCTGCTGAAAGTGAGTATTTATGTTCCCCTCCTGAGCATCAGCAGGTTTTGAAAGCTCCTTAGCTGAAGAGAAAAAGGCTAAATGCTATCAATATTAAAAACTTTTCCATTTGAAAGGACAAGTGTTCCTGCAAAGGGAAAAGAAAAGCATGGGTTATTTTAAAATGTTAGCAGTAATGAATGATTTAAATTTGAAAAGGTCAGAAAAATGCGATTTGTAAGTTCTCATCTGGGGATTTTGCCCAGACCTGACTGTTATATTACTTGTTTTCTTCAGCATTGATAACAGTTGCAGGTGACACTTTTTTCTTTTCATTTTGAAGTCCCTCCAGTGTAATTTATTTTTGTAGAGCTTTGTATAAGGTGCTTTGTCAGAAAAGATCCTAAAGACCTTCTGACTCAAATACCGAAATGCAGCACTTTTTTTGGTGAGCAGGCAGCAATCCCGTGTTGCCACTTTCTCACATTCATAAATAGTGTCTCAAAATCTCACAAGTCATGGGGTTGGTTCATTTTTCTTTCTTTGTGTTTTTTTTTCTTTTGCTCCATCTGAAGTAGATCTGCCCTTTAAAGGGATGAAAACTTACATCTTTACTGCTTTTTAGAAAAGAAGGAAGGAAGGAAAGGATAACAAAGATTCTTGCCAAGGCAAGAACCCAACTCAAAAAAGGTGCACATTTCAGGAATTCACAAAGCGCAGTAATATCTAAAGAATCTACAGGAGTGGAAATCAAGATGTCAAGCAGAGTAAGCAAGGCAGAGCCCAGTGGTGTCCACCACCTTCAGATCTTCAATGTTCATTCAGAGCACAAAAGCTCAGACTTAATTTCAGCTGAGAGGCCTTAGTAGTAATACTTAGTGCCCAGTTCTCTTATTTTGGCTGGTTAAATGAAGAAACTGTTCATGACTGACTGCAAACAATTGGTCCCCAGGTACTTTGATAGCTCATAGTGAAGTTTGTATCATACTTGTAACATTCCACATTGTCCACTGGATTGAAATTATTATGCTATTAATACTAAATATCTTATATAATTATAAATATTTAATATATGTATGTTACGTCAATATTAAGAAGGCCTGACACTTCCCGCTGCAAACCCTATTTTCAGTTAGTTAAAACTTCTCATACTTGTAATGATTTGACGCAAAATTTTCCGTGCCAGGTGTCTGCCTCAGGCAGAATTTTGTGGCGTTCTATGGTGTGTTTGTTTATTTGTTTTTTTACTTTTAATGTCAGCCAGAGCTGCACAGTTATTTCTGCGAGAAGCCGGCAAGGGAAAACCATGCAAAATAAACCTGGGAGCCTTTTTGAAGGAACCTAGTGTGTCCTTATCCTGGGGGAAGGCGCTTAACCTTTGTCAAAGGTGTGACTTTCTTTTGGAAACCTGCTTCAGTTGGAAAACCTGCTGGGGTCTGGGTGAACCCTGTGCTCCCCCCAGCCTGTTGGAATATGATGCTCAATACAACCATCCACATTCAGTGCCTTCAGCTCCAAACCAAAACCACCCTGCTGTGTACTTATCCTCCAGGTAGCTAGCAGCTCCTTCCAGCTCCAGTCAGGAGAAGTGCTGGCAATAACAAAAAATGTGTGACATATTTTGGCCACCTTTCCCCCTCGTGTTCATGCTTCATCTTTATCTTGCTCATGTTAAACACACTGAGCATCCCTTGATACCTGTTTGTGCTTTTAATTCCTGAAATAAGTCTGCAAAGGACTATAGGGGAAAGTAGACATAATCAGTAAATTTTAAGGCTAAAGGAAGGACCAAGCTTATCCTTAATTTTCTGTCCTAATGGTTTTATCAGCAAGATACCTTCAAATTCAAACTTACTGCACATGTTAAGGAAAGAGGACCTTCTCCTTCTTCTCTCAGTGGGCAGAACTTGCCTACCTTGTCTCATGCTCTCCAATATCTGTCTCAGATCTGGCAGCCCAAGCACAGAGCCTGAGACTGCAGCAGTTATCTTCCCTCATGCTGTGAAGCCACAACGCATCCTGGTGCATCCCCAAGAGCGTGGTTTGACTCAGTGCTGTCCTGAGAGGCTTTTCTGCACCGTGCCTCTGCCACCTACCCAGCAGTTGCAGATCAGTTTGCCAGAATAATGCAACAGATTTAAGATTTTATCCTAAATCTGAAGTGAAAGCACAGAATTGTAATTTCTAGTACAACATCAGTTTGAATATTTCTTCTTTTAGTGGTATTCATACACTCCCAAATACCCAAGTATTTTTATTGCAAAAATTTCCACCATTTTCATTGTATTGATGCTCTGGAGACCAGAGCAATTTCTAGGGAGTTTTAACTATATTTAATCTTGTTTTATTTTCTTAACATGACATTTCTTAAATTCTTGAAGACTCATTTTTGAGTATCTCAATTATATTGCTTATAAGATGATGCTGTTGTACATCTCTATAATTCATATAATCATTCAGAACAGTAATAATTTTCTTGCAAAAAAGTGTTTTAGTGTACACAGTTTGTATCTAGTCCTTTTTCTCTTTACACTGCATAACTGGTGTGTTAAAGGATATCAGTATAGACAGAAATCAGACTAAAAATTAGATATGTTCGGCAAAACTTTGACTGCTGTATCACAACCTTTTATGATAGCATTCAGTGCAAAGCTGTTTGCATACCTTATTGAGCAAGCTGCATATTTTTCCAGCGTGTGTATCCAGTGTGTATCCTGTAGTCATTACATTTTTGCACACTTCACTGGCTGAGCTGCATGGACTATTTTAACTATCACCAGGAATACTTGACGGAGCTCAGCTGCTCATTTGAGTGCTTCGGTTTGTGTACTTTATTACTTCAGTGGTGTGTGTTGATAAAGTTCTGTTCTGTGCTGTTAAATTTTTGGTTCTGCCAATCTAACTCCGTGCCATGCTGGGAGAATTGCATGCATTGCTAACTGCTCGCTCCGCGGCGAACAGGAGTGCTCGAAGTGCTATAATCTGCAGTGTTTTGTTAAATGAGCTGCATATTTTTGTTTTTATATACATTGCTTACCCAGTTGTGTACATTTGCCCAACTCATTATACAAAATAAGCTTGATTGGAATAAGAACATTCTCTACCAGCTGTCTGCTCTGAGTCAGTATGTAACAAAATTAGCAACTTTCCCTTTCCAACAGTGACATGATTGCATCCAAAGTTTAAGGCAATTGGTTTGGAGATCTTGTTTGTTTCATTCACTCCATGCAAACATCAAGATTAACAAACCAATTTGTTGCAACTTAATTTGTTTTCAAAAATATGAACAGAGTTAAGTAACAGAGGAAAATCTGAGCATTCTAATAGAGGCAAATGCTTCCATGTAGAGCATAAAACATGTAGAGACCTAAATACCATTCTCTAACTTGAAGCCATCCATGGTAAACAGAAGGTGGAAAATAACTAGAGACCTCCCAAGGTGGATATTTCATCAGATAAGCAATATCTTAAATACTTAAAATTACAAACATAATATTCTGTAAATTAAGTGCATTCTTTCATCAACTGTTGTAAAAATAAGTTCAGCTCATGACCATCAGAAAATCTCAAAGTACATGACAACTTCCACAGGGATATGTAATTTCCTCACTACATTTGGTGCAAAATTGAATTACCGTCTTCAAGAAAGTGATTTTCTCAACTTACTAGTTTTTCATGTCAGTTCTAGTCAAACCTACAGGTTATTTTTAGATTTTGTTTTGACTGATTTGCAGAATTTGCACACATAGAAGTGCGTGCTCCCATTCACAAAATCTTCAGCACTACCTTACCTCAAAAAAACTTGCTTAATTTTTCTTGAGTACAGAGAGCTATGCAGTCTACCTGGATTCCTACCTGCCCCATATGAAAGGGTAAATGTGCCTGGTTCCTGTTTGTGTCCCACTGCTGATTCCTTTCCCTTTAATCTTATCACTCCCAGTTGCCTGAGCAGACTGCCTGGAAGGTCCAGATTTGTTTTTGCAAAGTTTTACATATGAAAGCTTAATTGATCTTATTGCTTTAGTCAAAAATTATTTGATTTTGAACAGTGGTCATTCAGTTCTTAGGCTTCTCATGGACCATTATGAAGGGTGCCAACATTACAATAGTTTATTCTAAAAAAAGTGTGAATATAATTTTTAGTGGTCTGTCTTCACTTCTACCTTTAAAAAAAAATGTAAAGAAAGACTTTGAAATTGAAGGTATATATTGTGGACTGTTTTATAAAAACTAGTTCAGTCTTCGTATTTTGTATTTTTGGAGTACATCGATGTTGGGTATCAAAAGAGTACAACGAATGAGGGATACTGCATTTGCCATCTGAAAAGTCAATGCACTCCATGAGATGAGCTAGATCCAATTTAGACTTTCTTAACAGAGACAGAATAAGTAATTTTGTATGAAATGACTTGGAGCAGACAGATGGTAAAGAAAAAGGTTTTGTCTCTGTTTTCTCTTCTCTTCCCCCTGCATTAATTTGCTTTTAGTATCAGTCCATTACCCTTAAAGATCTAAATTTTGCTCTTCCCTTGACCTGTTAAATATCACCTACAGTTTTCCCAAAGTTTTAGTGTAAACTAAGATCAGGTTTAGAATCTTTTCTTCTTATCTATCATATTCAAACAATTGATGGCTATGTGCAATTTCTACATAGGTATCCTGTACACTTTTTGCAAAGGAAAATTCTTCCTTTTACCAGGGGAAAGGAAGAGAAATATTCCTATTTTGGGGAAGAAAAATCAGAATACTTTTTTTTGTGTGTTGCTGCTATGGGAAGCCTAGGAAGCCTGGGGGATTAAATGCATCCTTGGTCAGTTTTCAGATGACACCAACTTGGATGGGAGTATTGATCTGCTGGAAGGCAGGGAGGCTCGGAATAGGGATGTGGACAGGATGGGTTGATGAGCCAAGGCCAATTGTATGAGATTCAACAAGGCCAAGTGCCAGGTCCAGCATCTGGGCCACAACAACCCCTGCAGTGCTCCAGGCTGGGGCAGAGTGGCTGGAAAACTGCCCAGGGAAAAAGGCCCTGGGAGTGTTGGTGGACAGTGGCTGAACATGAGCCAGCTGTGCCCAGGTGGCCAAGAAGGCCAGTGGCATCCTGGATTGTACCAGCAATAGTGTGGCAGCAGGACCAGGGCAATGATTGTCCCCATGTGTTGGGCACTGGGGAGGCCACTGGTGAGGCACTGGTGAGTGCTCTGTCCAGTTCTGGGCCCCTCATGACAAGACAGTGATTGAGGGGCTGGAGTGAGTCCCGGGAAGGGCAGCAGAGCTGGGGCAGGGTCTGGAACACAAGTCTGTTGAGGAACAGCTGAGGGAGCTGATGGGCCTCAACCTGGAGAAAAGGAGGCTCAAGGGTCACCTTACAACTACCTGAAAGAAAGCTGGAGCCAGGTGGGGCTCAGTCTCTTCTCCCAAATAACAAGGAACAGGACAAGAGGGCATCTCCTTAGGTTGTACCAGAGATTTAGATTGCATATTAGGAAAACAATCTTCACTGAAAGGGTTGTTAAGGATTGGAAATGGCTGCCCAGAGCAATGGTTGCCTTCCCCAGAGGGATGTAGATGTGGTACTTAGGGACATGGTTTAGTGGTGGACTTGGCAGTGCTGGATTAATGGTTGGACTCTATGATCTTGGAGGTCTTTTCCAACCTAAATAATTATATGTTTCTTTCCTATGATTCTATGAAGAAGTTAGAAGGTTTTCACAAGGAATGCTACCCCATCTCCCAGTTTTCCACCCACCTCTGTAATGTTAACTGCAGCAAGCTGGACTTGCTCTGCTTGTTTTTTCGTCTGGCTAGGATTCCTACTGAAAAAATCAGCATACTAAATTAAAAACATATTTTTCATATGTATCAGTGCAGTTTAAAACAACATGGACATTTTGAATACTTGTAACAGACAGGATATACATTTTCCGAGGTCTATGGAGAGTACCAGTAATTCATAAGGTACACATCTATTTCATATATTATCTGCGTATATTTCTATGCATCTGGTATAGGCAACACACGTAGAAACTCTTTCAGAATTTATACATGATCTCTTTTATTTTCCTTTTTTTCCCCTCCAGAGAGTAATTTTCAATGTTGTCAACTTCAGTAAAACCAAAAGCCTCTATAGAGATGGGATGGCTCCAATGGTGAAATCCTCAAGCCGACCAAAATGGTGAGTTATTCTCTCAAAGACTTGTTGAGATAAACGTGTTTTACTTGGCACTTGTACCAAAGACCCCATGGCTGAGGAGCACTTTTACCTGAGAGTATGAGAACCTTACTGAAGCAGTGTTGTGAGGACAGGTTCTCTTTGGAGCAGATGGACAGGATGAATTCTGGAGGCCCCTTGTAGTGCCTTGTTTCAGTTGGCATTACTGACGTGTGTCCATTTGAGCAAACTGAGCAGTCAGGTCTTGGGGCAAATTGTTTTCCAGCAACTTCCAGCTCTTAGGATAGTTCTTGTCCCAGTTTTGGCCTGCATTAATCTCCCCTAAAAACCTGGCAGATATTATGGGAGATGGACTGGGGTTGGTCTGGTTTTAAAAAGCTGCTTGGAATTGTTCTCCCTGTTTTGGGGTGGCTGGACTTTGGTGGAGGAATGTGAGCTCTGCTGTGTGAGTTGACCTCATGTGAATGAGCAGTGCCTGGTCTAAGACAGAGAGAGGCAAAGCAACCTCATCATCAGCTACATGAAATGTACAAAATGGGAAGTCATATGCATATTAAACATGTGAATACCCATATAGATTGTACATTTTCTCAAAGCAAATGTAATGAAACATCTACTGTGAATAATAATATGTAAATCTAGTGAGTCAGAATGCATGCAAGACTCCCAAGAATTATATGATTTGCCTTTGCCAGGAGACTTGTTTGAATATGGATAGTGAGGTTAGGCCAGAAGCGTACAGTAAGTTATTCTTGTCAGCCTTCACAGCTGCTATGTTTTATTGGTTAATTAATAATACATTTGATCAAGCTGGACATTATCTGAGCCTTATAAATATGTCTTTCTTAAATGCTTCAACTGTCAGAAATGTTCCACTCACAGGATGGAAATGGTGGTCATCAGATTGTTATTGTGTGGGTTCCTCTACATATAACCAACAAAATGGATATTTGGCTTTTTATCTAGATGTTAAGGTCATATGGACAAAAGAGCTGTCTCACAGTACAGTTAGTGGATTGAGTCAATTCCAGCTCAATAGGAACATGTAATAACATTGAAAATTAATTTTAAAAATCCATTGCATTTAGTGTTTTTGTAGCAAAAGTCATGTTAATTGTGTTTATTATTTAACTTTGGGAAGATCTTTTGGGGCATTTCAGGGCCACATTTATCAAGCATATTTTAATCATCTTTCAAAACCTTTTCCTTCTCTCACTGGGGTCTGGTATTTGCAGCTAAGTGTATTGTGTTTTAAGTTTATCTATAAATCAGATATTGCTTTCATACAAATTTTATGCCTTACTTTGGTTTCAAATTAAAGTGTAAATCTTACAAAACAATGCAAAATGGACTTATTTTTTTAGAACATATAGGCTCCTTCACTATTTTTAAAACAGATTTCTCTTCCATTTCCCCGGAGATCTATTTATTTTTGTGTTTTATATTTTTAGAGGATGTATTTTGCTCCCATGAAAGCGAGGAATGAATAACATTGCCTGGAGCCAGGCACAGTGTAGGCAGCAGGTGCTGAGCAGCTTCCTTTTACAGGGCTACTACCATACTTTAATCCTGTTTCAAAAATTCAAGATGTAATTTTTTTTCTTTAGAAAGATGATTATTCTATTAAGATATTTTTATTTTTTTTCTAGTAGTCTGCATATGAAAACATCTTGCTCTGCTTTGAAGGTGCACATTAATTCATACTGTTATCAGGGACCTTAGTGATATTGGGGTCTACTCAGTATAATTTTCTGTCTTGATGTTAATAGGATTTACGCATGTGTTTTCCAAGTGGGAAAACATATATATTATTTTTGGATATATGAGCTCTATTAGGGCTGTCTTCCATTTGGATTATGCCTTTTGCAGTTACCTCTGTATCTGTTTCCATGGCATTCTAGTGCAACCTGTAAACAAAATTTTCTCTTTCTCTGTTTGCTGAAATAGGATTTACCAGGACTTGCAGCTGCTCTTGCAGCACACAGGTGGTTGTGGTCCTTGAACACGAGCAGGGCAATATCCAGCTGCATCGATTTGATCCTGTTTGATGTTTTGTATGTATTAGTCTTGTAAGCAATGCTGGATCATTCAATGCTGCAAAAGTGCTGAGCTGTACATGAGGGGAGGAAGGTGTGGAAGGCAACTATTGAAACTCTCCGCCTCGTATTAGGGTTTATGTCAGCGTAGCAGTTTAGTGGACACAATGTAATTAAATTAGAAAATGATATATTAATTACAAAAAGCTGAAGAAACACTAAAGGTTTTCAAATCAAGTTAAAAGGAAGATTACCAGAAGCTGTGGGCCACAAATACTCTGCAGCTCAGCCTTCATCTCTGAACTCCTCCATATGAAATATTTGAGGAATTCATCATTATTGTGCCTGCCTGTGGAGGCATTTTTTCCATACCTAAATTCACCCAATTTCCTCTGGCCACACTGATAGACACAGCTCTGTGTCACACATAACTATTCCACTTCCTTTTTAAGATAATAAATTTTGAGTTTTAGAGTGATAAAATGTCTATTTTCCTTTTTGCATTAGAGAGATATAGGTACATCATTCCTCTTAATAACAGATGTTCAAGCCTGAGTTATGGCTTTTTGATTTAAATAAGGAACTTCCCACTGTATTCAGGCTAGAATTTGACCGTATCACTCACAAACCCCTGTATATCAAAAGTAGATTGGCCTCCAGAGACTGTGAATTTTAATATTTGTTTTGAATGTGGTTATGCAAACATGGCTCCGAGCTTTGCAACACTTTGTGAGTTTGATTCTTGACTCTGGAACAAATTGCTGCCAAGTGCTCTTGAAGTAGAGACTGTGTCAAACAGACATCAAGGTTTTTGACCTGTATTCTCTTGCCCTGTGGGGTAAGATCTTTAAATGCAGACAGCATCAAGGTTCAGCTCAGTGTTACTGATGTAAATGGAGTATATCACTGTCATCAAAGCACTCTGTGTGGACACAGATGTTCTGGTGTTGACATATTCTTCTCTTTTGAAGTAAGGCCAAACATTTCCAGTAATGAGGTACTGGAAAGAGGAAGCAGTATGTTGAGGGATAAGGAAAAAAAATAAGTTTCACTGTAAAAAAAAAGATTTATTTTTTAAAAAAATTTGAAAGCCGTGAAAAAAAATTCTGATTAAAATGATATATATGTTTTCCCCACACGTGGTCATGGACACTAAATAGTATGGGGTTGTATCAGTTGTGTCAAATTTCACTGCATTGAAGCACAGCTCATGTATAGAGATACAACAATGTGTAACACCTTGTGGCATCAGCTGCTTTCCATAGCAGACTGGGCAAGATAAAACTCAAGATTTTATTACAAACCAAGGAAATGGGCTGTGTCACTTTAACATTTTGCTTAAAATTAACTGTTTTTCAGATATACTGCACCAAGATTTTAGAGAATTGGTGGGGACTTTAAAATCAAAGTTTACTATATATAATTTTTTAATATAAAACCTCAATATCATAGAGACTTGTTCTGATTTGCCTGAGTCTGTTTTTTCTGTTTAGTAGAGGTGGAGAATTTGGAGTGAGATGGATTTGAGGAAATTGAATTTTTGCTGTGTTTATGGACTTTATACTGTAATCCTATTTTTCTTTGCTGCTTGATTTAAGTGCAGCATTATTTTGTTGCAGTTTCTCAATCATGATTTCACACTAAGAGCTCTGTCTTTGGAAGTAAAGCCTGCCATGTGGGCATAGCAGTGGAAGACCATCTAAGTACATATACTGTACTATTATATTGATTGCACGAAGTTTTACAAGTTTCTCAAAGTTAAATAGAAGAGTGAGTTGTTCAAGACGCAGCAGATTTTCCAAATGATGAAGTGAGCAAATATTCCCTTTGGGCAGAGAACAGCTATAACTCTTGATTATTCAGTGTGAGCATTGCCTCATTGGGGACATTAGTTTTTCAAATTGTGCTAATCTTTTAAAAGTAACAACTGGCCACTCATCACCTTAGGTATTTCAGCAAGATCATGTGCAAAACTCTAATTAGTATTTATAGAACAGCAACTCCTCCCAGTAGAATAGTAGCTGTAGCTGGCAAATATCTGGTTGACACCTGTTAAGTCTTTAGACATCCATTGTATTTTATTCTGCATTTCAAATGAGCAGAGAGCAGTAGGTGAAGTCCCCATAATTAAGGGATAAAGGATAATAAATAACATGGCTCTTGAGTGGATGAACACGAGGTTAAAGGCTGTTCTGCAGTTGTGATGCTGTATTTCAGGAACTGTTTGTTTGTAAGTAATAATGCTAGCTAAAATATTACTGAGCCTTCAGCATACGGAGGATTTATGTCTAGATCTACATGTGTTTTGTTTATAATGTCAGATTTCAAACTGCTTCTTGGCAAAGCAGCTGCTTTCTTCCCTGTCTTTTATCTCACTCGGCATTGATGGCTTTTAACTGGGTAGCTCCCTTCCCTAGCAAGCACTCTGCTACCTCTGTTGCGATAACATCTACTGCTAAATGCTCACAACACATTGCTTCTGAAGTGTTTTTCTTTTCCAGTAAACCTGGAAGTACAGAAAAACTTCTGGGTAATTAATTCAAATTTGAATCTGTATGTATCTTGGTAAATATTGTCATGATGAGGAATTTTGGTAGACATCAAGAAAAGCAATGTAAGTTTTATGAACAATACTCCCATATGTTCCATTCATCAGAAGGGGACAAGTCTGAGAAAATCTGAATTTTGAGTAGCTAAAATGTGTTGCTTCTTGCCAAGTTTCTTTAACATTTGTGTCTACAATGCAGTGTTACAATCACTACCATGTCTACCAGGCTGCATTATACATTCTGAGACTTTCAGCAGCATTTTTAGTATGTATTTATATATCTTTAGCCATAAGATAAGCTGTTTGTGAAATGAGCTGTCATTTGTGGTGAAACAGTTTGAGAATAAAGCACTAAATATATATATAGCTTGCTAATCTGAAAGACTAAAATTGCTTACTATAAAATATATAGCAGGCTGGGGCTAGTGATAACATCACCTGAATTTAGGTAAAGAAGATGAACAAGCTGTTATCTTTACCTGATTCCTTCCTTGGCCTATTTTACAACTTTGGCTACTCTCAGAGGGTTGTTCCTTTGCCAGCTTTATAATGTCATGTGTGCTTGCTCCTGCTTTCCTGAGGGATGTGGTGAGAATGCTTTTGGAGGTTCAGGAATATGTCCCATGGCACAGGTGGGTGTTGATGCAGTCCTTGCCAGGTGCAGCTCCAGCTCCTCAGAGCTGCTCCCTCCCTCATCCTGGTACAGCTCTGCACAGGAGCACCAGGCTGGCCCTGGGCTCAGGGTAAAACCAAACTTTTAAGGAAGAGAAAGAGGACTGAGACTCGGTCTGGGTCATCACAGGGATCCAAAATCAGCTGTATAGGTCCAACCACAGGAGCAGTAAGGGAGCTGGGAATAAGTGGCTGAAGCAGGGACAAGGGAATGGGGATAGCAGCTCCCAGGAAGATGCCTTGAGAATTGTCTTTGGAACCACAGCCTTCATTTCAATAACTTGTAGCATTTTATTTGGAGAAAATAGGGAGAAAGGCATTTAAGTATCGACCTTTTGCAATCCCACGTTGAGTGAAAAGCAGAAGTAGTTTTGTCTCAGTCTTAGTGTAGCTCTTTGGAAGAAAATAGGATCTTTTTAGACAGGTTTCAGGTTGGCATGTATATTAAAGTGAAATAACTGCGTCTGAAGTCAGTCCCTGGGTAAATTAATGTTTGTGGGAATCTTGTGAAATAACAAAAGAAACGGTTCTAACCTCTCTACAAATCCATAAAAGAAACACACTCTCTTCCTCTTTCCTATAGCTCAGCATAGGTGGTTATTCCTGGAAATATAGAGGAGGTTCCATACCACTGCTATTAACAACAGCTTTTGTGGAAATAGAGGAGAGATTATATTCTGCTGAAACAAAGTATGAGTCAGATCCCAAAATTAATGTGTTTATTGGGTAGATTAAAGGGGATTTGTTTGTGTCAAGAAAGTAAGTTACATTTTATTGGAGGGATACTTCACTGGAAATTTAAGATGCATGAAATTATGTTGAAGAAAACTAATAACAAGGACATTAATATAAAAGAAGGGAAATGAGTTTTAGGATTCAAAGAGAAAATGATGGAGAAGTTCCAAAGGCTGCTATGCCATCATGAAAAACCTAGCTGTTTTATATGTATGTGTGTGTTTCCTCATCATTTATCTAACTGATCTTCTATAAATCAATTTATTTAGATTACAGCAGAGTCAAAAGGCTCAAGCCAGGATCAAGACTTATTGTGCTTAGTCCTGTGGAAACATATAAACAGACAAAGTCCTTTTCTAAAGCTGTGAAAATTTTATGATTGATTTCAGTAAGAGCAAAGTTAGGCCAATACTGAGCACTTCTGAAAATTCCGTCCTTAAAGATTTATTCCAAGCAGTAACTGTTTAAAAAATGACAGACTGCTTACATAAGAGTCTAAATATTTGATGGTTATAGTATTTACATCTAAAACACCAGAGGCTATGTGCTTTAATACCTCAATCTGTTTCCCATATACTCTGTCAACATGAGTTCCCTGCATTGATTGAGGGCACTCTGTGATCCCTAAGGTTGTATTCATGAAAGGTTACCCTTGGTACTGCTTTATTCATGAAAGGTTTGAAGCACATGAGAAAAAAATGGGTTTGTTCCTGTTAGGTGCATTTTTGTCATCTATAAATACTTAATTACTGGGGTTCTGATGAGAAATTAAAAAATCTTAAAAGCGTAAAGTTGCATGAAAACACCTCCCCCATCACCAGTGCAAAGCACAAAGAGATTTGCCGTTGGGAGATTTTGAGGCAGTTTAAAACAACTGAATTGTAGGTTTTTCCCACTACAGTCCATGGTATTGAGTTTAATAGCTGCAAAATATGACCAGAGCTGTGCATTATATCCCATCCTGAAACAGATCATTCTCTTTCCTCAGGTGATGGGCGTTTGGTGGAACTGATTGCATGAAAAGTGTTCACAGAACTGGGTCCCTAACCTTGGCAGGTTTAAAAAAAAGTACATAAAATTGAAGCTTTTTTTTTCCCCAAGATGAGTCTGTAAGTTAGATAAATATGGGCAGCACTGAGCTCAAAGTAGAGTCAAACTACCAAGAGGACATTGCAGCTTTTCATTGCAATTTTATACTTTGGACTAATGGAGCGAAGCAGAATGAAAATCACCTCTGTTAAGAATGGCATTTATCAGCTGTAAGTACTTAGTAGTAAGAGCTCTACACAGACAAAGCTGAGTGTCACCAAGAAATGTACTTGAAAATCAGACTGTTAACACAAGACTACACAAATAAGAGCCAAAAACTGTAATCAGAAAATGTAACATCTCTTTAAGAATCTTTTAATGGTCTGAAGAGTGCTAGACAAGTTGAATTTAACAAGATGTAATAACCTATGACATAATATAATTGAGAATGCACCAGGACACAGCACAGTCAGGTTGAATTTTGGCTTTCCTTCACTTAGCCTCACAACTTTAAAGATCTTTCAACACAGGGTTTTAAAAATACATAGTACTGTTTAAATTTACATACGATATAAAAGCATAGGATGTGCAATACATCAGAAATACAGTTCTAAGCAAAGTTAGGGCTGAAACTTACAGCCTAATATTTTTAAATATTTGTTTAAATCATTAACAACAAAGTTTTCATTTATTTGCTGTGAAGAAACAATATTTAGTGCAGAGGAAAAGGTGTCAACTTCTGATAAAAGTGAGACCGTTATCAGGCGCTTGCCTTATATTCGAAGTGCCATGGTAAAAGTCAAAGCAATGAGTTCAATTTCTCTTCTAATAGAACATAAAATAGAAGACAAAAACATTGTGCTGTACTGTGGAAATTGAGAACTGTAGAGAAAATAAGCAGTAAATAAGTATGGCAAGTGATAATGCAGCAACAGAACATTAAAATAATAGGTGCTGTATCTTGAACTTGGACTCATGGGATTCAACAGCTGTATACAAACCCAAAAGATAAAAACCTAATTTTTATGCTGTGATTACTAGGGATAAGTTATGAATTAACTTCTGTATGATATGGCACAGATTTGAGAGAATTAAAATTTAATGATAATACAATAGGGATAAGATCTTTCCTGCATCTCTAAATGTTGAGGCAGTGGTTAAAGCTTGTTTTTAAAACAGCTTCAAGTAGGATTATTGAATTCCCGCTTGAAAGTGAAACTTTGTCTTCCTGCTTCACTATATTAAGCATCTCTGAGATTGAAAACCTAGCAAGAGCTCTCCTAGTGTGATTAGAAAGAATCCAATATTTTTTGGCAGCAAATACTAATTCCAATCATTCTGTCTAGTACTGCTCAGGCAGCACGAGGATAACTGGCTGTCAGATGCTTTGGGTAATGGAAAGGTGAGGCTCCAGGCTCTCAGTGGAAAGCTGGCAGCTTTGCTGACAGCTCCCTGCCTCTGGAAAATCAGAGTGCTGCTGGGGAGGGGATGGGCTGCGCTGCGCGAGGGGTCCGGGCTGCGCTGGTTCTTGGCTGGAACAGCATCCCTTTGGAAACCATGGATCATTAGTAGAGGTTTGAACCGCACAGTGCCTTCATCACCACCCTCAGACACTCAGGTTTCCCTGCCTTCTGCCGAGAAGGTCTGAGCGGGATGCAGGGCTGGTTTCTCTTTATCTGCTCCCGGGGCATTGGGCAGCTGGTCCGGGGCGTCTCCCCAGCACCTGTGGTGGCATTCCCAGGCTGGACATGCCCACAGCACGGCCCTGCACGTGTGTGGCAGGAGAGCCCTGCAGGTGTGTGGCAGGAGAGATGGGCAGGTGGGCGTCAGGAGAGATGGGCAGGTGGGCGTCAGGAGAGCCGGGCAGGTGGGTGTCAGGAGAGACGGGCAGGTGGGTGTCAGGAGAAATGGGCAGGTGGGTGTCAGGAGAGACGGGCAGGTGGGTGTCAGGAGGGCCGGGCCGGGCCGGGGCCCTCCCTCAGGGCTGTGCCCGCTGCAGGTGGTTCAAATCAGCCCCTCAGGGCAGCCCCTCTGCCCCACAGCCGGCCGGAGGCTCTGAGGCAGGAGGGCAGCGCCGCACGTCCGGGCAGGGAGGGATGCCACAGCTCCTGCACCGCAGCAACATGTGAGCCCTTACCTGATTTTATCTTTTAACAATGATGGGTGTGTGGGAATTGGTAAAAATGTTGATAAAGAAACTATAAAATGTTTATTTTAGCTGGATTGCTTTGTTTGAAAGAAAGCGCCCCGAGTGTGCCTGGGCTGAGGGGGCCCTGCCCGTGGCGGGGCTGCGCCCTGCCCTGGGGGCACCTCCCCTCAGGGGCTGCCTTGTGCCCTTTTCTAGGCTTAGTCTCTGTTTTTTCCCGGTTCTGTGCTCTTGCACAGACACCGCTAAGCCCCCTCAGTGCTTCCAAGCCTGGAGAGAAAAGAGGGGATGATGCTGGTGAGAGGATGTGGGACTTGCTGGCATGTCCTGTCCCTTCAGAGGTGCCTGCAGGTGCGTGAGCAGGGTGTGGGTGCTCACTCCAGTGCCATCCGCCCACAAAATGTGTGACCAAAGGAACTGTGTCGTGAGAAGCAAAATAATGAATAGAAAGTGTCCTCTCAGCAGCTAAAGGATTATATTTTTATTGAGGATTGGTTGTTAATTTAGTAGGGACTTGCACTGGGTAACTGGACTTGTAGTAAAATGATATAAAATGGTGAAATTAGTAACTTCCCTAATAGGGAATTGTTACTGAGATTGAGGAAGAAAATGGTGTTTCTGGTTGCTTTTTGTTTGAAGACATCACTGTTTTTCAGCCTTTCTGAGGTGCTGCTATAAAAAATACTAAATTCATTCTGTGGAGAATTCTTCTGGAATTGTTTATTGGAAATGTGTGATACCCTTTAGAAAATTTATAGGAAGGGACATTTCAACTCAAGATAAAGAGATTCAATGTAAAAGGATAGATTTACCATGGAAAGAAATTGAGGAATATCCAAGTTAAAATAATTTATTGTGCCTTTTAATATTTGCTAAAATCCTCTCAGAATATTTTTCCTAGCGGTGTTAAAAAACAACCAGTGCCTCATAGCTTCACAACCAGAAGTGATATAATAATTTAGCTTTGATAAGAAAAATATTTTTCCCCATCTGCTACTGTACTGGATACTTTAATGTTCTTGTGGTTGCTTTTTAAATGTCATTCAGTCAATGAAGGGGAATCATGTAACGTGTATTTTTCTGTGTAGTTTTTTTATTAAACATGATTCTCTGGGCTCTCCTGAGGGACTGTCTCTGTCCTGGGGGTACTGATGGAAAGGATTGTGATGCAAATCCTGCCCAGGAAGTGTTTGGCTTGTTTCAACTCTGTGAACTTGAGGGATGACTCAGCCAGGGGAAAAGTGCTGCTGCATGTGCAGTCAGAAGGGCTTTACCTTCAGGAGCAGCTTCTGTAGCTAAAAGCAAAGTAAGTCAAGATAAGTAGGGAAGGAAACACATTCAGATTCCCTGAGTGTTAACCCCTACGGGGAAAGGCTGATTCTTGCTTTGAAAGGAGGAAAAAAAATGGGAAATACTGTGTGTGTACCTGGTGAAATGAAGGGGAGTTGATTTAGGTGGGAACGATGGATATAAATACGGTTTTCTGTATAAGTTAAAAAAACGC
Source organism: Edolisoma coerulescens (assembly GCA_013397115.1). Lineage (NCBI taxonomy): Eukaryota > Metazoa > Chordata > Aves > Passeriformes > Campephagidae > Edolisoma > Edolisoma coerulescens. Next base: position 2,926,212 of record VWZW01008123.1, on the reverse strand, counting down.
AAAACCAAACAACAAGCCCTGTGCTGAATATCACGCTCTTCAAGAATACATATTCGTGTTAACTGTTACATTTCTGCCTGAAATCTGGGGTTTTTAAAACTAGAAAATTACTTGCAATAGGAGAATGGTGGTCATCAGAAAATTTCCACAAGAGTGGAAATTTCCCAGCTGATGTGAGATACCTGTAAATCAGAAGTTAACGTCTGCGATCGGTGTGGCTGTGGTCTTTGACAAGAGTCTCAGAGTACAGGAAAGCGAACAGAGCATTCTGCATTTGTCATTTCTAATACTCATTAACTTGATTCTGTGTGCTGCGAAAGTACAGAAACCAATAACCTAAATGAATCATAAATGTCTGGGGTGGGTGTGTTGGTATTTTCATATGGGGGATGCTCCTTAAGTTTGTTTTCCTTTCTTTTTCTTTTGGCAAAGAATTCCAAGTTTGCACTAAGAAACTGGGCTTTACAAACATATCTGAGTAGAGGAAGTGAAGGAGTGGATACAAATGGCAAGAAAATAGTAGCCTGGAGTGAAATGTGTGACTGTGCCTGGGGCCTCTGGATACTAAAATTAAAGAAAGAAATAAATTACATGTTGACTGCATGTTCTTTTATATAGAAAAGTAACAGCCAACTTAACCATAACCAGGCATGGAAAACTGTATTTTAGATCTTAGCAGCTGCTGCACAACAGAACATAGTGTTTGCATTCACAGTACTGCCACTGTGTGGTTTCCCCTGAAATTCTGCAGGTAAGGAAAGCTGTTCTCTAGCAAATTATTGAGACACTCAAAGCATCATGTAGATGTGGGAAGGAGAGCAATGGCAGTGAAAATGGAATGGTGCATTTCCAAAGGTTTGCTTTTGTAGTTTTGGTTTTGATTTCAGTTTGCCTTTCTTGAAGGAAGGATTTTGTGCTTGAAAAGTTTCTGCCCTCCAAATATAGGTTTTCAGCACAACCTGGCATTTCAATAACTTAATATTTACAGTTGAAACTGAAGGTTTCCTTTTGTTCTTTGTTTCAAAGGTTGGTACACAATTTTAGGTTCAAACCAAACTTGTTATTAGAGTTTCTTTTTAGGGTTTTAGTTCTTGGAAAGTACAGTGCAATGAAATAATGATATCCACTGACAGAATCTTGTGCTAACATAAATAAAGGCTGTTTGTAGCTTTAATTTAACATGTAATTAATAAAAGCTATTTCTCTTGAAGCCACCAAAAATGTGAATTAATGTTTAGAAAACCTTCTGGTAAGTGAAGCTGAGATACTTTATAGCAGATGTACAACATTTACAAGTATCACTCATATGATCTGCCTGACAGCATGAGCCACATGCATGAGACCTTAATGGTCACTAATGCCTCAATAAAAGCTATTTATTGGAATATATTTTTAAGATACACCTTTAAGTACAGATACTTGATATTTTGAGTTCCAGTTTCGAAATGTGCTTCTGTACTCATTTCTCACATTGGTATCCTAGCATTTTTACTTTGGGAGGGGATTATATACAATTTAAAATATTATAAAACACTCTGATCCCAGGTAACATGGTACAGATATTGAAGTCAAGCTTAAAAAATAAAAAAAATTAATTTAGGTCAATTTTATTAAAATAGAGATACATAAAAATATGTCTTGTTACTGTTCTAGTGGTAAATGAGGATTGAATCTGGAGAGTTTTTGAACAGTACTCATTTTTTACCTTCACTTTCTGCAAGATTCTGCTGGATATCTTCCATCTTAGTTTCCAATGATGCAGTTGTAGTTTTGAAATAATGGTAAATTACTCTTTTTTCATACCTATAAGACTGCAACATAGTAAAATTTCTCTTAATTTTTCCTGTTATATCTAAATGTAACTATATATGCCAGAGTCAGAAAATCTGGAAGCTAATAATGAACTGCAGTGTCTCTGACATTGTTTGACTTCTCCTCTCCTCCTCCTGTTTCGTACTGGATTTCCCTGAATGCGAGATGTGAATTTCAGAAAGCTGTGCCTTGCCAGCAAGTATGTTACAGCCGTGAAAACTCAGTAGTGTTCAGAAGCTGGTCATTTATTCAGTTACACCATAATGATAATAAAAGAATTGTGAAGTTTTGGGGTTTTTTGCAAAGGAGGAAACATTCAGTAAAGATGACATCTGTAAGAAATAGAGAATGGAAAAAACCATGGTTCTTTAAATTGCACAACAGAGCTGAACCTGCTCCCCAGTCCAATAGCTAAGAGCTGCCTTGGAGGTGGATACAGGTGAAAACAATTGCCCTGGATGGATAAAATGAAAGTCAACTGAGGTAGAAGGAGAGCTTTAAAAGTAACTCATAGTGACTTGATAGGTTTTGAAGAGCTAGGGTGATTCTGGTTAAGTTTTTGGGGTTATAGAGTGTGAGACTGATTTAGGAAATTCAGCCAGCAAAACCGAAGTGGTTGTAATGTTTCGCTCTCTTCTGCTCAGAGTCCCATCCCAAGACAGAAGATCTAACTAGTGTTTGTTATCGCATTTTACAGAAGGAGAGAGAAAGGCAAAAGATAATAGATTTTTTTTCAAGGTCATTGTAAAGATCAGCTTAGGAGCAACCTCAGAATTTTTTTCATTTTATTTGTTTCTCAGTTCAGTGATCTGCAAGCAGTAAAAATCTAGTACCAAATTTACGACATTATACTGTTGCATTATTGCCTTCAAATTTCATGCCATACATCGGTGGCTGTAAGCAGGTCCAACTTGGGTTTTGGGGCTTACTTATTTTGATTTTTTTCTGGAGATTTATTTGTTTAAACTCCTAGGGAAAGCTTGAAAATTTCCAGGATTTCAGACTTCAGAAAGTGATTTGCTCTTTTTTCATAAGTGTACTACTGGTCCTAGCGGATTTAGCACACCTCATTAGTTATAAAGGAATATTTATACTCATTTATTGTAATTGGAGAGCTAGAATTTTCCTCTCACAATGTTTACATAAAAGTTATCTCTTGCTAGATTACTGAAAAAGAAATCACCCTTCATCACCTCAGAATACTTGCATGAATTTTTTTTTTTTTTTTAATGCTTTAAAGCTGCCTAAAAATACACCCAGACACTCCAAACTAAGCAACAGAAAGGCTTCCCATAAGTTCCAGAACAATTAAACTCAGTGCTCCCTTCTAAATAAACCATGTGCTGGGTCAGGAGAGCCAGCTAAAGAGGCAGCCTCTTTAGACCCTCTGTTTGCTGGAGCCCTGCACTGGTTTGGAAGTTTATCTCAGGTCTAACTGCCTAAAAAACTCCTGCACATGGTTTTAAATTTAGATTTTAGAAGTTTTTCCAACTAAGTTTGAGCTGCTGAAATGAAGGTTCGTAACACAAAGGTTGTCATACCCTTTGTGGAAGTGGTGCCCTTATAATGTGGCATATTAAATATTTAACATAGTTTGCAGCAGATAAAAAGCAATTTTGTTTAATTTTTCCTAAATATTAATGCTATCATGCACCTTAATCCTTTCATTATAATAAAAATTTGTTCAAGCTCATTCTTATTAAACATTTTCTAATTTATAATGATATGGATGTTTTTCTTCTGATCCTAATAAGTAATAAAGCCAAAATGCCATTGTAAAGAAAAAAAAGTGACAGCTGGGAGGGGGAGTCTTTACTGGTATATTGGGAAGAATTACAGGCTAGAAAAACAACTTTATTATTTTACCCAAGGATACCAAAGACAATGCCTATCTCTCAAGTAATCCAGCTCAAAGTTTTGGGTCAGTTGCCAAGGAATGAAATGGAATACCTGCAAAACACTCAGTGAAATGACCTGGAAAATAATTTATAAAGAGGTTGCCAGTCACTTCTCAGTGAGGACCATTCTTCCATCTCTCTCTCTCTGAGAGAAAAAAAAAATAAAATTCCTGAACTGGAGTTAGTTTCAAATCAACTTTTCTTTGCATCCCAGAACAAGAATGTAGTCAGCAATTATTTATAATGCTAATTAAAGACCTGTTCTAACAGGGATACTGGAGACTGAAAGCCCTTGATATGACAGCAAATGTATTCCACAACCACCCATCTGTATTCAAAGACAGCATAAAGGTATGGAAAGGGTGGGAACAGTGGGAAAGAAACAATTTTAAGGAAATATTGTTTAGAATTTGAATATATTTAGGTGATGTTGTACTTAGTCCAAGCAGAGTGATGTGGCTTCACTAATTGCAGTGAAACTACAGCTGACAACAAGGGGGACTGTGGCCCATTTTTGTACTGGGTCCAGTATCTCTGGGTTGTTTTAAGAATTTTTCTGTTTACTCTTATTTTCCTTCTTTCTCTCATCTAATTCTCATTTATGCATACTCACAAAAGGACCTTCACATATTAGCTTTAAAGCTATGTTTTTACTATTATGTAGCTTTTCTTTCCTCATGGAATGACCATGTTTAATTTTCAATGTCCACAGCTTTTCAGTTGCACTGAAAAAATATTGCTAATTTGCTTGTATGCAAAGAACTTTATTGCTTTTTTTGGTAGATACACTTTAAAAAAAAAATTGTTTCTTTTAAATAGTAAGCTGCTTAAAACAGTCTTTGCATAATTCTTGGGTCTGCTGAATCCCTTGTTAGTTGATTTTCCGAGCCAATATTACTCATGCATAGAATAATTATACAGATATTTCTGTTGAGAAAGTAAAGAATGAACTTACAAGATAAAGAACGGACTGTGGGGTTTGTGAATACAATTGGTCAGTACTTGTTTTCACATCAGTGTAAATCTGGAGAAACATCTAGATTTAGCTGGAGTAATTTTTAGATTTAAATAGGTGGAAGGTTCTTTACTTCGTTATATTGTAGGATTTTGTGGTCTCAGGTGAAGCATTTGATTAATTTTGAAAGTTTGGTTGAAGTCAAAGTTGAGCACATTTTTAAGTGCCTTAATGGATGTAGACTTCTCCCAAATGCCAGAAATTCACACGTAGCCACCAACCATAAATCACTTCTATTCCGAAGGAATGTGTCCCAAATGTCCTTTGCCTGGGTGGGATCAGCACCCACATGTGAAGAGCAGCTGGCCGAGGTCAATCTAGAGGCAGATAGAGATGGGATTGTAACTGAAGTCAAACACCCCAAGGATGGGAATGTGCTTTTATTTTAGAAAATGGGTCTGGATCGTGTGCTGCTCGTGGAAAATTGTGGTAGCACATAAAAATCCCCCTCAATTCACTTCCTTCAGTGGACAGCTGGAACGCTCTGTTCTCTTCTACACCCGAATTTCTGCCAAGATATGTTGTGAGTACACCTGCAGCTTCTCTTCAGCTGCTGAAGATACTGTTGTGCTGCCTTCCAGGTGTCCTCAGAAAACACAGGGAAGTTCCAGGTTTAGTCTCACAGGCTGAACAGCACTGATTTGTCTTAGAAGCTGCCATGTGTAAGGCATAACAAACAGAGACAGGCTTGTTCATGAGTAGTGAAGTTCAGTCTGGAAGAAGACTGTTCCTCAGCAGGGTTTGCATTTTGATCTCTTTTACCAGAACAGATTAGAGGAGTGAGGAGTCTTGCTGTCCTCCATAAAGAGATGGAAAACTTGTCAGCAATTGTGGTGAAAACCAATAATAAATAAGAGGAGAGAAAGAACAGAAAGAAGAGATTTGTAATAGTGGGAGAAGCTCTAAGGGAAAGAAGGAAATATCCTAACAAATCACCAGTCCTAACAGAAGCATGATGCAAACCAGAACACTTGCCTCTGTGAAACTGCATGTCTATTGTACAGGATCCACTGCAGTCTCTCAAGAAGGATGATAGCCATAATCTCTCTGGAATCAAGAGGGAGATTTTTCGGAGTCCTGAAAACAAAGAACAACTACTATGTCGTAAATCTAAGTGGAAAATGCAAAGAGCAACTTGTAATACCTATCCATGAAGTTTATGGAGGTAATCACCTAGTGTCAGAGATACTAAGGAGTTCCTCAGTCATGCCTGGGACTTGGAAACAATATATTAACAAGCCAATTTAAGAGACAATCCCAGAACTCCCATGCTGCATTTCTTTCTTATTTCAAATACTTCAAGTAAAAATTCTTGGCAATATGACGTATTGTCCTGAATAGTCTTGCAATGGAAAAGGTAGAGGTCTTGCTACATTTAATGAAACACTGCAGAGTGGGATGTAAGGAGGAATCCTACAAGGACAATGAGATAAACTCCCACAGTTTTAATCTTTGTCCACATGTATTTTCTCTCCAGCCATTCAGCTTTTTACGCTGATGTGAATATAGGTTTTCATCCTGCTCTGCCCCTCTGTGCAGCAAAACATCTACACTTTGAAAGATGCTACTGAGGACTTCAGGAAGGTTATTAATTTACTTGGGATCCTACACTGTGCATTGTTTGAGTGCTCTGCTCAGTGCCAAAGCTGTGCACTCTTTCTCTGTAAGTGTAGGAGATGATTAGCCACAATAATTAGCTCACTTCTTTAGTCAAGTCAAAAGGGAATGACTTCAAGTAAAATCTGAAAATGGTCATGTGAGCTGAGTGTGAAAAAAGCTGCCATTTCGTGTCAGCAAAGCTAAATCTACATGTCTGAGATCAATGGATGCTTTGGCCAGCATTCTAGTGAGTGTAAAATTCCTGGAATATAAATGCTGGTTTTTTTTTTTTGTGGTGCTTATAATATTCTATGCTGTATTTAAAAAAAAAAAAAAAGAAGGGAAGGACCACATTACATGTTGTCACAGTAGAGACAGACAAGTAAACACACATTCATTTTTCTTCAAGGAAAGTGAAGATTTAAGTCTAAAGGTCTTCACATTTAATAATAAGGATATATTTTTTAATGGCCTAACTAAATAATTATGGTACATTCTTTTTTTTTTGGCACTAATAGATGGACCTCCATACAGGAGGTTAAATCTGGTAAATCTCAGTGGCTTCCAACTATCAGAATGCACCTGGCAAGCTTAGAGGAGAAAAAAGATAGTAAAGGGGAAGGAATAAGTTGACATTAATGTTGCATGCCCACATACTAACTTGACTTAAAGTAGATATGGAAATTGAGGTCTAAAATATCTCTCAATATCGTTAGAGGAGACAGATTTTTAATGTTTTTCAAATAAAAAAGGTTCTTTCAGTTCGTGAAGATCTATAAAAGTGTAACTGTACTCTTCATGCAATTGAAACGCTAATTTCGCCAGCCTTTCCATGCAATGCTTGAATATCTCTTATATGCATGTCTCTCTTCACAAATATCAAGTTTAAAGGAATTTTTCTTGAACCTGTGAAGATTTCTTGAGTTGCAGAAAAACAGGTTGTTACTAAACCCACAGCTCTGTACATGAAAAATATTGAGGTTCTATTTTAAGTATTACTAGGCATATCAAAAACTTTACCCTGGTAATTGCATTGTCAATCATGCAGTGTCCCATTGCTAAAGAAATGGGTTCAAATCCAGCCATTCTTCATTTTCCAATGGATAAAAAACCTGAGTTTTGTAATGAGAAAACAATACAAATGAGTCCCTTCAAGAATTACACAGCATATATTGCACAACAAAATTATCATAAGCAACAGTTAGATCATGAATTATGCTTGAAATATCTGCATTTTCCAGCTTCCTGCAGTCTTTTTTTAAAACACTTTGAGCTACGCTAATGCCCACTGCGTATTACTTGAAACCTGCAGAAGGTTTGTAGTCGGTACGAGCTGATGTGCTGTTGATCTCTGTTTGCAAGCTGTTTAATGTTAAAAGTTCTGCTGAAACTGTCAGTAGAAAGACTATGAATAATTTCAAAGACCCTCCCAGGTTTATCTGTTCTCTTGCTTCCAGCGTGCTGCTTTTAGTAATGAAACTAGCAGACCTGTAGGTGCTGCCTGGCTGCAGGAAAAGTGACTTGGAAGCAGTTTCACCACAGCTATGTAAGACTGAGATGGTGCCTGCACTGCTGGAACAATTACCACTCATTCTTAGTAGGAGTGATACCCGTTTTTCACCAGACAGGGGTGGAAAAAATGTTCAGTGTATATGAATTGATGAGATCCACCCTTTCTTCCTAGAGCCTACAGGACTTGTAGGGTTGCTACTTCCTGCAGGGTGTGTTTGCATGTACTTCTGTGTATGATGCATATGGGTGCTGTTTTAAAAAGTCTAATTCTCTTTGGAGCATGTAAAAGCCATTATTTGATGGAAATTTTGAAGTACCAGTTGATCTCATAAGATATTTGCCAGTTTCTTGCAAAAATCTTTGTTTTTAATAATATGGTCTCATCTAAGCTTCAAATAGATGACAGATCTGTTCTACTGCTGATGGGAGTCTAGCAAGAAACAGGAGTGTGGTGATTAGGAGTCTGTATTTCCCATAACCACCCCTTACATATCTGGTGTTCAAAACTGTGAGGGTTTTATTGTGATTTTGGTTGGTGGTTTCTCTTTGTGTTTTCTTTCGTTTTTTTTTTTGTTTTTTTTTTTTAACATTGGGGGTGGGGTTTTTTTGTGTTTTCTGGTTTCTTTTGTATTTTTTTTTCTGTCTGAAATCACTTCATTTTTTGGGAAATGTCTTACTCAATGGAAGACTTCAAACAAGAAAAAAAGTTGAAACTGTGAATGGGCAAGTATTTCAGAAAACTCTTGGGGGTTTTAGGTAATAGTTCAGTAAGAAAGAAGAAAAAAACCCCAGTATTGAGGTGGGCTGCTTCCTTTTCAGTGAAAGGGTGGTGCAGTAAAAGGTGATCTACTGTTGTAGAATTTCTACTTCTGGTACTTATTATGGTACCATGGCAACATCAGAATTAGACACGGAAAATGGGGTAAGCAGCCTGATAGAACATAATCAAGAGCACACAAACAATGTGTTACAGGGAATCTATAGGAGAAATTATTAACAAATATTGTGTATTTGGTTCTGGGTTCTGGGAAGGAGCACTGTAGAGCTCTTGGGGAAAAGCTGGAGTAGGGGATCTGTCTGTAGGAAATGTGGAAGCTATTGAAAGAACACATTGTCTAGGCTGGTAAGAGGAGTGGGGAACATGAGACTGCTACTACAGAGGGGTGGTGGCATTCTAGGTTGGGAAGAAGCAGACACAAGTTAGCTTTTGGAATCTGTGAAAGGTGTGATTTCTTCTAGATGTAAAGAAACAATAATTCACTGCTGCTCTACCTGTGTGTTCAATCAGCAGGGTCCTTTCAGTGATTTTTGTGTCTGTCTGAAAGCAGAGTGTAGGCTTGTAAGTGTTGTTGGGGTCATCAGCTGTCCAGATGGTCTCTGCAGTCCCCACAGAAGATGGAGGCAGTCACAAATATTGTTGGCAGTTCAGGAATGCACAGGTAGCGTGGCTTTGACAGACTGTAGTTGTGAGGGTTAAAACTACAGTATGGGGAATATATGATCCCAAATCAAAAACATCTGATGATCCTGGTGTCTCAGGTCAATATCCCTGTCTGAGAATTCAGTAGTCCCAGATTATAAACCTGGGATCATAGGAAATGAAATTAATGCAAAATCATAGGCATGATTGTATGTGAGACATTAAATAATGTGGATCACAGCAGACTGTTGTATTTTCATTTTTGACTGCTTTTGTTTGTCACAGGAGGTGTTTATGCACATTGTTTCAAAGGGTTTGTGTACACATTGTGAATTTACTACAACAATGTTGTTGATTTTTGTTCCCCAGCTGCTATGGGCAACATGGGTATCTTTGTACCACCTGTGCAGCAGGAGGTCCTTCCTTCAGCTGATTGTAGATTACAGGTTTAGATGTTATCAAATTAACCTTATGAACTGCTTTGGTTATTCTCAAATCAACCTTTTGACCTGTATGTCAAAACTGTTGCAGCTGAACGTGTATGAGCATGTGAGGATTAAGGTGTTGGGAATGCTATCCTACCATTTAATCTCAAAGCCAGCCTGGAAGACATTGCTTATGACAATTGATTGATCTTTCTGTTGGGAGGAAATGATAAGGTTGTGAGACACAGAATAAAAAAATGTTTTGTGCAGAGCAAATACCTTAAGTGCAGTGCCCACTCTTACACTGGTGGTTGCATTGCTGATGTGACAGATTGAGGGACAAGACTGCAGGAGCTCCTCCATCCAGGGCCGTGGAAGCAGACGGGCAGCATCCAAGGTGCTTGGGGGGCTGGCTGATGTCCTGTGCCACTGTCCATTGCCTTGGAATGGAAATGGAAACAGGGAGAGTTTCTTGTTGACTGGGGAAAGACAAATGTTTTCCCCATCTTCACATTGGCCAAGAGGTCTGCTTGGGGGAGCACAGGGCAGACGAACCCACTTTGGGCCCTGGGAAAATTATGGAGCAGCTTCTCTTGGAAGTTAATTCTAGGCCTGTGAAGGGAAAGGCATTTTGATGCTTAATCATCCTGATTGACTTCTATGATAGGATAAATGGATTTGTGGTTGATGGGAAAGTGGTTAGTTACCTCAACTTTAACAAGGCTTTTGTTATGGCCCTTGAGGATAGTTTTGTAAGTTTTGTTGGTCTGAGTGCATGGACAATTAAACAATCTTCAGGTATCAACTCAGGTCTCTAAATGTAGAGACTCCCAAAATATCTAAGGGAATTCAGTTAATAGTCTTCAGAGAATGATTCAAAATTATTCAGAATGTTTTCAAGTGATAAAGTCAACTACTGGTTACAAGGCTGCAAAGCCTAAAAAGTACTTGAATCTTATTTATTAGGAAGGCCATACAATTTCTTTTTTTACCCATAGAACTCAAGCCAACAGAAGATAATTAAGAGTATGCATTAAAACTGCAGTAATTGTGTTTGTTTAATAGTAATATTGAAACATTAAAACTCCTATTTTTTATCCCCCTTTATTAATAAATAATTACTGCTTTTGTTGTTCATTTATGGTAATACCAGGCTGTGAACTGGGAGGGCTAGGGGAGAAGGAACATGTGCTGTTCTCCTCAAGCAAGTGGGCAGTGGCCACTGGGAAGGTGACAGGCACTGATGGTCTAGGCAGGTTTCCTCCCTCCCTGTACAGTGGCTCAGCAACCATGCAAAGAATTCACTTTCTGCACAAGGTTTCTGCCACAACAGTCTGCTGCAAACAGATGCTTCAGGTGAACTGTGTAGCATGGGGATGAGGATCAAGTCAAACACCAAAACAGCTTTGTCACCTTTTCCTGGAGTTTGGGGGTGCAGTGCATCATTAAATGGATTAAAGCTGACATTCCAGCACCTTTACAGCAAGGATCTACAGCACACATAGGTTTGGCAAAGGCTTAGAAGCAGTTACGGGTTTGGTATGTGGGAATTTATAACATTGTGTTTACTCTTTCCTTCCGTTTTTCCTCATACTTCTGGGAGCACCGGTGATGAGAGAAACTTGGGGTGGCTTTACTGTGTGAAATAGTGATGTGTATGTGCTCTGCAAGTCGTTGCACTTGCGTGATGGGGGAAGTAACAGTAAGCAGAATCTGGCCTGTCTTAAGGCAATACTTCCTGGAGAGTTGCACTGAAAGCAGTTTCATTTAAATGAAGACACATGTGGATCCAGTTAAGAAGTAACCGGTAACTGATTTAGCCTTATTACATGAGTAAAATAACACATGGTTTGCTGGACCTGAAAAGAAATGATTGGTGAATATGGTAATATCTTGCCTTAAAAAGCAAACAGGGGGATACAATGGTGAAAAGAGCAGGTAGTGATTAAAAGGATTTAAAGTCCATGGGAGATTACACTGAACCATTCTGGAACCTGTGTGTGTATGTGCTGAGTCACTGGCAGAGGAGCTGGTGAACACCTTCTCCTGCCCGCTCCAGGGGCTGCTCCAGCCCCTGCCAGCGCTGTCCCCAGCCCTGGGGCTGTCAGTCATCCAAGCCACCAGACCCTGCCCTGCTCGCTCTGCCGGGGGTTCGCAGCTGCTCAGCGCGGCATGAGGAATCAGTACCTGACAAGTGCAAACATCCATGCTCAGATGGCAGGGCCTAGGGATATTGTGGGAGAATGTATCCTCATTATGTAAACTGTGTTTTCTTTTTTTTTTTTTTTTTTTTTTTGCACATACCCAGGGTTGTTTCTTAGCTTCCTGTCAGTTTGGTTTTTTTTTATTAGAAGTTTAAGTTTGGATGTATTTTGAGATGTTTTGGCATGAAAGATCCAGCATAAATATAGAACTTAAAATGAAAAGCTTCATGGCTCTAAGCTATTACAATACTATAAATGATTTATCTTGAATTAGACCCGGAGAAAAAGATGTGATAGAGCCAAAGCATATAATATCAATGAAAAGGCAATCCCTACCTCTGCATCTCTCTGAGCTGTTACAATTTGATTTTTCTCTTTTCCCTTTAAATTGCATTAGCAATTCCAGATAGACACTCAGTCTCCGAAAGAAAGGCCCTTGACATTAAGTGTACGGAAAGGTCATTGAACAGTCATAGCTTTCTTTTAATTTTAAATGCATTTATCCAAGAAAATGCAGCACTGATACATCTGCTTTTCAAAGGGACTCTGTCTTTTAGCTGAGCCAACTGAGGCTTACAGAGGTCAATTGAAATGCCTAAGGTCACTCAGAGTGTCAGAGTAAGGGATGAGTATATGGCAAATGCACTGAAACAGCAATATACTTTTTTTTTTTTTTTCCCAGAAATTACAGGATTCATCCTTTAAACTTCTGGGTAAACAGCAGCATGGCTGAGAAAAAAAGATAGGAATGTTAAAGATGGTGACTCCTGCTGTGTTGATTACTATTGATACTGTGAGTTATTTGTAGAGGATTCTAAAAATTCCTGTCTAGAAAAATGATCAAGTTACATATTGCAAAAGCAACAAATACTGTGAATGCAGAAGGCTCTGAGAGGGTTTGCTGCATTGTTGCTACATACACACTGCTTTTTCAAACTTGTTTTTTAATAATTTTTCCGTGATTGACTTCAATTAAATGGCACTGTCTAAACTGGCTGATGAGCACACTTATAAGATCAGAGCTATTTTGGGAACGAAAGATCCTTTCCCCCGTCATTGAGCAGTGAAGTAGGATGCAGTGATGACTGTGATTAGCAGAATACATGCATTCACACGAGGGAAAAACGCTGCGCTGAGGATGAAGTACAATTTTAGCTTGGAAATCTGCACAGAAGTGTCTGCAATGTTGTAGTGATATCTTTCACTTTCATGGCTTTTAACCCTCTGACTGTAGAAATTTTGTAAAGTTTCACCCAATTTAGCAAATGCTGCCATAACTAAAGGGAAGAAAATACAAGCGATTTGTTTTAGATGGGTGTTTTGCAGAAGTAAATTCTGTTGAGGAAATGTGTAGCCTGTCAACACATTTGTGTAAAAAACTCTGAAGAATTGCTATGAATTAAAAGTAATTTATGGACAGTGATTGTAATTCTGCCTTCTGTACATGCCTCAATCTCCCATTGACTTCCATTAACAAGGATGTTTGAGATGTACAAGGAATGCAAGTTATAAAACTTAGTGTCAAAAAGAAAAGCAGCTGTGGGATAAATCATAGGAAACAATCTTAACGATTAACAAATTCATTTAAAGATTGCCAAGGGCAAAAGCAAGGAACTATCTTCCAAGTAGTACAGTTGAAAGATAGCATGACTATCTTTCACCTTCATTGCTGACAAAAAGAGCATTAGTGTACTCTGATGGCAAAATAGGAATTCATAGAGGCTATCTTTGTAAGGTCAGATGGGAAGGGAAAACATGAAGGGGAACACATGGGAAGTACAGCTATGCTTCTATTATTACAGCATACTGAGGAATGATCAAAAGAAATGTGACCTTTTCTGAAGGTGACTGATGCATTCATTGCTGGCTTTAACTTGTTCTGCCAATATTCTGATGTTTCATTTGCCATTTGATCCCCAAAAGGCTTAATTTTTCACAGAAAATAGAATGAATGTTAAAAATCTTGTTTGGGGTTCGTCACCCACCCAACTCTCCCACCCGTTTGGGAAACAACCTGGGTACTGGGCAAGAAAAACCCAAATCATTATTTCTCAGAAGGATTCTAATGTTATTTGGTGGGACAGTTTGCAATCTTGTTAAACATTGCAGTTCTGAGTACTGGCTTTGCTTTGTCCAGTAAAAGCTCTAGCTGGAATATTTTTCTTCTGCTTCCAAACTGCATGTACCGTGTCTGAAAAATGATTTTGCTGAAGTAAAATACAAACTGATCAATCACACAAACAAGACAAAACTCCCACAGAGCACATGGGAAAAAGAACAAAGATTATTTTTGTCTGTCTAGTTAGAATTTTGCATATGCTTGAATATATCTGACAGGTTGTTTGTGCCTTTTAGAAGATTAAAAAAATATAAATAAATATATATGGAGAGGGAGTTCTGATGAGTACAATAGCAGTGCTGTTTTTCATACATTTGGGGTGCTGAAACAATTCACAAGTGGTAAAGCAGACCAAGTTGTCTTATGTTGTTCCCTGCAAATGAAGATAAATGCCTTATTCTTTATCACTCTGGGTTACATTCCTGTGAGAAGGATTTTTAAAATGGATTTTAAAATTTGTATTCCTTTTTTCCTTAGTTATATATGTATTTAAAATATAAAGGAAGTATTTGAGGATTGCCATAAACAGCTGGGCTCCAGCAATGTTAGACCCTGAAATACTGTGACTATCCGCAAAAAGACAAAAAATTATGTTGTTCCTTCTAGAATACGTAGACCTATTGGGACTGTAAAATTTCAGAATGCTATTGTAACATGTTTATTGGAGCAAAAACCATAAAAAGATTCATCCTTTTTTTTCTGTAGTTAAGAATTGTAAGAAGATAGAAAATAAGTTTCGGTACCTTATTCACCATGTGGAATTGCACTCCTGGTTTTCTCTTGCCTCCACTGAAATCATATCTCCTTAACACAGCTTAAGTAGTGAACCTCCTTCCTTATGTTTGATTCCTGTGTTTTCTTACAAAGATTTCAAGACAGTTTTGCCTTTGCTTGAAGGGGCATCCGTTAAAAGCAATGGCAAGTCCAAAAAAATGTTGAGTGGGGTTCTAGGGAGAGCTAAAATACATGAACCTTCCTGAGCAACTGTGAAAATCCATCCTGAATGATTATGTGAAGTTTGACCCGTCTCTGTTAAAAAACACAACCAACCACACAACCAACCTCAACAACTGTCTAGATGAGGTTTCTGCTTCTCTGCCCTTCCACCTCTGCCTGGACCTGTGAAACACTTCCCTTTACTCTGGATTTGAACCCTTGAAGCATATGTAGCTTAAAGAGCAGAAGAATCTTGATGATGAAAAGTAGGAATAAGGTGAGAGAGGTGTCCTGTTCTTTGAGATGTGTCCAAGGTGTGGACTCTGAGCGAGGCTTCACTATGGGAATGTATCCAGGCAGCTCCAAACCAGAGGCCTGACTGGATTGTCTTTGGAGAAGGGAGAGCAGATCCACTTAGTTTACAGAGATCTAAAGTGGTAAGGAAGAGATGTCGGATCCTGGTCTCAGATATGGAAGGATGGAATGAAGAGAGCTCTGTGGAAGCACAGAAGTGTTTTGTGGTGGAGGGTAGTTATGAGACAACTTGCATGTGTGTTTGAACACTTGTGGGTGTTAACTCCAAACCTCGAATGTGTTCAGGAAAGCCTAACGAAATGAGTTTTGGATTCATAAAAATTGCTCAGACTTGTTAATATTTGATGGTAGAAATTCATCTGTGTCTCCATTCATGTGTGACCCACTTTGTATCCTTTTGGGAAATACATATAGTAAGGCCAAGAAATTGCACATGGTTCCTCTCGTTAGTGTATGCACTGAAAATCTGCAGCTTGGGGAAAAATTTTTTTCTTCCCTGTAGACCCCAGGGACATAGCCTTTAAAACTTTCTGCTTCTCGGAGATTTATGTAGATTCAAACGCCCAGCAAGGTCAGTAAATGTCCCTGTGCCCTCACTGTAACTGCAGAAGTTCTGCCTCTCCCTACCCCAGGGGAGACTTGCAGCATCAGGTGCTTCCAGCTAGTTTGTGTCTCCAGGGTGCTCTTCAGAGAATTTTCCAGTGAATATAAAAAACCAAATGCTACTTGTGAAAGTATTCATCCTCCTCTGGCTGTAGGAGGGAATGTTTGGCAGCCTACCTGTCCTGTGCCTGTGGCCAAACCCCTCCTAGCTGCAAATCTCCAGCCCTGCAGAGAACCTTCTGCAGAGCCCAGCTGGCTGAGCCACAGGGCAGCTCCCTTCTGTTCCTGAGCAGGGATGGAGAGGGCTGGGTGCAGAGGCTTCTGCAGATCAGTGTGATTTACAACCAGCACAGCAAAGAAGTGACTCTCTATACAATAACCTTTGGTTTTGTAGAGCTGGCTAAAACACAGTCAATTGAATGTGAAAGAAGCTAATTAAGAAACAGTAGACCAAAGTAGTCATCACTGTAATTTCTTTGGCTTCAGTGAGCTTATTGCATGGATGAGTTTTATTGGAGAAGTTATTACTAATACAGAAAGTATGTGCAAAGTTAGGAGTTATGAAGTCAAAGCTGTAATTCACCTGGGAATACTGTTCTTGATTTTCAAAGTCTGAAAAGAGTTAAACATAAAACTTCTACTTTATTTCTCTTGCATTTGGGCACTTAATCTTCTTGAACTTTTAAAAATATCCTACCTAGTGAGCCAGTTGCTTAGCTTCTGTGGAGTTCCCAGAGTGCTAGGTGATATGCCAAGGAAGCTCTTGCATTAGTGTTTCTCTGAATGTAAGTAGTCTGAATTTTTAGCATACTTGCTCAATCAGAAAAGGATGGAAGAAGCTGCTCTGTGCATCTGTTTCTATTCCTGCACTTTCCATTTAAGTGGCACGGAAGATTTTGTACCCTTTTCACACTGAGAAGGCAGAGTTCTTCTTTCCCGGCTAACTGGTTTGCCTCTCTTTTGGTTTTCTGTCTAACTGAATTCATTTGTGGTATTCCAGAAATGTATTTTGTGGGTGCCTCACAAACAGAGCGCTGAACTCTGCCCATGAGCTGCTGTTCTGTGCTGTGAGCCTGAAGGGCATGTTGGCTTCTCAGACTTCTTGCCTAATTGAGAGGAGCCTCAAGTGCACTGAGGTGATGCATCCCTGCCATGATCCTCACCAAAATTAGTCTCCTATACTGACGTATACTGGGATAGAAACAATAGTCTTCATGTTGACAGCTTTGTCTCAGATCAGACCTGGAAATTTTAATTAGGGTTTAGATCTGCTTAGGTTTGGAAACTGAAACGACATTGAAATCTTTGGAAATTTGGTGTCTAATTACCTCTTGGGGTTCTGGGACTGAGTGATTTACTTAAGGTCACAAATGGAGTAGAAACAGAAACTGAGCAGAGAATTCCCAAACCCCTGTCCTTTGCCATTTATCCTTGACTAATCTGGTATCTTGTGGTCTAGGTTTCACTTCAGCCAGCTGCCTTCATCAAGTCGTTGGTGTCATCCTACCCTGGGACAGCTGGCTGGAGTTTAATGCAGGAGGAAGTGTCATCTGCATGTTCTTCTTTATAGCCATGGCATTATGGGATGCCCACTGGCAGCTCGGCACAGACAGAGACTATAAAATGGGAAAGAACAGTGTCTGTGGATCTCAAAGGAAAATGGAAAGTTTCTGATCAGAGATTTCAGAGTCTGAAACACAGAATTGAAACTGCCAGAATTAAGTGCTGTTTATTTAGATAATAAACGTAGGAGCCAGGAAATTTAATCTCACACAAAACATCTGCATTTCAGTGGTATATATGCAGTGGAGATATCCAGGGGAATGAATTAAGAATATGTCCACAGATTTCTGTGCCATTCCTCACTTTTCTTTTTTTTTTTTTTTTAGCTTGGCTAGGGAAGACTTGGAATGGTTTGCAAGGAAATACTTTTAAAGAAATATTATGAGTAATGAAATGTAAAAAAAATATATAAAAACTCCAAAGTATTGAAAGAATGACTTTTAAGTATTTAAAATCCAACCCTGATATTTGAAAAGAAAATGCTAAGTAATAAAGGGGATGAATTTCCACACAGTATATTGCACAGGAAATTTGCACATGCAACCTTTTATTTGTTCAATGGATTTTCTGTGAACATCTCCCATTAAATGTTTGTAAAACTTCAGCCCAAGAAATTTAGCTATGGAAGTGAAAGCATTTATATTCATTAGATGAGTGCAGACTTTTTGCTCATGATTTGGGTGGAATTTAAAATGATTAATGCAGCTTAAAGTAGTTAGGTGATAGGAATTTTCTAAAACATTTTATCTGTATCTAATAAGCCCTCTTGAGGATACAAGAGCTTATGATGCATATAAGGAAATTTAGAATCAGTTTATTAGAAACACATTTCCACTTACTTTATTGGTGTTCTTCCATTGTATCTAAAGGCTTCCAGGTATTTTACCATCTAGTGAAGCCAGTCCATAGAGAATAGAATCATATAAACACCTATATCTGAGAGGCCCAGCCTTTTATTGTAGAGATGGGAGTTGCAGCTGAAAAAGGGGGAAATGAATCCAGGAATACGTTGTAGCTGAAGTTCAGAAAATCCTTCACAGAAACTTAAAATATCTTAAAGTGAATTTGTCTACTGAGGAGCTCTTAAGGAGTATTCTGTAAAATTTTAAATGCAATAAAAGCACTCCAGTCAGACTGTAGTCTCAAATTAAGCCTTTTAAGTGGCTTTGTGATAATGTAACTCTAGAAATATTGAAACTAGCTGTTTATTCATATTTTCTAGAGAGGGGAAGTTCAGATTTGCCTAAAATTCAATTAAGGACTTTTCCAAGTTTTTGACTGACTTAGTAGTGGTAGAGAAATCAGTATGGACGACAGTAATAAATCCTTTACTGTGTTCATATTGCAAATTGAGAGTGGTACACTCGGTGCTTTAGATCCCTGGTAAATCAGCCTCTGCAAAGTCACCATCGCCAGCATTCAAAGCCAAGCCCCTCTTGGATGGAAAATCAGTACAGTGGTGTCTCAGTTATCCCGGGGTAGACTCTCCAGGTGATGGATGGGAATAGGCTGCAGGTACTCAGACACTCAGTCCTGCTTGGGATGAGTCAGTCTGGCGCTGCTGTGAGCAGTGATGATACCAGCTCTGCTGATAGCTGGGGAGCTCTGATTCAGCACTGTCACTGACCTCTCTGTGCACCATTTTCTCCTGCTGTGTCCTTCTGCAGCCTAATTTACAGGGGAAGAGGGACTATGGGCAGTAAGGTGGCAAGTTAAGCATTTGTTAATCCTGTTTGTTGAATATCTGTTGTGTTTTTTGTGCATTTCTGACCTGGCAGGTATCATTTCACTGACTTTCTTTGAGGAATTGATTTTACTGAGTTATAGAAGCCAAAGTTTTAAAGCTGGAGGATAAAAAACATGCATATAATGAATAGCTATTCCACAGAAGGTCAAACATTTACCAGTCTCTGGATTCATGTATGAGTTCTATGCCTACAGTAGAAACTCTTTCCCAGGATAAAGTTGTGATGGAGTTGCTGCACTTTATGCTGGTCAGCAGATTTAGATTATGAGTATTAGAGTGAACTCTTCCCATAGCAGGGATTTAACTGGTACTTATCCACAACCATTGCAGTGATGCTGGCACAAATCTGTAGCCTTGACATAGCCTCAAACTGTGTTCACTTCAGTTCTTCCAGCCAGCCTCCTCCTCACAAGGACTCACTTTAATGTGGCTATAAATTTTTTAAAGGAACATTCTGAACTGAATGCCACAGCAAATAAACCATTGTGATAGAAAACAGTGATGCTTCGTTTCTCAAAGAATGATGAAAAAATAGAATAATTTGTCCTTTGTTAATATGTGCTCTATGCTCAAAACGGGAAAAACAACTGCTTTGTTTAGCTCTTCAGTTTTACTGCTGGGTACATTAGGAAATAACAGGACAGAACTGGCAACGTGGCAGGATCCCTGTTGTTGATCCTCCTTGGTTCAGGCCTCACTGTCTCAGAGAAGCAGCAACGTGCTGCTCACCTGGCTGTTTGAGGTGGTGTTCAACCCCTGCTGTGTTGGCCGCCCAGGTGGTGGTGCAGGGTGTGTGCAGAGTCAGCTGTGCAGGCAGATGTTGGGACGTGACGGTGAAGCCTCAAATTCTTCTCAACCTGTCATAACAGGGATGGATGTTTTCAGATAGGATAAATAGAGAATTTAAACTCCTTGGGGGAAGGGCAGGGCAGGAGAGACAGGCTCTGAATACTTACTCTAGGAAGTACTCTTCTGATTATTCAGTCAAAGCGCAGAAATAACAAATTTCAGGTAATTCCTTCTTAGCTACTATTTTTCTGGTGGTCAGTGTCCTGCTTTAGGCATAGCATATATTTAACAGATAACCCTATGCAGAAGAGAATTTTTCTACACTTTAAATTCAAGGTCACAGAGGTGTTTGTTTTTTTCCAAAGATCTATTGAAAGGCCATCCACTCTTTGGGCAGAGAAATTTCTACCCTTTTTTCTGCTGTTAAACTGTGTGATTCTAAATGTCTCCTTGAAATACACACTGCCTATTTCTTTCTCGGTACAGATACTTTTAAAAGTAAGCTGTCTTAAAATAGGTGCAGATTGAAAAAATTGTCTGCCATCAGATGAGTAAGACTTGGCGGGGCTTCTCTCTTCCTTTCGTCTACATATGCACACCTCTACAGTCATAAAAATATCCTTTTTCAAACCTGCAAGGATCTACTGCTACTCTCAAAAATGCCTGGCTGTTGTGGGGCAGTTGTGACTCTCCACAGCAGAGTAGGGTATAATGTGTGTAGTTGTGCTTCTGGTGGGAATGTCTGTGCAGGCAGACTGAAGAGCAAAGGCTGAACCAAAACTAATCCATGTTAATCTCCTGCCATGCTGGACAGAAAAACATTGTTGAGGTTTGATTGATGATTTCTGATCCTTGCCTATGAAGTTACAGGAAATATAATATGCTGGCTTGAAGAAGACTGGTGAATCCATAGGAGTAGAAACAATATGCCCCATACTAGACTCATATTCCCAGCTCCAAATGCTCCTTTTCTTTGCATTCCAGCATCCCAGATGGCAGCTCTCCTTAGCACAGTTTAAAATTTTCAGCTTACTGAAACTGGTTTATTTTTTTTTGTCTTCTTTTCACCATCTTGTCACTTAAGACCCCTTCATTTAATGAGTATCTACAGGGTCATGTCAGGGAATGAGCTGACAGGATGAATGACAGTGTACATGGACAGGGTGAGAGATTCCACTTCAGTTTGCAACCTTGTTGGCACGCAGTCCATAGCATCTCTAATAAAAAGCAGTCATAGCTCTTCAGATTTTTCAATTATTATTTTAATTTCTTTGCTCTGTGCACTACTTTATCACAGCATGGGATGTTACTCTGATTATCTTTGTTGTAGCATTTTAATAAGAAAAACCTATGCCTTAAATTCTCTTCTGTAGAACAGTTAAAACAGCCAAAGGGAGAAAGTTTACCCGTCGTGGACATTGACTTTTCCCTGGTCATCTGGATTCAAGTAGAACAAGCAGACAGTCATTTCAGGTGTTCTAATAGCCACCAATCTATGACCGTTTTCCTCAGATAAAAAGGTTGTAATCTTTTAGTCTAAAGATGTCATTAGTGATTTCATCAAATCTAATGAAAAGCAGGCATTTATTTTAACTGAGTAGTGATTCAGCTGTACCCTACAAACACAGGCATAGCTACTGCAATTTACTTTCAGGAACACTTGGGGCTGAGGTCAATGGTGTCCTGCATTTTTTCTTGGAAAGTCAGCAATGTGTGCAACCTCTTTTGCTTAAAAGCCTCACGGCTCTTTTCTCACAAGTAAGAGTTATTTAGTGTTAGTATTCTAATTATATTCTTCCAAAAATTTCCCTCATATTTCCAATTAATTATCATCTTCACTTTCTCTTCTGATGAACTGTCATGTTGTGTTGTTTCTGTGAAATGCCTGATAGCCACTTCGGATGCAAGACTCTGTATTTTGCTAAGGAATGAAGCCTTGCTGTGGATAAAGGGTCATATCCACCACCAGCATGTGTCAGTGTGATGTGCTGATTATAGGGAAGGTATTTTAAACATAGCAGTGGTGAAACTGAGTCTAAATATTCATGCTTAGGGTATGCAATGAGGTGTGAGTTTTCCTTCCTTTCGCCGTATTTTCTGTGGTATTCTGCACTCTGAAAGCTGTGTTCTTATACCTTAATCATTGTGCCCAGTGTCTTTCCTCACTAACAGGAGGGAAAAGCAGGGAAAAACCTTCTATCGTAAGGCAACGATACCAGCACATGTATTGCTTACAAAATTAAAAAAGGGGGTTGGATACATTGCTAAAATGCATATCTGCAATTCAGCTCTACTGATGTTGCCAAGATTCCTGTTGTTGGCTGCTGTTGAAGTGGAAACTTTAAAAAA
Organism: Edolisoma coerulescens; assembly: GCA_013397115.1. Classification (NCBI taxonomy): domain Eukaryota; kingdom Metazoa; phylum Chordata; class Aves; order Passeriformes; family Campephagidae; genus Edolisoma; species Edolisoma coerulescens. Next base: position 2,903,906 of record VWZW01008123.1, on the reverse strand, counting down.
GTCAATAGGAAGTCCGCTTTCATTCTTCTTTAGAGAAATGGGTAAAACACTTCTGTTTAAAAAAAAAAAAATCAGAAGTTTGATATTCTAGCTATTTAGAAATCCTCCAAAACTGGGCTTTGTACAAGATATTAGATAGATTTTAAGGAATATTACAAATATTTTCCTTGCCTGTTGGTTTATGACCGTAGCTTCTTCCGAAGGATTACAAAATATGAGTCATAGAGATGATCAAAATACCTGGATTCTGGAAACTCTGTGTAGCTTTAGGAAATTACTTCACAGAATCAATATTGCATTGTACTGAAAACGTGCTGCAAAGTGAGTCACCATCTTGAATTTCAAATGTAGGAAGAGTAAATTATAAAATCAGAGTATGTAATAGATGTATCATTTTTTCTACAAACCACAACTCAAGGTGCACATCCTTTCAAGATGCTGATTAAATAGGAATCATTTCTTTTCCTATTAGTGCAATCCTGAGCTATACTTTGTGACATGAGTATAAATTTAGTTGAAAGAATGAGTGGAGAAGAGAGGTTGTAGTGGGAGATACTATTTTCACTGTCTTTCACCTGCATATTGATAAGCTTGTTTTGAGGTACATTTCCTGTTTGTTTGCAATTGCAAATTCTTACTAAATTGCAGTAGAACATCTTGTCTGCATTTTATAAATTCACAGCCACTCTACTTAAATACAGTTCTCACCCACACAGAGTTTCATTTGCACAAAAGTCATAGCAGCAGAATATCAGCAATTCCCACGGAAATGACAGCCTAAGCCTTTAGTTCATAATATTGAAAAATTTCCCTAACTTGCAACGTTTCCTGAGGGAATGTCAGAGTTGGCATACATTTCTGCTGCTTTTCTCTAATTTTTAACCTCTTATTACAAATGAAAGCTTGTAGGGCTTTTTAACAGGTGGTTTTTGCCTGGGAGTACATGACAGAAGTAGAAAGCCAGAGAACTGTGATAAAAATTAAACTCAGCAAATCTAACTAGTTCTAGTGAGAATGCAGCAGGGAGTTACAAATCCTCAGTGAAAAGAGCTAAAGATTGCTTAATTAAACAGGGTTGCAGAATTAGATTTAACTTTAAACTTGAAATTTAAATGAATTTCTTTGGTGAGGAAACAGTGACTTGAATGTCTTCCTAGAATTTAAATCAAGGTGGTTGCTTATTTCACACAGAAGATTTCAAAATCCTGGAGAATAGGCTTTTATCACCATATTTATAAACTGTCTAAAAAGAAATATTAAGTGATGATTAGAGACTGTAACCCAGGATAAAAAACCCAAAGAAAAGGAATTAACATCTTTTTGGGTTGTGAGTACTCAGTCACTGCACTGATTTGAACAGGCAGTATTTAACACACATCGGGTTTTCAAAACCTTGTGTAACAGCAGATTTCACAGAAGATCTTGAAGGCCCTTGGAATCTGTGACCAAGGATTTATAAACACCAGTTAAAAGCAGTGGAAATACTATTAGGAAAGCAGGTAGAAATAAATTACCCTTAATGAAAGGTTTTGGGCAAGTATCTGAATATAAATTTGGTGTCGCTTGTCCAATGGGTTGCAATTATGATTTGCTGTTCCTTTTGCAAGAAAGAAGCCTTAGATTCCCCTGCAAATGATATTTCTAAGTTTTACCTTTCAGCTTATCTGGGAGACTTCTGAAATGGATCAAATAGCATTAATTGAATTTTGAGGAATAACACATTGACTTCATGGTTAACCCCCAGAAGTTGTATTGTGGGTACAAGGTAAGCAGGATTAATTCAGCTTTGAGAATCTTGCCACTGTTACCTGAACATCGTTGACAATTGTCACCTGTCCAGATTTTTATTAACGTAAATCTCTGCCTCGTTTTCATCAAAGACTGTGACAAAAAGTTTTAAGGCACTGGGCTTCATGGTTTCGGAGGTCCTTGGTACAGATCTTCCAGCAAAAGGCCCTGAGGCACTTTATCTGAAAATGCAAAAGTGATGCTGACTGGGGATGTGGCAGGGCCAAGGTGCCTTAGGGAAATGATGGTTCAGTGCTTCAGCAGGACAGCTTCCCTTGGATGATGCCAATTAAGCTGTAGCTGTCATTTAAAGTTGCTGTCTTCTGGATCGCACCTCCTGTGCACAAGCAGGAATCAATCAGTCTCTGGTGCTGTGTTATAAATAAAAATGAAGGTTCCTGGTTTTGTAAATGTACAGAAAAAGTCCCCCAAACCCCAAACAACATGTACCCAGATGTTGCTCGTTTCCAATAGAGGCAATTATTTCTTGGGCTCTTTCAGGAGGTATTGAACTCTGTCATCTCAGAAGTTTCATGTACCAGATGAATTAAACTAAAGCCACCGCTTAAATACCTTTATAAGGCTGTGAATTATTTTTAAATTCAGGCAGTATTATACCAATAAACAAGCATGCAAAAAGCTATAGTGTAACCAGGTTTATTGTTTCATAATAGGTTTATACAAATTATGAATACCAGAGTTTTATTAATTGGACTTTTAATTATCTGCTAATAGTAAAGAGCGATGTAAAATTACTAATAGCTCTGCTAATTAATATGGGGATTCAATGGTTGTTAATTAAGGGCAAATGGGACAGGGCTAACACAATCCCCTTTTGACTGTGATGAATAAAAAGTCAAACCAATAGCTTATTTCCAAATTAACATGATTGATAAAAAGTCAACTCTGAGCACAAGTCATTCATCCTAAGGGAGATGCAATTTTAATGTTTAGATGATAAAAAAAGAGAACATGTCTATAGGCCTTGAAATAAAAGGAAAAGCGGCAAAAAGCTTCAAAGGGCTAAACTACAGATTTGTAAACTTGCTTTTAAATATGTGACTTTGTGCACAGTGAGGCTTTTCAGATGACTTTCATTTCTCACAGATTTAAATAAAGCTGACACGTGAATGACTAGCCATCTGTAATACATTCCAGGAAAATTATCATTATTTGAGTTTCCTTTCTGTTTATCAGATATTCTGAACAGCACTTTACATACTTAAAAAAAAAAAAGGTGGTGTTGGGGGGAGAGAAGCAGCACCTTGCCAGCAGCTGGTTTATCAGCCAGCCTCTCTGTGATCATTGCAGTCTATCCCCTTCTGATTGCTGTCTGCTCATTACTTGCTTTCCTGCGTGTGACTAAACATTTGAAACTTGTGTTTAAAATCTTCAGGAAGTCAAATCTGGGTGTGTATATATATCTCGAAAAAAGACAGAATCCAGTGTTTGCTGCTCTGCTTATGTGACACAGATACTGTACCATGTATTGAGAGTTTTCATGTAGTATGTGAGGTCTCGAGTTTGATTTCCCCTTTGCTGAAGGGAGGGTAAAACTTGCATTTCCTGTGATGAATAACCAGCAAGGTAAAGACTGTTTTGGGGTTGTTTCTGCATGTTCTGCTACAGAAGTGTTGTGTAACAGGAGCAGTGAGAACCTAGGATGAGAAGTCAGATGTATAAATTTGGTTTCATGAGCAAATATTTAAGACAAGTTTGAGCCTATTAGGAAAAACAAAAATTCAAACCATTGAAAGCTATAATTGAAACATGCTGAAACTCAAAGAAAAACAGGAAAACATTTTGATCTTTATGAGACAGAGATGTATGTATGCTGTTTGACATAGAGTGAGCATAATTTGTGTAGCCGAAAATGAATTTAAGAATTTGGCATTGGAAGGAATCTCCAGAAACCATATTGCTTGGTCCTTTTCTATCACAGGCAATTATTTCACATAAAATTTTCACAATACATCACATTCCAAGTTAAAAGAAGCATCTTTTTCTACCTTTGGATGCTGATTCTGTGCTTTGGTTCTCTGATGGTTAGAAGCCTCCTAATCCCTAGGCTAAATTTATTTGTGGCTGGTTTATTTTGATTTTGTTCATGACCATTTGTTTCTGTTCCAGCTCTGATTTTTAGCTTGATTTTCCCCCTTGAACAAATATTTCTATCTACAGACTTTTTTGACTTTCCAAACAAGGCAATTCATATTTGGCTCCTTTTATTTGATAGTATGGTCCTTCCTAATTCCTGTATTACACTTCTCTGCATCGCCTCCAACTCCCTTCAGTACACAGGAACCCAAGCAGGGCCTTGTCAGTGCTTTATGCAGTCCTGGGAGTATTTTTTTAATCTCTTTGTGAAATGAACTGATTAATGTATCCTAGCTGTGATCATATTTGCCATTTTTTTAAAGTCCATCCATATCATCCTATGTGTCTTTTTCTTCCTCCCCCATTCAGTGTCCTCCTGTTCAGGTTCATAATATTTGGTCTCCAGTTACATACCTTTCACTGCACAGAATTTCATCCTACCTCTATTTACTCCTCGGGGTTTTTTGTTCTTTACATGTGATATCCCAATCTTTCATGTTGACATTGTCTCCTTTGTTTTAATTAGGAAATTTCGTTTTATTCTTACCTTTTTTGATGAATATTATTATGAAAATATTGATTGTTCTACTGACTTTCATTTTGATAAGGGTACAGATTATTTTTTTAATTTAAAAATTTGGTAAAAGATAACTGTGGGGAGTGGTCTCCCCCATGCTTTGTATTTCAGTAATATAATAATAAGTTACATTTCTTAAGTCAATGTGTGCTGTGTTATTGTGAAGAGATATTTTTCATGATACAGGGCAGGAACTATGTCATGTGCAGTTTGTTTTTTTGAATGTTTAGCTTTTATTACTGCCAATACATAACAGTACGTATATGAAAAGCTATATTAGCAATAACATTTTCTTTAATTAATTTTTCCATGAATGAATTCCTATTAGAAATTCATTCTTACTACACTGTATTATGTTGTGATGCACTTTGGTGAAATTAACTCGAAGAGCTGCTCTTTGCAATTTTAATATTCCGCTGGGTTTTCCATTCTAGAAAACTCATTATTATACATGTACAAAGCTGAAAAGAAACAAGAGAGAGGCATATTGTGTGAATAACAGTCAGGGAAAAGAGACAGCTGGCATGATAATTTTCTAATAAAGCTTAGAAAAGGCTGCTGTGTCTTGAAAAAAATGAAAGAGTTTTAATTTGAGTATTCCTTTTGTTTGGATTTGCTTTGTACTAAAAAGTTCTGAATCCTATTCACACCTTTTATGAATATTAACTGAAAAACAAATATATCTTGTCAAGCCCTTCTACTTGGTAGGTGCAAAAGAATCAGTGGTGTGTATCCAGCGGGGGATGGTATTTCTTGTTCTTCTTATCCACTTATTCTCCTCCAACCAGACTGTGCAGTTTGGATCTTGATAAATAGAGATTTTTCTGAATCATGGACAACTTATTAACACATGGAGCCTTTAACTATCTGTGTGCCAAACTGCAGCTTCTAAGAAATGTTTGTACCTTTCTTCCTATCACATTTAAGAATCCTGACCTTTGGACGCTGTGCCTAAAAGCCCACTAGTGGGAGGCTAGGAAGATTCTAGACAACAGCCATAGAAATTAAACATTTCACTTCTGACCTTTGAAGTCACTCAAATCTCGTTATTTGTAAGTAAAGCTTTTATTTTTTTCAGATATGACATTTTTAAAGACTACGTGCTACTTTCTTAGAGAATTTAAACCAGATTATTTTTAAAAATGTACTAAGTATTTACATTTAATTAGAAAACTCAAACACACAGCTTAGAGAGGCAAATTAAGGTGAAATTTAAATTAGTATGAGGGAGAAAAGTTAATCCCTTAAAGTGAAAACTGAAACACCAAATTCTGTGCTTGCTGCTACCTTTCAGCAGTGGATGGCCAAGGCATCAGGTAGCCTTCCCTAATCTGCATTTCTGACTAGTTCCTAGCATTTTGTAAGGCTTTTAGAAATGTAACAAATGCAATTCTGAACACATTATTACAACAGTGTTTTAAAAATGTATTAGTCCTGTAAAATATTTTCTGTTATTCCTTGGCTTTGATGTATTGTTCTAATGTGTTGCCCTGATATTAGATTATCCTAACTTGTCTCTATTTTCATCCATTCATCCTTTTTATACAATATAATGCTATTTGCATTAATGAAGTTACTGCTAATTTATGTCACAGTGAGAAAGGAATCAGGCTTGTTATATCTGGTATCACAGTTCACGAGAGAATCAGTTAATTGCATTCCATTAGTAATTAACATAGAGGAATATGAAATACTAATGTTTTGTAAACTGCACATGTAATAGCGCTTATTCTCAGTAACCACAGGGCTGCAGGTGGCAGAGAAACAAAGGTCTCCACCTATAGATGGGACCTTTTCTGCTCTTAAATGAAAACCACTGAAAATAGTTTTTGAAACCACACTATGTACTCATGGACCGTGTGCCACTGATACCGAACTGGAGACATTTATCTGACATTTAGTTTAATTATTAAACAAGTTATTAATTGGTCCCTTTTTTTCTATGTAGGTTGGGGCTGGTTAACTTAATTTTAAAATTTTTTGTCAGCTCTTTCAGTACTTGAAACATTTTAGCTCATTTATTTGTTCAACCTTGTCTTGTGAACTCTGTGTATCACAGTGGGTTGCTGTCACTGGGTTCAGGTTCTCAGAACCCTACCTAGACCCAGGGTTGTTTCATCAGGTTCAGTGCTACAGGTGGGAGGATATAGCAAAAGGGTCAATTTTAACTATGCTCCTGCTCTACTGGAGGCAGAGATTGAGTGACCCAGCAGGAAGAAATCCTCATGATAAAGTCAAGGGAGTTCAGGTTAAGAAATCTTTCAATTTAAATTAAACAGTATGGGCTCTGTTCTGCTAGGAGTGTTTGGAAGCACCCTGCTAAGAGCCAAAAACCGCAGGTACATGAGGTGAACAAACACTGGGGCTTTCTTCCCCACTCCTTGGTCTGTGGAAGGGATGCATACAGCTTCCCCATGTAGACAAAGACCTTTTCTTTACATTTTTAAATGCCATTCACATGTATTTTAAATTTGTTTAGCCACATCTATTCCTTCATTTCATTCAGTCTACTGGCACAAAGATCTTAATTCATCTGTGATGATACCAGGTGTTATGGCATCGTGAAAGACTTGAGTTTCACGATGCCATAAAACCTGGTATCATCACAGATGAATTAAGATCTTTGTTTCATGTGGAAGAACATTGGGAGTTTGAACAGAAGTCTGCTAACGGGGTGGCTTTGCTGTTTAGAAACCCATACCTGGATGACTGTTCTCAAAAGAGTTGTTTTTTTTTGCATGGTCATTGTTTCAGTAGTCTTTATCTGTGAACATACTTTGTGGCTGGTCTTGGGTAGGTGTTTCTTCCATTCACTGGGTGTTGAGATGTCTCTCTCAGCCCTAGGTCGATTCCCATATCCATTCTTTTTCTTGGTCTTTCATTGTCAGCCATTTCCTCGTTGCTGCACAAAAGAAATCCCCAGACGTTTCACGTGCGTTGCAAACTGAGTCACTTAATACATGATACTGTTTTAAAATACAGTGTATACGGTCTAGCTGTGAGATGGAAAGTGTTTTGAAAAATCAGTGAGCAATTAAATTTCAGTTCTTTCCTGGTAGGGACTGTGTAGAAGTCCTTTGAATGTCAGAACACGGTTAAAAAAAAATCAGCAGCCTCTAGAAGGATCCAGTCCACTCAATCAAGATGTAATGAATTAACCCGTTAGTCCCAGTTTCATTTCCTGGTGTTGTAACTGGCATTGTGTCATCTCCTGATGATGGGTCTGATGAATTCCTGGTGTGAGAAGGCTGAGACCACAGTAGGTATCGAAGTGTTTGCTGCCCGAGCTGGTTCTGGGATCATTTGGGTTTTTGCCACCATTTTCATAATGTTGCAGCAGTGAGGGATCTTGGGTGTTGCATACTTGAGATATGGGGGACTCAGAGCTTTCCTCTTCAGGATTTATCACCTGGGAAACATCTTTATGTAAAATAAGTATAAGCTCTTCTCTGTGTCCTCCTTCAGTGGCAGTGGGTGAGGCTGGGTCAAAAATGAAAAATCCTGGCTGAATATTGAATTGTGCTTAACACGTCACCGGAAGCACTTGTAGCTGCAGTAATAGTGCACCCAGTCTATTTCCTCACCACTTCATGGCTTCACTGTTTGCTGCTACTGTAAAATCCGGGTGTGAAGTGTGTATTTAAACAGTGTTTCTTTATTTTCCCCAACTAATTTTAGTCTTTGACTTTGAATGACAGTTTATTTGTAAATTAGGAATAAGTGTGAGTAGGAAGGAATGGATAGCCCAGGTGATAGGTAACAGATACAGAGCCTTTCATTTGTAGCTTGCCAGTTCAAATTTGGCTCGGGTCTGTATTGACAGAAATTCATTATCATCTGATGGTTGTTTGGGAGTCTGTGTGAAAGGAACTGATGGTATTCACATTCAAAAAAACAACAACAAAAAACAAAACCTGTCACAATTACAATCTTTTTGGCAGCTTCTGTGAGCATGAGGATGAACTTCCCTCTGACATCTTAAAGCAGCCTTTCCAGATAAGGCCTCAGGCAAATTGGCAGGACGATGTGGAAATTTGCAGACACTGTCCAAGTTTTATCTATCCTTTGTCTAATCAAGGGATCCTAAGCCTGTAAATGATGAGAAACAGAAGGGGCTTCTGTGTGGCCTCTATCTTTTGCTCTTTCAGGTGCCCAATATGCAATTCCTGCCCTCTGATTACCAGAGAATACCAAGCATCCCCAGGAGCTGAAAAGAGATAATTTGGATGAGCCACTCTAGCTTTAAAAATATTCATCTGAGAGATTTGCCCTTGGGCAAATGTAAGTCTGCCAGACAGTCAGAAATATAATGGAGTAATTTTTGTCCCTTAGCCTTGTCTGCAGTTTGGCAAAATTAACTGCTAAATGCCAACAAACTGCCAAAATCTTGTAGCAAAGGTAGAGACCAAATCTCTCAGCAGAGCATTTTCTGAGTGTGGTGATATTTAACTTAATTGGGAAAGTGCAGTATGTCAATATGAACTTTTCCCACCCTCCTATCTGTCTCTTTCTGAGGCAGTCATACCATTTCATTTTAGCAATACAGAAACCTTCAACCACCAAAGGATGTGCCAGCCAAAAACCATCACTGCCAACAATTATATGCTAGATGTGTGTGGGCAATAACATATGCACTTAAAAGGACTGAAAAAGAAGGTATGCGTGGTTCTTAGCATTTTATCTTGTCTTGAGTTTCAGTGTCTCCCTAAAATTAGAATTAATTCCAACCAGCAAAAAGTCTCTGGAAACAGAACATGTAGGAGCCCTGTGATGAGACAGGAGATTTTCAGACCACAGTTTTCTTACTTTTACGAGGGAAAGCATAAGCAGAACTGTCTTCATTACTCTTTTAAATAATTAATGCTTTCAGTATATTTCAGGCATTGATTATCCGACCAGTTGTTAATGGACAAAGCTAGAGTACCTTATGGTAGTTTTTTTATTTCTACTTGAAATCCCTAATAACCTGAGCATATGTTGATACACACGTAGGTACAAGAAGTAGGATTTTAGTGGTGACTGGAGTGTGACATGACTCATCTCCAACATACAAAAAATAGGCGAGATGTATTATAAAGGCAGACTTAATGCAAAAAAAAAAAATAGCAAGTGTGCAGGATACTTTTATGCATGTATAGGAATGAAAGCGAGGAGATTCAAAAGGTCTTTGATGTACTGGGGCATTTTCTATTGTATTTCTAAATATATTTCACTGTTGATCCAGGATTAACTGAATTCCCTTTTATCTGTTGAAAGTCACATTCTGGCCAATTTATATTTTTGGCCATTCAAGATCTAGTTAAAATATATTTTCAATACCTCCCACTTCAGCCTTCTTAGATGATTAGACAGTCACCCTTTAAATTAGTACTGGGGCCAGGATAGGAGGAATGAAATAACGTAGGCCTAGCTTGTACTTTACGCAAATAAAAAACTTATTCTTATCTACACCTATACACTTCTTAGTGTGGCTTTTGTGGATCAGATGACTGTCTCATTTTATGGAACTATTACATATTATACCCAATGAAGAAGGTGGACTGTTGGCTTGGAATTACTCATAGAAAGAATGTAAATTTGTCCATGTGTGCCTTGTCTTTCTCTTCTGAGTACTCAAAAAGTCGTTCTCTGGGCTGAGCTGGGGAATGACATATTTATTAAATCCAAAGGATACTCTGTGGAGTACTGCGTATGTTTTTTACCGTCTATTTTCATAAAAGGTAACTACCCTGGCAAAGGTACAGGGAAGGTCAGGGAAGGAAAGAGCAATCATACAGAAGAGCTTTTTTGTTTATTCCAGTAAAGTGAAGTAGGGTAAAACTTACCCTAGTAATATATTTTAGGACTGATATCCAAAAGGAAAAGTTGGCATTAAACTAAAACCACATGGGTAACACTGTCAATGAATAAATTTAGACTGGAAATTAAAAGAACATTTCTGAATACCAGAGGAGAGAGGTTTTGAAACAGCTTTCCAATAACAGAAGAAATAATTCTTCCTCGTGTTTTGAGACAATTATGAAATGATATAAATAATGCGTCACCTTTAGTCATTAGAAACTTAATGATTCAAAAGCTATTTCTAGTCTAGGCCCAAGACAGGAGAAGCAGAAATTCTTACTCCTGAATTCTTACTCCTATCTTCTGGATGAACAGCTTAATCAACAGGTGGATTTTTCTTGTATGGGTCTTTCAGAGTAGAATAAGAATTATCCTAGGAAAAGTGTTTGAGATCTTGTTACAGGAAAGGTTCCTGACAGCCTCAGTTGTTCTGTGGGCAGAGACAGCATTTGCTATCTTGTTCTGGCTGTGCCTATGCTCCAGTTCCCCAACTGCAGAGCTTGGGAACAGGTTTCCTTCAGGAGCATCACGGGTTCTGGCACCGGAGCATCTGGAGTGCTGGAGGAGCTATTGGCCACTTGTTTGTTGCTGTGTGAGAGGCGTAGGCATGGCCATTCTGTCTGCATTTCTTTCTCCCTCTGGCATTGTAATCAAACGTAGATATTCTGTAAAAATAACACACTATTTGCCTGGGTTTAGCTCTGGTTTTAATGCCAGAGTAATTTTTAGCTACAAGCAGAGTACAGAATCCAAATTAATAATCAGCATTCAAATGCTATGTAATTATCTATCATGTTTAAAGGTTTAGCTTGCGCTGTCAACGGTTTTACATTTTTAAATGTGATTTTTTTTTGTGCTTGGTTATTTCTGCTTCCCCAATTTTTTTTTTTTTTGGATGCTGCTAGTATATACAAAATGGAGATTTTGCATTTTATATTTTCTTTTATTCTAGTTGATTCATCTTTTCAAAAGTAAAGTCTACCTTTGGAACTTATAGAGCTATGGCAGAGATTAATAAACTTCATATACTGCTTACTATTGCAGCTATAATTAAAGCCAAATTATGTTCAGGTTGTGTCTATGTATTGTGGTTTGAAAGAATCACTATGCCAAAGACTTTACAAATTATGCAATTTGTTCTGTTACTAGTAAAACTGAAGCTACAAATATATTCCTTGAGCATTTGACTTTTAATCCTAGTCTATTAAGAGGTTTGTTAGCATCATGCCTGAGTAACACTGAGCACCAGTCACATAACAGAGTTATTGATAAACGTCTAAACCTGTAAATAAAATGTGCCTGCTGTTCTACTCTGCTGGCTTTGATTGGAGATGCAACATTTCCCCAGATGTTTCATGCACTCACAACAAGCTCACCAGCATTCCTTTGTGGTGAACAAACAATAAATGTTTGAAAATAGCTCTAGCAAAATGTCAGTGCTATCACAGTCACGGTATTCATCAGAAAACTAATGTTTACATGTGTGTCACTTTATGCAAAACTCATTTTAAACAATGGATCTGTTCAGTGATCTTTTTATTACTAGATCTTTCTCATCAGGGTTGCACTTGATACTTAACTGGAAAACAGTAAGTTCTGGTTTGCTCCTGGCTTCACCTGGCTCCTGATCAAAACAAGCCCTGCTGCTAGTGCTGATGGTATGGCCATCTCTCAGCTTTCTTGTCCCTGACACACGGAGCTCTGTCAGCTGAGTTAGGGCAGGGTTTGCCCAGTGCCCAGCCCTGCGAGAGGAGAGGGACAACGCTGTCAGCCTGCACTGCAGGTCTCTTTCCCTCCTGGGACCTTGCCCAGGTGACACATCCCCAGCTGCAAGTGGAGAGTCCTGGACCTCCTTCTGGCTCTGTGGCTTTCTTTGCTGCCAAGGGTGAGCAGTTGTCTCAGTGCCAGTGCTGATGGCTGAAGAATCAGCTTAGTTGTCTGTGGTTTGTGCATTTGATTATATATTCTAGCTTGATAAAGTTCTGTAATTCTTGTATTGGAATATAATTAGCCAAAAGTATTGAATTAATTCTGTTTAGTTTTATACTGACCACAAGGTCATGGACAGCAAGATGTTCGCTAAGTGGATTCCTCCCAGCGGTGGCCAAATGTGTTACAGTTTTGTAGTTAAACAAATCTGAGTTGAGTGAAAGGGAAGATCATTCCTACACTTCCATTCCATGGGGACCCTTTAGTCCTTTGTCCTGCTGGTTTCTATTTTGAAAATAAATTGGAAAAATCTTTTAGAGGAAAGACTTTAGAATATAAAGCCTTTGGGACTTTCCAGTTTGAGAGAGAAGCGGAGCTTTATTTGCCTTTAAATAATAAAGTTTATTTTTTTCTGTTTAAGTATTTATAACAAGTGAGACTGGGGTTTACAGTATGCAGTGAAGAATTCCATTTTCCAGAATGTCCTATTACTTTTTAATTGCTTTATGCTTTTAAAAAGCGATAATATAAAATGCTTAATCATTCAGATTAATGAAACAATCTATGTAGCAACTACTTTCTATGAAGTTTGGTTTATATGTTATATATCTGAGTAGCAGCTGTGCATCCCATGGCCAACCTTTTATTCTGAAAATTGAAGAGGAAAATAAAATCTGTTTTATCTAAAGAAATTCCCTATACTTGCCCTAAAGTTTTACAATGGGGCTTTCCTCCTTTTCTGTTAATGTTTCTGAATTCTTCAGTATCAAAAACACTTTTTCATTTACTTTATTTTTTGTGTTAATCTGGCAGTCTCAAAGCAATTCATTAACTTTAATTAAATTTTTATATTACCTTAAAAAGTGACTTTTGAAAAATGGTATTGGGGGAATACAAGAACCAAGAGGTCATTTCACAAGATTATTACTACCCTGAAGTGCTGCTGAGATTTAGCTTTTGGTTCCTCTACCTTTGGTTTAAATTTAACAGATGAAAAGAGCCAATTTGAAATGTCAGTAATCAAAATATGTCACTAGAACTAGCAGAGTTCAGAAATACAATAATATATTTGCAATCTCAAAGAGCACTGCAGTGTTTTGATTTTTAAAGAAGCATCATACTGAAATGCCCAAAACAATTAAGATTTTCCAGGATCAGTACCTGAAGTTTCTTTGCTTATAAACAGATGTGTAAATCTGTTTGGCCAGTGGGCAATTGTTGATGAAAATGAGCCCTAAGATATTGGAAATAAAATAGGTGAATCCTGGGTCCAAGTGACTTCCTCATATAATAGTGGTGTAGAATCACTGGAAAGAAAAAATAAAATTTTGGAGAGAGGTTGCATAGAATGAACTGCATTCTGGATACAGAGTACTGCAGCTTTTTTTGTTAGTCTCTGGCTCAGGCTCCTTTCCTGATCTGGGTGTTGTTTCTCTGGTAGTGAAGTTGGAATCCCAGCTCCAGCTTCTGTCTAAAGCCAGTGTCTGTGCAGCACGCACGAAGTCTGGATAATCACAGAGTATTGCTCATGACTCATCAGGGTTTTAAGGCAAAGGTGATTATTGATGAGATCTTAGTGTTCTTGGCTAGTAATTTCCTTAAAGCTTACGTGTTATGCACTTCCCCATCTTCATGACTGGACCCCAAAAATATTTTTGTTGAGAGCTTAAGCCAGGCTCTGATTTACTACTGCACCGGTGCTATGTGTGTGGGGTTAAGTTTTAAAACCGTATCTCTGATGGATGATACACAGGAAACCAAGTCAATGTCAGTATGAATGTTGATTTAACCCACTGAGTCACCAGATCCCCACCTGGACTAGAGAGCAAATCCACAGGCATTGCCTTTCTGAGCTAAGAAATAATTTTGTGACCATTTTAATGCAGATTCCCCATTTTAAAAGGCGGGATGCCCACCTGTATTGCTCTTCTTTTTTCTGCCATGCTTTTTCTGTTCTGCCAAAGTGATGTGTGCCAGGAGGCACTTGATGTGGGCTCGGCCCTCAGTCTGATGATTGGCATCTGTTTAGCTCCTTGCTCTTGCTGAGCCCGGGTTTTGGTGGATGTTATAAAGTGGGCACTGTTAACTCCCAGATATGCTACATCTCCCTGCTGCCGTTCAGTGTCTGACACGGCTGTGTGGGCCACGGGCTGCTCACCCGCCATCTAAAACCTGCTGCAGTTTTCATCAGTGCTTTTCACACTGAGAGTCTTGAACGTTTCTAAACCTCAATCCCCAGGTCGCGAATGAAAGGGCTCTCTGAAAGTCCTCGTCTTGTTAATGTTTGTCCTTTGTAATAAAAAAAATACTGCCTTGATTAGCATTCAGTTCCAAAGGGACCGGGGCCCTGAACGGAACGGGAACAGAGTGATTCAGCCGGCACAGAGCGGGCGCGGCGTGGGGAGGCTTTCGCAGCGCCTGCCTGCAGTAGCGAGAGGAGCCTCGCTGCAGAGAGAACAGATGCATTTCAGAGTCGCCCGCCAAAGGGAGTATATTATGCTCCCTTTTTAAACTTTCCCAAACACACACCATCTGTTTCACACTAGATACTTACAGGGTTTGATCAAATTAGAAGTCATGCTGAAAGGAAAAACTAAGGTTAGCATGGACAGCTTTCTTAAAGCTACAGAAGTCGCAGTTCTGTTACATTAAAGCCTGAGTATTAACCTCTGTAAGCTGGATGAAAGATTGCTCCTTAGTGGCACTGCCAATTGCATGTGTTCGCTTATCTAGTCTCAATCAGAGCAATATTTGCAAAAGCTAAATTGAGAAAATAGCCTATAAAATGACAGCAGGAGAAAACAAGAATGCTGGACATAGAGTGGCTGATAAAATTGAGTTAAAAGTACTGAAACAGATGTTGACTGTTTCAGAATAGCTACCATTAGCTATGCCTGACTGCAGAAACAACCTCTGCAAACACTGGAGTTCAAAAATCTTCTGGCACAGGATGGAAGGACCTAGTCCCTAAATCTGGGCTAGGGAAGTCACCTATTAGTTGTATGGCAGTGGTACAAAAGAAACTGAGAAAGTGGAGGAACCAGCATCTTGTGATAGGATAAGAATAGTTGTAGTGGTCAGAAAGGAATGTACAAAGAAAGGATGGACACTTAGATCTCACCGGTTTTGTGCCTGTTTCAGTTCCGAGGTTGTGCTTTGCAAAGATATTTAGTTCTTGGTTCAGCATTGCAAAATGTGGCTTGTATAGCTAAGGCACTGAGGCTCCAGGAAAATTCACTTCTGAACACAAAGCTCAGCCTATTTGGGGTGTGTCTCTTTTTAATAGCTGTGCTTGAGGTTTGGTTTAAGATATTGGAGCTAAGTGGCTTGAGCCAAATCCAGAGGAATTTTCCTGCCTGTCCTTAACCCCTGCTCTGTGTTCTCTGGCAGGGCTGGGTGCCAGTTTTTCCTCTACTGCAATTTTTATACACAAACTGCTGTGATGCCATAGACATTGGGTAAACCAGGTGGGCACTGCAAAGCTGGGGAGCCCTGCCCAGCAGTCCTAAATCCTGGGCCTCGGCTGCTGGTAGTGAAACGATGTTCTACAGGTCATCTCCTTGTCCTGAGACAGAACAGTGTGAAACCCGAGATATGAATGTTGATAAATCCTTATCAAAATCTTTGTTTTAGCTGTGTCAGAATTGTTTTAGTTAAATCTGAGACATAGTCACAAAGAACATATGTCACAAATTATCTTGTTTTGTTAAGTGTTATTTGGCTTATTTGAGACAATTCTAAAATAGAACTATTGACATATAAAACACTTCTAAAATAATGCCAGAATGCCATGGAAAAGGCTGTGTTGAAGACATTTCTAAGACATCTTGCAGCATGAAGTAGAGGAATCTCTTTTTTTTTTAACATCAAAGATCCATTTATTTCAAAAATGTTCATCTTGCTTCAAAGTAAAATCTCTCCTTGTATGATGGTGCTATAGTTAACTGCCAGATGTGGATAATTATTTAAACAAAACATCCAAACTCTCTAAAATTCCTTCATAACTTCTCATTGCAACCATTCATTTAATGTCTATTTTAGTAAAAGGAGCCTCAGTTTGAAGTGTGCTTTTAATTCATAAATGTTTGTACTGGCCCTTTGGGCACGAGCAGGACACAATTGGGCAAATCTGGAATAATATTTTGATTTGTTTCTCTGTTAGAACATTACCTGCTTCTTTCTTTTTCCCCCCAAATGGACAGGCACAAGACATCTTACTAGTTTGGGGTTTTCTTTTAATTATATATGTAGAACTTGACATAAAAACGACAGATATAAGGGAGATTGTTCTTCTGTTCGCTACCCTTCTGAAACCAGGAGGCATTGCAATTTCCCATGCGACATCTTGATTACATTCCTTTGGAAGATAGCATTTTTCTAAAAATTAATTTGCTTTTTAAAGATTATTTCACAAGCCTACACTGACATTCCACATAAGCGGAATGTGATACTGCCAAACCAGGTAATCTATACCACAAAGTCTTGACAATATCTGCTCAGAGGACTTTGAAAGCAGAGCTGCGGGGGTTACTCCTGGCCTGTGGGCTAAGGGAATTTAGACTAGCAATGTTGCCAGGATACTCTTTGCTGATTAGGAATTAATTTCAGATCCTTGCTCCCATGATAAATTTTGTACACTTTCACATAGGTATGATCTAGAATATATAAATACTACAGTGACACGATGGAAAAGGGGATTGGCGAAAGAACTGCGCACATCTGTCAAATTTTTATCTTTACCTTGAATTATTTTTGAATTAACCTTTCTTTTAATCTACAAGCTTCTTGCTTGAGGCAAAACAGTCTTTACTTCACAAAACCATCTGCCTGGTTTCAAGACTTTCATGTCAATGGACAGACCTAGAATAAGGCACCATGTAGCGATAGGCAATTTGACAGGAGCTTTGACAAATTGGAGATAAATTACATGAACATAAAGAACATACCATTGAGTGCTGAGTGATATACTAATTATATTTTTGTGCTTTATGAGTGAGAGACAGCTAAAACTGAAGGCAAAGTCACCAGTCCTGCTAGCTGGGGAGAGCATTGCATACTTCATCAGGCAATCTGGAAGTTTGATTTTAAGGCTTTCAGAAAAAGAAACGGGCATTTATCAAGGTAAAAATTGTGCTCAATTTTTGCATATCTCAAACAAAGGAAATGAATTGAGAGTAAAGTAGGTTCTCTATCAGGCAGTGGTATCTGCATAACAAATGAAGTCTGCTCCCACTGTTGATAGTGTTATCACTTTTTTAACACCATTAAAACTGAAATCAGCCACCTTCTGCAGCAGTGAAACACAAACTTAAATCTAGTGCAAAATACGTCAATTATTCTCATGTTCTTCATAGAATCATAGAATATCCTGAGTTGGAAAGTACCCACAAGGATCACTGAAGTTCATCTCCTGGCCCTGCACAAGTCAGCCCCAAGAACCCCACCATGTATCTGAGAGCATTGTCCAAGCACTGAATGTCTCAGGAGCGTGTGCTCCAGAATTTTTGGAGGTCAGGGAAGAAAACACAGTGTTTGCAATGTTTATGGATTGTTGTCAGAGCTAAAAGGCAGACAACCCCTCCTACTCTTTCTCCAGAAAAAGTGTGGCATTAGTGAGATCAAACTCAGTGTGAGATGTCATGGTAGCACTTGGGAATTCAGTAGGACATCAGAAGCAACTGGTAATGGACAGGAAGTGTCTGAACTGAAAAATAAAGGTTGCAGTACAACTGTAAACAGAGCGTATTTATAATGTTCACATCATGCATCCTTTCCAGCTGGGCAAGTTTTTGTTATATTTGTACTGCACCTTGCACGGTGAGGCCTCAGTCTGTAATAGGAGCTTCTAAGTACACATAAATAACAGTGTTTCTGTTGCTCACTGAGCAAATTTAACTAAGAATGCTTTCTTCAGAAATGCAATATGGGGTGAACAGACCATGAAAACTGTCACTGGGCTTTTTTCTATAATCTATCAGGTTTTATGTGCTGTTCCTGTAGTACTGGGTTTAGCTCTAATGTCTCACAGGGGCACTTTTCAAAGATACACCCTGTTTTTATTTGCAATTAGAGCTGTTATCACTCTCCTTAAATAATGCATTTCATAATTTAAAGCAGACAGGGAAAGCTACACAAACATGAACTTAAGTGTATCTCTACAACACTCCTGCAAGGAAGTTTAAAATTATGATATTGTTGTTACTTTCATTGCTAAATCAATGCACCAAATACAGTAATCAAATTTTAGACAGGGGTTACTAAAGGAGTCTTCACTGGAAATTGCAGTGTTTGGCGTTATGAGTTTGTTTATAATCTACTAAGCAATTGGCAAACATTGAAGATACACCTATTTTTACGATGTCTTTCAAGTAGAATATTTCTACCAGATCTTTAAATTTCACAAGCCACTGCTATTAACTTAGGAGAAAAGGTAATGATGGAGTAAAATGAAAAGAAAATGAAGACTCACTCCTAAGTATACCTGCAGTCAACATGGCATACAGGTCCTTTGCCAAGGGTTGCTAGGGACAAGGAGTGCTCTTTCACTGTTTTCACAGAGATTTGGATTTTATCCACTGAGAAAAGTTAGAAACTCTTTGTTTAGAAATGTTGCAAGGTCCTGCAAAGGATCAAAGGAGAAAAGAATTAGTTGGAATCCTATCTGTCTCCTGGACACAATGAGGACCTTTAAAAAATCATTACATTCAAATGCCAAAATCTTCTGAGAAAGTGCAACTCTGGATGTAAATAATTTGAAGTGCTTCTTACCCGTCTTGATGACAGTTCCAGGTATAACCTTCACTTAGAGAGGAGAGAATACAAACAGCAGAATTATTAAAATATGAATAAAATATCAGAGGCTAGACTCTTCATCTGTTCACAAGTGTCTCATCTTTGTTTTAAAGAATTTACATTTCTTTAAGTATATATTTTATAGTATATTGATTCAGGGTCAAATTTTGTAATGCTTACCTGAACCTCATCTCCACGCTCAATGTTTAGCAATGTTAAGCAGGGTTTTCTTATTTATTTAATTTTTTACTTCAAAAAATATTTGGTGTTCGGCTTGGAACTTTCTTCCTAGGGTTGTATGAAATATATTGAACTGATCAGTGTTCCCTTAAGGCAATATTTCAAATACTATTTTAGAAAGCATCCATAACAGCAGACAGACCACACACATTTCAGTTCACACAATTTATTGGTTTCCTTCCTTAGTAATTGCCCTTTGGATCTTGCAGCTTCAGTGTAAAATCCTAAGGCGCTCTAATAGAGGTCACACAGTGATTTCCATAGACTTCAGCTGAGATAGCTTAAGCTATGTTTACCTATTTTGCAAATTATATACTGCCCAGTGCATATTTTTCTGCACTTACATAAATGCATCAATTAATAGAATAAGACCTCCCAGAATTCCTGTTTCTCAGGAAAATGTATCCTGAATTGCTGAAACATTCCTGTCTTCTCAGCAACAAAAGCAGTTTAATCAGGCGAATGAGCAAAACTCCCTTCAAGAGTAGGACAAAAGGAGTTGAAACAGAATTTGTGCAAAATTCATACTGAAGTCAGTGAACTTTATTTAACTGCTAAGTAACAAGGGTGTAGAAAAAGGAGCCTAGGAGTCAATTCCATATATGACAGAAAAATTTGTCTTTAATTATCATATTCAAATATTGCATTGCTATCAAGTCTAGATTGCAGTGTATGGGAGTGGCAAACACCTGTCTGGTATTTAAGCTTTTTAAAATTACTTCCCTTTCACTCTTTTAAACTTGATGTGATCAGAGTGCTCTTATTTGCTGTGGCAGCAGCGTTCCCATGTAGATCTGCCTTTTGCTGCTGTGGGCTGTACTCAGGACTGAGTCTCTTTCCATTGCCCTTCAACCTGTCACAGGGCTGGGAACTGCTGTGTCCCCTCATTAGGCAAACCTGGCATCTGCTGGCCCCAGATGCCGATCACTGGGAGGATTTTTTTCTTAAGGTAGCATATGGACTTTAGCATCCCTCTGTGCTTTACTTGTTCCTTTCTGTGTTTCTCTACTTCTCCACAAGAAGCTGAGACTGTATTAACGTTTTTTTCCCACTGACTTCTTGTCCTGTTTGTCTCGTTTTATATGCAACAGTCCAGACTTTGTTTACATTGCTTTTTATGGATATATGGAGAGTTCTTTACTAGTTGGAAATGTTCTAGCAAAAAATACAGGATCTTCACAGTAAACCACACGTGGTAAAGCATGTTGCTCCTCTCTTACAGCATCCTGGGATATTGAACACTGCAAAATAGAGCATGCTCTTTGTCATAGCACTGCATCAGCTTATGCTGGGCATGAACGTGCCCTAGAGAAAGCAGACACCAGCAGCAGCTGAGAATAGCTAGGTGGGCATACAGGCAAGGCAAATCGCAAAGAATTGATGTAAAGGCTGCCCTACTGGTCTAACAATAGTCCCTCTAATATGCTGGTACATTTGTGGAGTCATAGTAGAAGACTTTGGGACATATGGGAAAAGGTGTCATTGATTTATGCTGAAATAGGTTAGAGGGGAAATTTTTCTAGAATAATTTGTTTGTTGGAAAGTTTTGCTGAGTGCAGACTAATTCCTTTGGAACTGCCATCACTGCCATTATAGTGCTGCATTTTAACAACTCTCACTTTTGTTACAGCTGTGAACCTTTCATAGTTTCTTTGTCCTTAGGATGTCAGACATGAAAGGGAGGCAGTGTCATGCTGTTCATGAATTCTAGGTGCCTTGATCCTTGATCACTTTGTTAAATCATTAGAGGGAGGGCCCTCTGGGAATTGTCAAAAGTCTCTGAAGAGTCACTTATGAAAACGAATGTACCTCTCACATAACATATATCACTTCCAATCCTGTCTCGAGTCTGGCTTCTCTCTGAAATGTTTCTGAATGTTAATCAGTAATCAGGGCACAGATTGGCACATGCTGCTGGGCTTTGAAGCTATTCCTATCGTATGATTTGTCACATCCTTAGTAATACTTTGCATGATTTCCATACACATCCTATTAGACTTTCTTGCTTAAGGACTTTAGATTTCAGCAAAATACTTGACAGCACCCAACTGTTGGACATTCTTGAGAGTTTCACATTAGCCAAGTACAAGGTGCCACTTGACAGCTCCAATTGACTAGAGGATTGAGAAGTGGGTTATACTGCTTGTCTCTGTTGTAACATCACTGCTGGATAGCTTTTCCAAATGTCAGGGCATATCTGTGCTTCCCAGACTGGATGCTGTGAGATTGTACCCCAGCTATTCTTCCCATTTGCTTGACAGAAGACATCCCAATATTATTTGCTGCGTAGAGTTCAGCACAGCTGCTCCCCCAGGGTGGGCAACTAGTTTTATTATGATGTAAATTTTCTTCTCTCAAAGAAGGGTGTAAATCAAAGGAATGGTTTATTGTTAGTTGATGTTTCTGTGTAAGCACTGCTTGGCAATAACTAAAACATACCTGTGCTATCAAAACTGTTTTCAGCAAAATCAAAAACATAGCTCCATACTGGCTGCTGTGAGAAAAATCTACTCTGCCACAGTGAAAACCAGCATGGCATATTTAAAACTCCTGAAGGAAATGTTTAAATACCTTTAAAAATAGAGAAATCCCTTTCTCTGGTCTAGTTATAGTCATTCACCCTGGGCAGAATCTCTGCCACCTTTTTTTAGTTGGGTTTTTTTGTTTGTTGGGGGTTTTTTTTGTTGTTGTTGGGGGCTTTTGTTTGTTTGGGTTTTTTTTTGGTTTGGTTTTTTGTGGACTTTTTTGTGGGTTTTTTTATGGCTTTAAACTGACACAAGGTAGGTTTAGACTGGATATTAGGAAGAAATTCTTCACAGGGCAGGCCCTGAGAAACCTGTTTTAGTCCAAGGTGTCACTGCCCATGGCAGGGGGTTTGCAACTAGATGATCTTTAAGGTCCCTTCCAACATAAACCGATGTAAGAAATGAGCTGCAATTCAAATATAATTAAGGAAAGAAAAAAAATCTTGTCCTATTTTAAGCAGTGTATTTTTGAAATTTCAATTTTAATTTTCACATTTGTTTTAGACTTTTATACCCATCTTTAATCACATACAAGTGAAGGAACAGTTGAGACTACCAGCTGTAGATTAGTGTTTGTGATGATTCTAACATAACTGAGAAATCAAATTATTTTTTAGCAAAGTCTAAATTTTAGCAGTTTTTCATTATGTTTACAGCAACTATTTACTCTCACTTCCTGTATGTATGTATGCGTGGGGTTTCAAAATATTTCTAGAACAGAAACTGAACTTTTTGTTATTAATATAACTGCCTGAAGGTAATTAAAAATATCTTTATGAAGCAGTGGGGAAAATATTAAATAATTGATAATGTTTCATTCTTTATAAGATTGGGGTGGGAGGGGAAGAGTCAAAATATGAAAATTATTTTGAATTAATTGCTGTATCTGTTCTCACATCTATCATGTGTCGCTTGTTCATGCCTACTGTCAAAACACCTGGAGAATTTCTTAACATTTTAAATCAATTTTTATTCTGGTCTACATTTACTGGCCACTAAACTTATCTGACCTAGCATATCCTACATTATTCTGATCCTTTTGCTGGGAAAACCCTCTGATAGGTTCCTCTCTAGTCATCCCCTGCAGGAATGTGAACAAATATTATAGAAAGAGAAAATATAGAAACACTTGCAGTGGGGTTAGCTGAGCTCTTTCTGAGGAAGCACAGTTGCTTTATTTTTGTGCTGGGCTGGCCAGAAGCTGAAAAGGGAACGTGTGGTACCATTTCCTATCACAGTTGGATAAGGAGATTGCCTTCCACAGTTGGATAAGAGGCATTTACTGAAGAAATTATTCTGTAAGGAAATAACTAATGGGAAACAGACCTGCAGTGGACATAAGAAATATCTAAAGATGCTCTTGGGAGGAACTTTCAGCTATGCAATGTTAGCAGATACAATTATAGAGGATTGTGAAACCACATCTGCCAACTGAAATAACTGCCAGTGAACAAAAGATGATGAGTGAAAGAAAATAACTATTGGCATGGATGTGAAATGCATTATCTAGTCATTTCCAGCATCTGTAACAGAAAGCACATTCCTGTTTTATTTGTGGAAGCACAAGCAAGGTTCAAATCTGATGGTACAGCAGTGAATGAATTTGTAAAATTCAATATTATGACTTTACAATATCGTAAGACATCTGAAAATCAGGTGTGTTTGTGTAGTGTGTAGAGTTGCTAAGAGAGAAGATTTGTATACTCTGGAACAGGTTTTCATTTCTCTTTCATTCCCTGGAGTATATACTGAAGAATGATGACTGGTGCATAATTTTATGTCACTGGCTAAGTCTGACCTGACCCTGTCAAACCATCAGGGTCACTTCCTCTACTTGAGAAACCAGTTTCCTCACAAATAAATAAAACAACACACAAGCCTTCCAAGAAGACCTTACCTATGAGCACAGTAGTTTTCTTTCTGTCATAAATGACATACGGTAGTCTAAGATGAACGAGAGCCCTGGTAATACAGGTCTTCCAGAAATATTTATGGAGAGAGAGACCATCCAGAGGTGGGAATGACAGGGAAGCCAACTTAATTTGCTTGCAAATGCAGTGACCTCCATGGGCAGTTGTACTGGAGCAGCACATGTAAAACAAAAAGAACTGAGGAAGGTCAAATTCGTTCATCAACCAGGCAGTGTCTCCAAGAATGGGACCACTTCCCTGAGTATTCTACCTGCAAATGAGCCTGTCTTCTATGAACTACTTGCCACCAACAGGCTGGCTAAGTCAGGATTTAAACATAATTTATGACATCAGAAGCAAATATGTGCTAGGAAAAACAGGTTCTCTGCCAGGCTAGAGCTTAATCTCATGAGCGTGTCTGTCTTTCACAGAGAAGTGAAACACATGAGCAAGATTTCCTAAATTACACACTAATCTACTTTTCAGTGACTTTAAAATTTATTACTGGAAGTAAAAATAGCTGTCAGCTTGGAACTAATTAAAATGTTAGGATTAACCTAAGGGATACTGTTGCCCAAGCTTTCAGCAAATGAGAAAGGCATAGAAAAAATAAATGGACGTTTAACTGGTACTGTCATAGAATAGAGTTCTCAATGTAAGTGAAATATCTGATGACTTTAGTGAAGGAATGGATTTCTTAGCAACAATTAGAAGTTTGCAGAAGTTAGGTGTGTCATGTAATGTACCACATTACCTGAAGTCATGATGTTCTTAAGAGCTGGACTGGGAATCTGATTCTTCTGATTTATAAAAGCAAATGTAATTTATAATGTGTCATTTCTTACCAGCTGCAGTAGCTGAGGATCCTTTCACCCCTACCTGATAGATATGGAATAGTTATTTCATCTAATGGGCTCTATATAAAAATATAACTACATATCAGTTTATAAAACCAGAGGAATTATTAGGCCAGCCCAGCCACCTCCATGTGCACAGTCAGGGGTGTGGATGTTGTACAACCTTGATGTTCACATCCTGTTGCACACAGGTGAAACACCAGAGCTTGTATTTGTGCATGGCTCGTGGGCAGACCAGAGGCACTTTCCCCTGGCCGGCAGCACGGTGCTTCTGGGGCAGGGACGGTGGGGTGTGGGGATACCCTCCTGTGAGACAAGGGTGGGCAGGGGCTGAAATTGGAAAGCCATTCTGGTATCCGGCTGCAAACCCAGGCCTGATGTTTCCCAGTGGGGTGGACAGGCCATTAGGAACAAATCCCATCTTTAAACAGTTTCTTGGCCACATGGTCCGTTTCGCTTTTTCCTTCTTTCCTTTAATTCCTTAGGTCTAGCTCTTCTACTTTCACAAGGCTTCCTCCTCCACAGAACTTCATCATTGGGAAGACAGAAATCAGGAGTATGGGAGGAAAACCTTCTGGCTTATTTTCCAGATCAGCAACTGAACCTAAGAGGAAAACATGATGACTGCTACAAATCAGAACATGAATCTTGGGGGAGTTTAGTTGAGATTTTACAAACTTGTACAGAGAGGAGCAAATTGTGATGATATGAGAGTTTTTAATCTGGACAGAGTTCATACAACACTCAAAGGAACATCTGAGTCCAAACATTCAGAGTGGGAAGTTTCGGCTTAAATCATGAGCTTCATCATAATTTCAACAACTGAAAACCATTCTCAGTGAATTATGATTCAAAAAGCTTGAAAAGAAGCAGCTGTCTATCATATCTTTAATTCAGCTAGTTTTGCAGCTAGGGGAAAACTAGCATAGTACCTTTTAAATCAATTATTACTTTCATTTGATAATTCAGCCCCATTGGCTATTCAGTGCTTATACCTCTGCAGTATGTAGCTATCACACTTTACTTATGTTATACCAATATTTTTATATTTTAATTTTGAAAAGATTAAATGTTTATTCTCTGTTTCTGCCTTGAAGTCATTATGCTTCATTGCTAACATAATTCCTATGGAGAAAAATGAGTAAAACATAATGGTTTCAGATAAAGACAAAAACAGAGGAACAAATGAAATTCCTAAAATCAAAGGACTTGCAAAAAAATTATCCAAGAAAATGGAAAAATCTGGGGTTTATATAGAGAAGCATTTCAACTAAAATCTTTCTCAAAGTTTCCCATTAAGTGTGAGTCTTAAATTTCATGTACTAACTGCCTGGATGCATGGCAAAAAAGTAATTGGGTAATAACTTATGAGCATCTGCAATGCATTTGAGGAAACAAGTCAGTCCTTGTTGGTCTGAGGGGCACTGTGAACAAAGTGAAAGTTCTACATTTTGTCCAGAAAGATGGGCAGTTGGACTTCACTTTCAACTATTGTATTATCACCACAATGGAACTATCATTCAGCCAGCCAGACACATTAACCAAGCAAGCAATAAATTCCGCAAGATCTTGCAATTGTACTTTTCAGCTTTTTACTTCTTTTAGCGTTCCTAAAAGTTATTGCTCTTTCCCTGGCATCTTCCCACATATATAAAGGTTCTGTCAGCTTTGACCTTCACCATGGACTTTTACCAGGTGCTTTCTATCACTTTCTGAAGTTGCTCTGCATATGCACTATGGAGCATCATCAATCGTGTCACCCTGCACTGTTCCCATCTAGTGCCTGGTGTTGTCCTAGCACTGAAGGTTTCAAAAAATACATATTTGACTTCTGCTGACCTGAGTTTTAAATCCATACTTAGAAAACGCCCCGATATAAATTAGCCATTGTGATAGTTGGCATCTCTGTGACAGGAAGGACTTAGTCACCCCTAGCCACTCCCCCTTCTCTGCTTTCTAGCAGTGATGAGCGTCTTGACCAAATGGACCCTACAGCCTAGTGGGGAAACAGCCCCTGCTTAGTGCTTCATCATGTTCCCACATCTGCTGCCTTGTCACTTCTGTGAACTCTGTCACATGGCTGGGGAAGGAAGGTTCTTGTGGGCCTTCAGTAAATGTGAAACAAATGATTCCCTTTACTGTGTTACATGACTATGACTTCTAAGCAGTTTCCTAAAAGGGCAATATAAGAGATATTAATATTAAAGCAGGCAAATGTACTCTGCCGTTGTTGCCAGTCCTGGTGTGCATGGGTCAGGAGTCAGTCCATCAAAAATATCACAATATTGTCTGAAAAGTCATGAAACAGAAACACTAATAATTCTGTGAAGAAAAAGGCTTGATCCTAGGGGAAAGTGGGAAGATGGAGAGCCCCCAAAAGGGACACACCTTCTAGAAAGACAGGCCCATTCACATGGTGCCATCACCATTGTGCCTTCCCGCCAGATCCCAAACGCTCAAGTTATTCCTTGGGTCTCTTCTTAGAATCCCATTAGCTCCCCTTTTTTACTTCCTTACTCTTTGCAAAGTGAGGGCAATGGGTAATTTAAATTCAACTGAAGGACTTAGTACCTGCCTCAGTGCCCTGGGAGTGTGGCCCTTTCATTGTAACCTTGCAATGAGAATCTGTGCTGAATTTGGGTTCTGAATACCTCTGTTTCCAGCCCCAAAACTACTGTGATGCTGTTGTCCTTCCTTCTGCACAGCTGTTAAGCTCTAATACTACACAACTGCCTTTCTCAGGTATGGGAGACCTGGCTTCAGCTCACATTTTTATCTGAAAAAATCAGAGTCTCATTCCTGAATGAGGTCTCCAATCTAGAGATTGTTTTGGAAGGGAAAGGAAAGGAGAATAATCTCACCTACCAGAGTTCCTCCCACAGTGAGAGTGAATGTCTGACAGTAACTTTTTTGCTCTGTGTTGTCACAGATCAGCAGAATAGCCTGGTTCCCAATAATTTTGTTCTAATTTAATGCCATTTCAGTGTGAAAAGTAAATTAGTCTTTGGGAGCATGTAGTGGGATACAGACTCCCAACATCGGTGAGTGTTTTCTGAAGGTTGGGCTGAGAAACTTTGGTTGTCTTTCATTTCCTCCCTCTTCTTGCAACCAAATCAACAGAGAGAACTGAAAGCTTCTTCTCCCAGTTCTGTTACCCTTTAGCATAAGTGGCTGAAGTGCTTTGAGGCCTTTGCAGCTGAAGTGAACCTCTTGTGCAGCTGTGTTCTGCTACCCAGACACTCATCTGAGCCCTTCTGGAGCAGAGTGTGAGTTTGGAACACATGCATAAGCAATAATGCATTAGCAATTGCTTAATAACTTATTAGAGCCTGGCTCCTGTTGAGACACCAGGGAAAAGCTGCAGCCAATTAGTTGTAAGAGGGTGGTGGAACAAAGTTAAACTTTAAATTGTTGCTGGAAAGGTGAGCTGATAAACTTTAGACTAAACTAGTATATCAGCACTACAATGGAACTATCAGCTTCTTATAAAACATTAGTATGACAAATTAGTGCTTTGATCATGCTAGATATAACCATATTCAGTTGTTTAATTAAACAATCTAGGCTTCTCTTGGTGTGGGTCATTTTAAAAAATGTTAAAAATAAAATTAAACACATAATTAAGCTGACAAGAGATAAAGACCCTTGTGCAGCAAGTTGAAGGCAGTTAATTTATAAGGAGCCTGGTCCCTGAAGGCTGTGTAGTTTATTAAAGTTACTGAGGCAGAGATGTGATAAAATATTTTATGTAGTGCTTTAAAGGCTAAATTGCTCTGACACTTTTAAAGTCCATGGGATACAGTCAATTAGGACGTCTTGTTACCATGTTTTTTCCTCATAAAGTAATCTAAACAAAATCCATGGTTATACTAATAATTTCTTAAAATTCCCAGATTAAACTTTTTTTCAAATACTTCACTGTGATGCGTGTAATGGCCCTCACTTGGTCATTCTGGTCATAAAGAAACTCATCTGAAACATTTTGTCTCTCCCAAAATGCCAAGGTAGAGATCGACAGGCAGTTAGGTTGGAAACTTGGTCAAAATCAAAAAAAAGCCACCTGGTCCTGCAGGTTTCCAGGTACAAAGTCTGTACAGGTGCTGTATGAGGGGAGAATATTGGACTTGCCTTGGGTGTCTGGAGCTGGAGGAGTTCTGGTTAGATATTTTCCAATACTTTCATCTGGATTTGAAAATAAAGCACAGTAAAATGCCTATGACAAAATGTGCATTAGATAATTAAATAAACACTCAAATTGACTCTCTTGAAAGATTAGAAAACTGTTGGAAAAAGTGGTTGCCGTACTGAAATTGTTGTTTTCCATGTTTGGGAGTATGCAAATGTATCAGCTTTATCTCTGCTATTTCTAAGGGTTGAAGGGGTTATTTCTTCTGTATTTTCTAATGGGATATTTCCAATTTTTTTTGCTATTGCCTTTTAGCAGTTTTAAGTCAAGTCTATCCTTGGTCTTTATCAAGGTCGCAAGGGCAGCTACTAAATTTCTGTTGGACTTCAAAGAGTTTTTTATGTTACCCTCAGGCTTCTAAAACAAACAGGAAGAGGGGAAAAAACGAAAGGATAACA
Source organism: Edolisoma coerulescens (assembly GCA_013397115.1). Classification (NCBI taxonomy): domain Eukaryota; kingdom Metazoa; phylum Chordata; class Aves; order Passeriformes; family Campephagidae; genus Edolisoma; species Edolisoma coerulescens. Next base: position 2,874,766 of record VWZW01008123.1, on the reverse strand, counting down.
AGCTGTATTCAGGAGAAAGCTAAGGAAAGGCACAATAGGATGAAGAAAAAGGGACTTAACCCAAAACTTATAAAATCTCTTTGTTTTAAATGGACAAAGATTTCGAAAAGGATGTGTTACTTGTAAAAGAGATGGAGTGAGGTCAATCCCTGGCCAATCTTGGTCATCTTTCCTCCTCAAAGTATTTCTTTTTCATCTGACAAAGTTACTCTGAGCCCTGTATTTGTCATGCAGTGTAGCGTGGTGGAGTTGGAATGGGATCTCCACTTAAAATTAACTGGAGCATGGGGCATGCTTACTTTTAACTATGCTCACAAATGGCTAAAAAAAAACCCCCAAGTATATTTTTAATCGCCTTCATAGAAAATATCTGACCAAATAGATATTTTTCTCTGGATGTTGAACTGTCTGTGTTTCAGGAGCACAATTTAAATTGAAGTTGTAAATTTCTGGGGGTTTAACCAGTTGTCTGTAGCACTGAGGTTTGCAGCTGTCAAAGCCATGTTGAAGAACTGCAGCCAAATGCTCCCTTATGAAATATCCTTACCCAGAGAGAGGGAGTGACAGGGGGTGGCTGCTCAGAGATGGGTGACTGTTTGTTCTGCAAGCAATCTACAGCTTTACATCTTTTTTTTTTTTTTCCCTGAAACTTTTCATCCTTCATATTTTAAAATTAATGACAAGTCAACTGTGCCAAAAATTTCACTACTACACAGAGATTCAAGATTTGCTTCTTACACATGTTTTAGGGCAGGCCTATCCAACACTGAAAAGAGAAAGGGATACACAAATTCTGTGCTAATCTTTTAAGGGAAAGAAGATGACATGTGAATGCATTGACAATATTAATGTAGATCTCCTGCCAGGCCTTATAGCCTGTCTCATTCCAGATTTTGGAGATCTGCATTGCAGATCTGAGGGCCAGCCTCAGATCATAGAAAAATAGCAAGCAATAAGTGATTCCCAAATGAATTTTTGCTGTGTCTGCACATTATTCAGCTTTCTAAACTTCTATTACTTTTGACTGTAGGTCAGTTTTGATTTATCATTTCAACTATAGTTACTATGTGAATACAAAAAGAATAAGAAATTCTCCTCTTTGTTATTTCAGTGTGATCAAGAAAAGCTCTTTTTAACTGAAACTTTTTCACAAGCTAATTATATTCAAATATTCTGTAAGGGTGTATCTACTAACCCATAAACACAATATTTGAGAAAGAAGATTAATATACCATGGTTTAAAATTTTGTATGCAGGAAAAACAAATTATTATAAGTAAATTTCCTTTTGTTTAGGACAGAGATTTTGGAAACATTGGAAGTTCATGCTTGAACGCTTTTGTGTTTTTTTCATAAAAATTACTTTTGCAGATGAAACTAAATATTCAGTGTCTGAAAGTAAAGGGAGAAATTTGGTTCTCTGTGGGATAATGAAAACTGAAAAACAATTATGTTGCTGCAATCAAGATCTCAGCTACAAATAACTAATTTCAGTTCTCTTCCACTGCTCCAAAATATACTGCTTATTGTTCTTAAAATATTTATATGTCTTTGAATTATTTACTGAGCAAAGGACGCTTGCACTCTTTTAACATAGAAGGAGATGAAAGATTATTTCGTGTCAACATAACAGAAGACAATAATGAATCCATAATGTAAATAATATGCCTGAGAGAAAGAGCTGTGTATTATTAGTGTGTGTGTGACTGGATTGCAACTGGGCTTTACTTATGGAAATACTTTTTCTAGCAGTGTGGAAACACTTGGTTTGAGTGAACAAAGTAATAAGAAAAAACTCTTCTGCAGTTGGCTTCTTTTAGAAAGATACTGAAGTAGTCACCTTGTACTAGTTTTAGATTTGATTGCTCTGAAGATTTGAGGATATGGAAACCAGCAAACAATGAATTAATTTCAATTTGTTTCCCATTTCTGTAGAGGTGGATTTGCAATATTAATGTGAGCAATGTGAATTCTGACCTTTTCTGTCGCTGTGTTCAGGAATGAGATATTAGGGAGAAATTCTTTACTGTGAGAGTGGAGAGACATTGACACAGATTTCCCAGAGAAGCTGTGGCTGCCCCATCCCTGGAAGTGTTCCAGGCCAGGTTGGATGGGGCTCTGAGCAGCCTGCGATAGTGGGTGTTGTCCCTGCCCATGGCAGGGGGTTGGGAATAGATGGTGTTTAAGGTATCTTCCAACCCAGACCATTCCAGGAATTGTGTTGTAGCTTTCCCCATCCTGTCTGGCCATGGGCCCTTGTCCTTTACTTCTTAATTTCTTCACTAAATTACTTCATGAATTTTCACTGATAATGTCTGCTTTATTTAAAGTATACTAGAACAACCACCAACCAACAATGAAAAGCATCCCTATGGGAAAAAAATTAAATGGAAGCAGGATATTTTTTTATTTTTCACTTGTGCTGAAAACATTTTTACCTTTTCCACGTTTTTCCTTCCCTTGTTTCCTTTGTGAAAATCTGATGCAGCTAATCTAATCCTTTGCATCTTCAGGCTCATGTAGAAAAAAAATTAGCTGTATTTTTAATGCAAAGCACAAATGTAATTCTGTACATCTTTCCAAAAAATGAACAATATCCAACATAGAATTTGACACTGTGGAACAGAGCAGGAGTCTTGCCAGCCAGCAGTCTCTGAGAGCTGACAGTTTGAAATAATTCAAAGGTGCCCAAGAAATAAATTTCCCACATGGCAGGTTCTTTCTAGCCCCAGCAATTATGTCTAACTATTAAAATTCTGAAATATGGGGCAAAAAGAAAAGAAAAGATAAATGGCAAAAGAGGGAGGGGATAATGGTCACAAATGTTCTCCTTGTGTTTCCTCCAGAAAGGGCCATGAATGGAGCCTCAGAACGTTTCCTGCTGCCATTGAAACCAATTAGATTTTTTGCATTAACTTCAGTAAGAGCAAATGCAGGCCCCTGGAGATAAAGATTTCTGTCAATATAGCAAAAAACCTGTTTCATTTCAGGTTATAATGTAGACAGAGACATGATTTTGTCTTCTAATCTGGTGTAGGATTTATATAATTGAAGGAGAAAGGCACTTTAATCTGTGGGTTAAAATGATTATATTTTGTCTTCTAAAAAAAAAGAAAAAAATCACACGGGAATTGTTCTATTATAAAACTATTGAGATTCTTTCCTGCACTAAAAGAACAATCATCTGATCTTTGCAATTACTGATTTGTGTAGTCAAAGAGTCGCTGAAGCATATTCTGTTGTTTCTATTTTAGGAAGAACAGATACTTTAATGATGCTGCCAAAATTTTTTCGCTTTTTTTGGGGATCTAAAATTTGAAATGCAATAGATCTCTACTGCAATGCTTCATCATTCAAGTTGCCCTTTTAAATTTGTGAGAGTAAAGACCATCTCCAAGAATTAGAGTACAAGGCATAGATCTGTGAGAAAGGGTCTTTATAGGAAGTGGGAAGTTTAGGAGTTGGGGTTTTCTGCTTGTGGTTCTCACCCATGGAAGTAGATACTTTTCAATGTTTGTAAATACTAACAGAAAATAGACACTGCTCTTAAAACAGATGTTTTGAATTTCCAATACAGCTGAAGCTTTTTCATCAATAAATGCTGCTTGTTTTTGAATGAAAATATGCTCTAGAAATATTTACATTTGTGATTTTTGTGCTTAATTTTTCTGCCCTCCCTCCCATGGGAATCTAAACCATGTTTGAATTGTTGATTTATTTATTTTTAATGGTAAGCCATCAAACAGCTGATTATTTGAGTGTAAAAGTTTTCACATAGCAATGGAAGAATTCATTAGGGAATTGGAAGGTGTATATGGATAGTAATTTTTTTTCCTCTGAAGAAACAGTTACCAGGATGAACATATAAATAAGTTATTTCCCTGCTGAAATAAACCTGAAGTCTTAATTCTGTCCATTGACAATTTAATAGATTTGATTTTAGATATCCTTCTAATTATGTGATTTATTAAATAATGTACATCTTTAACATCTGTGAAATTGAACCAAAAAGTCATCTGAAGATGGCAGAAATCTAAACAAACATTCTTTTTTTTTGCTTTCAATGAACAAATTGTGCAAGGTCAAGGCTTTGCAAAAATTAGTTGTGCAAAATCAGAAAATATAATAATAAAACCCAACCCACAATATAATTATGCAAATATTGGTTTTGTAAAACTCCTGCATCATTTTTCTTGTCAAAGACAATCCAGATTTTTTCGGAGGGGAAATAAATAATGTGCAGCAAAGCCTTGGAAATTCCTTGTAACTGTGGGCAGAAAGTAACACAGTTCCCATTGGTTGTGTTTGCCCACTAATAAATAACACCAGAGCGACTGATCAGCCTGTTAAAACAATTCCTTAAAATACAAACAAACCTGGAAATGTTTGGCAGCTTTTTTGTTCAGTTGGCAGAGTTTCCAAGACCCAAAGAGGCTGCCACAAGACCTTTATCTGGGAACTGGAAAGTCAAGGGAATATCACAGTCCTGCTGACCTGGGAGCAACCAGCACTTGGAGGAAGGAGCTTAAAACCAGACTGGTCTTTGAGTTGGGAGGCACAGGCAAGAGTCCTCCAGAATTATGCCTGAGTTTTGGTGAATGTTTAGAAATGGAACTCTTTCTGCAAAGTGTCTTTATTTCAATATTCATTTAAAAATGTGTCTGAGATTTTCTGAGCAGCTTTGCCTAGATGTATTCAGAGGTCTAAGGAGTGGGGATGCAGCACAGTGGACCCTCCATGAAGGCATTATTTTTATGAAGTAAACTGTAATAAATCCATGTTGCGACATCCTTGGACAGATGGGGCAAATACCTTAACAAATGCAGGAGGAATTTCTATCATTCAAAGTTGATGGGACAAACAGCCCATTTTAAAAATGTGCCTAGAGGATGTACACAGGGATAATCTGCCTTATTTTGCTCGACAAATGAAAAACAGATAGTGTGAGTGTCTGCAGAATAAAATAGCAGATAAATTCAATGTAGGTAAATGTCAGGTGATGCACATGAGAAAAAAAAATCCTAACTGCCTAGACCTATGATGATGTCTTGTGATCTTATCCTGTGTGTTCTGGGCTAAGGTATTCCAGTGACAGAAGTACGTCCCCGAGGGTGTCAGTTCAGTGCTCAGTAATGGTTAGAAGACAAATCAAATGTCAGAAATCATTAGGAAAAAAAAAAGAGAAATCGAAAATATCATTATTATATTGTCTGAAAGTCCATGATTTGCCTCCAGCTAGACACTGAGAAGGTTCTACCACCCCTACAGACCTCCCTCCTCCCCAGTCTCCAGAAGGCTGCAATAGAACTGAAGTGGGCTCCATGAAAGGTCTAAAAGATAAGCAAAGCATGGAAGAGCTTCTGCATTAGGAGTGATTAAATAAATGAGGATCTTTCAGTCTGGAAAAGAGAGGGCTGATGGAGACTCTGATAGCAGTCTATAAAATCATAAAGTGCAGATAAGGCTCAGTTGTTCACATTCTCTTCACAGTATCTTGTCCCAGAGCCAGGGGAAATCAAATGAAGGTAGCAGGAGCCAGATTTAAAAGAAAAAAAAGATGTGGATCTCATGTAGTGGGGAGTTGATCTTGCCAAAAGATTGATGGGTGCTAAAATTCTCTATTGGTCTAAGGGGAGAATGGTCAAGTTCATGGAGGAGAAATTCACCGAGGTTTAGCTGAACACAGGGATCTAATGCCTGCTTCATGAAGCCCCTAAATTGAGAATAAGCAGAGTCTGGGTGAATATTAGGGGAAACATGATTTATACTTGTCCTGTTTTTATACTTTTCCCTACTTATCCACTTATGGCCATTGCTGGAGACAGAATACTGTGCTAGAGGGGTTTCTGGTCTCAGTATGGCTGGTTTTATGTTCTTAACTGCTTTTCAAATTTACCTGAATTTGAGGAATTGTGTACTCTGTGTGCTAAAAAAAAAAACAGGTGAGACTTGGAATCTGAAGTTTCAGTCTAAAATGCAATTTCTGACCTTGATGTGAACTTGTAAAATCTGGATGGGAACAGAAATTCCCCTGTGGTAAATATGTCATTATAATAAACACTGTGCCTGAAGGTGCAAAATGCAGGAATATAACCCCAAACAATTCAACACTCATTTCCCTTTCTCCTGCTTGTTTGCAATGCTTTTTCAAGAGCTCTATACAGAATGGAGTAAAGGGACAATCATTTATTTCAAAATTATCATGTAAAGAAGTAATAAAAATGCACTGTAGATTAATGAGCATAAATTTAGCAATTTATGCCAATAATCTGTCAAGTCTCCATCAATAAGTACATGCAAGCAAACAAATCTCACCATATCTGATGGGCCAGGTGCCTATAGGAGAATTTGATTGAAACTTTTGAATGGGACACTGCTCCCTTTAACTGTACTGCTTCCTGCTCTGGCATGTTTATTTTCATTTTTCTATTAAAAAGCTTTACGAACAATGCATTCAGAAATGCTTACGAAAGTAAATCCAGAACTTGGCATTATTCGTATGATTTGACACAGGCAACAAGTGGAGTCTGGGGGAGTGGAAATGTTGGTAATAATCTTTGTGGCATGTTTTATGAACTGGTTATGCTTCTTTCGTAATTGTATTATATGAAGTCCAGAAATGATTCTTATAACTATTTGAGAACTGAAAATTACTCACAGTGAGGACTGTGTGAATGTTAGACGATAAATGTAACTGTGAACAGGAAAGTGAAAATTCCAAATAAATCTGAGGGACAAAAAGCTTTCCCAAAGCTGCTTTATTACTGAAACAAAGGATGTGGAAGGCACAGCATTTATCTTTCGTTGTTGTCATGTGCAGTGGTACACTGGATGTAACCAGAGTGTGAGAGCAGAGCAGGTCATGCAGCCCTGGAACTCCTGCTGAGCTCTTCCAGGAGTTTGCCCATGTGGAGGTTCCTGGTGTGATTCTCAGCAGGAGCTGCAAGTGATGTGTAAGGAGCTGATCATGGCCCTTCTCTATCTGCCCATCTCTTCTGGCCACTAAATGCTCTTAAGCACAGTTTTAAAAATGAGTGCAGGGAGACAGCTGTTTTTCTCTGAAAGTGAGTGCAACATATTCTGCAAGAATGATATGGGCTACAAAGAGAAGAAAGGGAAAATATATGTGATCATGCATGGAACTGGCTGTGAAACAACCTCTCCTAACAACATAACTTCCCTTTCTTAAGGGACCAGGCTCCAATTCATGGAACAACCACTGGCACTTAACAGAAGATCAGGGGCAGATACCACACAGGCTGTCTGCTCCTGCTTGGCCACTCGGGTGAGACCAGGCTCTCTGATAAGACAGACCCATGTGGGAGCCATCATACTAAATCTGGGAGTGTTTTGTGGAGGAAAAGGTGGCACAGTCTACTGTCCGTGTTGCAGGTTTTGGTAGAAACTGCTATGCCAGGAAATAAAACTATAAATATTTCCAGTGCCTTTAATCCATAGCCTGCTACTTATTTCTCTATTATCCTATGATGCTGGATGATCATAAGGTAAAGAAGCACTATATAATCCTATTATATCCACACTCTCTTTCAACATGCACTGCTTTAGACAATTGTGTAATTACTTTTCATTCATTTCCACCACTTATTATGGAAACCTTTTCTTTCTACATCCTTGAAGCATTGCATCCCATAGGTATGATGGGATATCTTGTGCTAAGAATAATTTTCCCCTGTAAAGCTTTTGAAGCATTATAGAATCTCATTTTTTCTAATCAGCACTCTAGTTTCTTGTGGGCTAAAATTAGGCTTCCTGTCTCTGGCATGCGAGGCGTCAGCGTGTGTGACCTTCAAGCTGCCATCCGGCCTTGAAGTGCAATTTTTGCATCGGGAAATCTAGAGGCAGCAGCTTTACCCTTTTTTGCAGCAGCAGCAAGATCATCAGAAACAGTCAACTGAGCAGCAAGTGCAGGGATATCACTCCCGGGAAGCCATGTTACGGTGATGCACAGAGAGCTCTCTCCGACGGAAAACGCGGCTGATCCTCCACCGCTCTGTGCGTTCCCGCAAGGTGACCAGCCCAGAGGGTTTGCATGAATATTAATGGCTAAACTATAGAATGATGAAGAATCAATACTTCAATCTGCATAAGGATGATGTGCATTCCTTATGCATTGTAAAGCTGCTGCACTACAGTGTCGGAATTTCACTTGTACGCTAAACTCATCTGCAAGCTCTCTCTCCTTCTGAATTATTCATACATTCCATAGCCTGTTGCCTACAACAGATTTATGACAATCTCATTGCACCTATGCAAATCTTTTTTGGTTTTAAGCATCAAGCACTTAATGTCTTTACTGAGGGAGAAAAAATCATTGCGCAGGAGTGGATGTAAAAAGGTTTTATTGCTCACACTGTGTGCTGCTCTTCCTAACTTTCGTATTAGTTCCACATTGTATCTGGTCAGTTAAATGACCGTTTTTGCCATGCTCTCAGCACTTTGTTCACTGCAGCTACAGCACAATATTCTTTGTCCTCTTTTTCTCTCACGTACCGAGCACAGCAGCTGATAATAACAGAACTGAAGTTACAGCTTGGAAATCAGCGTTTTAGGTGATTTTAATTATGATGGATGAAGAAGAAAAATGGCAAAAACATGCTTTCAGTAGTACTGAGCAAATATGACATGGAACTGATGCACAGAGCTTATATTACAGATCTGTCAAATTACCCAAGGATAATTTGGGTAGCTGGCGGATTCCCAGCTCGTCAGTTCAGTAGCGCAGGCAACACATGCTAGTTAGTTTTGCTTGGGCTTGACATATAAATTTCTGACCATCGCCAGAGCAGCTTTAATTGATAATGGACATCTGATTGGAAAATAGGTGTGTTCCCCTTTAAATGGTAGCTGTCACATCACATCACGTCACATCACATATGTCACGTCATGTCCCATTAAATCACATTATATGCTGGCATGATGCAAGATAGCATGATGGGGGGCTAATGTAATGTGACAGCTAATACCTGCTAACGATTTGAGTGGTGGGTATCAGGTCTGAATGGGTGCCAGGCTTCAGCTGGGTGTTTGTGAGAGGGAGCACAGTCTTTGCCCAAAGATCGAGCTTTTCCTCAAAGGGCAACGTTAGCAGCTGCCCAGCTCCATATTTATAACCAGTAGTGGTATATTTTATTTTTTTATAAAGTGACTTATGACACCTTCAGGGACATGCTAAGGGAGAGATTAAGGTCTGTCAGAAAACATGCAGAAATTTGAAGTACGTGGCTTTCATTTCTCAGCTCCTGGCTGATTTTAAGTGTCAAAGTGCGGTGGGGATTTGCCTAATACATAAAATTAATTTATGAATTGGACGAAGGCCTGCTTAACGTGAGAAAGTTCAGCTGAGTGATCTACTAGAAAATGCTCAATAATCTGCAAAATCTGTGATAGTGTTTTAATGATCGGGTTAAGTTTCCACACGGTGTTTATACAGCCCCCTCTGGGATCTCCACAGGTTAAATTACAGTATATGCAAGAGTGAGTTATGACTTGAGTAAAGGCAACAGGGAAAGCACAGTGTGTGCAGCTTCCATTTTTCATTGCTTGCACTACATTTGCAGCAATGTCAGTAACACAGACCTTGGGGAATCGGAGTCATTGCTAAATCACAGGGGAAATTTCTCATGTAGCTCTTCCCAAATATTGATTGTTAGGCAATCTTTGAAACCTGCTATGTAAAGAATTTTTTTGCTTGTAGACTGCAGGGATGCAAAGGTTTCTAAGCTAAACATAAAGCAAGATAAAAAGTCTCCTAATTGGTGAGGTTTTGCCTCAGGATTGTTGTTGTTGCTTTCTACACTAAGTCTCATTAAAACCCTGAATAATTCCTGTGTCCTGTGTTATTTGTTTAAAGAACTGATTGAATTGTGGGGTTGCCTTCTCCCCAGTACATTCTCTTTGAATCTTGATTTAATGGGATAAAAAGACCAGTCCTTTTCTGGAATTGCTATGGCATAATCATTTACACTATAATTTTAAAATCTGGAGAAGTCTGCATCAACTATGCATATATAGTAATGGCTGTGATAACTGTTTCAGGGTGCTTAATTATTATGAAGCATTAGGATTGTGTGTCCGTTTGTAATCCTTCTGATAGCCTTTTATTCCCTGCACCACATCTGTCATGTCCTCCACTTCATGGAGTGCATCCGTCTCTCAACAGGTAAGTCCTTCCGAATGCTCTTAAATCCTGGTTTCCTTGGGTACTTTAGGAACAGTTAGAGTGGTCATTATACTGAGAATAACCATTTTTCAACTAATTAAATTGATTCTGATAATTCTCAAAATGTCAAGACTTCAGCTTTCTGGAATAGCTCATGGGAGGTGCTAAATTGACAGTGATCATTAATTATAGATTTTCACCTCTTGCTGGGGTTTACTGCAATGGGGTCTGTTTAAGATTACCTTTAGAGAGTTACTTGGATCTGCAGCATGTTTGGGGAGCAGCAGGACCAGCTTCCTGCAGTAGGATAGATGTGTTTCAGTCTCGAGTAAACTCTATGTGAGATTTTAGAGACACTATTTGAGTGTTCTTTTCCTTGTAAGCGGTGTAGGATTAGGCTCACAAATTGCTGATTTTAGAGTTACTGAACTCTAGTCTTTCTTAAAATCAGTGTGACTTGAAGGAACAGTGGGAGGAGGGGTAATTCAGGTGCTGCCTGGGTGCAGGATAAAAATGGCATCAATGTTTTAGGATATTGGTGTGCCAGAAGCCAAGGCTTTCTTCCGTTACCATTGCAAAGATGGGCATCAGTGCAGGGGCTACCTTGCTGCTCTATGCAGATGGGGTAAATTCCACTACAGCCCCTGGATCTTGTGTTTCCATTTGACTTAGACTCCTTGGCAGCTGGAGCCAGTGGAAATAAAATTCCGGGTGCAGTGACTGGGATGGAGTTTGGGCTACCTGCAGAGAGCACCAGATGTAGGTGCCCGAGAAGGTTGAGTATTTTTGGTAAAATCTGTACATCTCTCACCTTTTGGTGACCTGCCAAGGTCTGTGCACCATACAAGGTACCTGATTTGGATTGGACATTTTAGCAGTGGTTCATTACTTCAAAGGTTTTTCTTCTATTGAATGTGACTTCTATAATTTGTTAATTTAATCCAGTTATTTATTTATTTTCACTTTTAATTTTTTGTGTTCCTAGAGACTGTGGTTTGTGGATGCATCAGATAATGAAAATATGTTATCATAACTGTTATGTTACAGCATAAACAAAGAATGAGAGAACAGTGACTTGTTATTTTAAATATATAATAATTTTAAATATATTGGATTTTAAATATTCCATTAACATAAATACTAATAAGTACTTTCCAGCCTGTAATGCAGATATGCAGGCTGTATAATGTTTGAGTTTACCAGTAGAAATACTGACATGCTGTTCTGGTTTATATCACCAGCTATATTTTATCTGTCCAATCACTGGTACATATTTTTTCTTAGTCACCACAACTCTACGAAAGCTTGCCATCCCTCATCTCCACTCTTATCTTCTACTGTACAACTAAATCCCGCTCCTTGCTGTGAATCAGATTTGTCTGTCCCATCACCCTTCGCTGCAGACACTGAAACAACTGGTTTAGGATTGTCACTTCAGTTCTGCCTTTTATGCATTTGCTATTTGAATGGACTTCTTCTTCCTGATCTGTACATTCTAATTCTGCTATTAAAATAGGGGGAGTAATCTGAATTTGTTATTTTCTTTCAGTCCTTACCAGGCCCTCCACAATTCATTCCTAGATTTTCTTATTCTACATATGAGTATGCATTACATGTAGATAAAGGCACAAGATATACATTAATTTATGGAACTTAAACACTGAATGAATAATTTTTTGGGAGCTATTTCTATTCTATGGTGATTTAAGGACATTGTAAACTATTTACCAGGCAAATCCTCCTGCTCTTGGCACTCGTGCAAAATAATAATGCAAAATAATTCTCTTAATTTCAGTGGCATTACAGTACTCTGTGGGTAAGGAGAGCTGAAGTCGGCCTACTTTATTATTTTGATAGAATTGTTTTAAAGATGGTTGTGTCTACCTCAGAGTCAGCAGTCTGTGAGAGGCCCCGTCTACCTTCTTACCTGGCTTCCCTGTGGCATCTGGTTTATTTTGTCCTCCATGTTTTGTGTCCCTACAGCAGCTTGGGATCCAGTTCAAAAAGGAGGGTTGTTTTTTGTCAGTCTCTGTGTTGAGATAAGTACTTGGAAAGTGAGGATTTGGGGCCAAATGGCCTTTTTCTGTTCTGATGCAAATTCATGTTCTTCATCTAAATTACCGCACGTCCTATGGAGATAACTGTGTGCAAAGGATCGCAGTAGCAGTGGGATGGTGATGAATGCGAATGGCTGCCAGTAGTAAAAGCCCCAGGTGATGGGGATTTGCGCAGTGTGCAAGGGTTTTGTTCCTACATTCATGCCAGTGATCACCAGGAACTCAGGTGCTTTTGCTATGACTGGCTACAGCCCCAAAATTATTAGCAAAAGAGTGCGATATGTAAGCTGTGTTATCATTTTAACTACTTTTGTACTTCAGTTTTAAACCACAAAATATTGGTGTTTTCTTTAATACTTTGCTAAACTGTAGTTTGCGATGGTTTTTTTTTCCTACTTCAGACATAAGGTCATAAATGAGTTACAAAACTGTTGTTCCAAAATTGTAAGGGATTGATGTGTCTGTTCAGCAACTTAGGGAGTTCTGTTCCAGCAGCATCAGTGTGATATCAGGTTTTATCATGAGGTGTATCATTTCATCATAAAGGACTTAATTCCTAAGTGTGAAGCAGCTTCCAATATTGGTTTCAATTTACTCTACAACAGCATTTCCAGTGTTGGCTGAAGGCTCAGTAAGAGGGGGGGAAATAACTCCAGAATGATGCATCAAATGACAATGTAATTAACTGAAAGTGGAGTTATGCAATGGGCTTTATATCTTCCAGTAGTGCCACTGGTTTTAACTATGGAAAACCTTGACATAAGTGCTATTATTTTTCCCTTAAAACAAAGCTTTCTATTTGAACAGCATTAGCAAATGTAAATGATCTATAAGTGTCCTGGTACTTCAGGTTTTTTGGTGTAAATTCCCCACAGAATGCATCAGGATTTGTGTTTTGCCATCTTGACAGAAAGAGACCTAGGATCAGTTTACTTATTTGAATTTGCAAAACTGGTGATTTTACATTTTCTACATGTCCCAGACAGTGCAACTCTCTTGCTTGTCTCCTACTGCTGGAGGAATGTTTGCCATCCCTGCACTGAGATCAAGGAGCGTCCTCTGCCACTCTTGCTAGGTGTGACAAAGGACTAACTGGGAACTGTGCTTCTATCAAAGGGCTAACTGGGAACTGTGGTTCCACCTGCTCTGGAGCTGTGGATTTAGGGAACATCCAGCTTTGCCCATGTAGCCCAAGGTGGAGCAGTTGCACTTTTCTGGGTAGGAGGAGCAGCTCTCTTTTACCTCTGCTTCTCCTCACAGAATGCAGTGAAGCCGGTCTGAATGTAACACTAGAAAAGTATGGGAAGGCAGGAATACAACCCAAATGACTGCTTGTGATGAACCCATGCACTAATTTGCTGATTGTCCCTTCTGCAGAGTGTGCAGTAAGTCAGGAGGCCATGTATTGAGTGCTAAGGAGAAAGCAAAATATAGAACAGCTGCACATCAATAACTGTGTCCTGCCTTTTGTTTCCTCAATGTTGCTTGAATTCCATGGAAAAAACTAGCAATGAAGATTTTGCTATGCAATGAAAAATTCATTATTTTAGATATGCAGAAAGGGTTTAGGTAAAGATTAAAAAATTCATGTATTTAATTTTGCAAACTTGCTGCTATTGTTACATGCCCTTTATTTTTCTACCCATTGTGTTTGTCCGTGCTTTCCCATGTGCTATGTATGGTACAAGTGTTGACCAGAATGTTACTGGGCATCTGTGCAAAACTGCAGACTCTTAAACACAGCTGCTGGAGTTTTTCCAACTTCTATTATTGGTCACGTGCAGAGGATGACAGTAGCAGGCAAAGCACTTCAATGCAATCTTGTGTTGATTCACACATTTGTGTGCTAAAGATTTCTCTTTAAATGCTAAGGTTTTGTTGACTGGAACAGAATCATCCTCCTAGAATTATGTATCCATAGCACAAACAAGAACATCCTGAAAATTAGTGATTTATTCCTGTGCTTCTTTTTATGTTTCAGCTGTAACACTCTGGCTATGATGCTAATGCTTGTACACGTGTCACGGTGCAACACGAAATTGCTGTAAGATGTTCTGTCGGTTTAAGTTGTTTAAATTAGCTGGTAGTAGTGACTGCATAGTCAGCTGATCCCAGAAAAAAAAGTGAAAGTATAAACACAGTCAAGTTTAAGAACGTTTCTTACGTTGCCTACTTGGCAATATAGTGCAGTATATATATGAACATGTGTTCTTACATGCACGAAACTTGTGAGAAGAAGTGATTAAAAATCCAAGTTTATAATGAGAGTTGAGAACTGTTCCTCTATGGGGGATGTCAAGGAAATGGTCTGCTTCTAGAATGAAGCACATAAAATATATGTCTAGAGAGGAATACTTGACAATTCTGCTGCCACCTCTTGATCGTATCCTGTAGTTACAAGTAGTGGTTGAAAATTTCACCCAAAATATCAAAGCTGAAAGGAGTATATGTATACACATACATATACAGCTATAGAGGAATAATTATTTAATGTATTGATGCTATAATTTTAGCTGAGCAAGTGGCCATCTTAGGCTCTGCAGTTGATGTATGGTTTTATTAAGCAGTTTTGTTCAAACTGTATGATAACTTATACATTTAAAATGAGAGTACTGATAAAAATGATAAATAACTAATGAATTGCAGCTATGTTCTATTCATTTTCTCAGCTTATCAGGTCTTTACTGCAATGCATTTTTATTAAATGTAGCTTAAATCAGGGCTGCTCACCTTCTCTGTCATTAAACTGACCTGGCTCTCGTGCTCTCTGCTAGTGCTTTCCAAGGGGTTGCTTGGAGATTCCTCAAGTGTCTGCAAGTCATCTCTTGGGGCTGAAATGTCAGCATCTCCTCTCATGTGAATGTCTTATGAATGTGTCATATACCAAGGTTGCATATGTGTGTCAGAGTGTGTGATGTGGCTCCTTTTTGGATGAACACCCCTCCTGGTAGGGGAGTAATGTCTCATTTTTAAGGAGATGTTGTGCACTTCCAAGCATATGATAGTGTGTGGTACTCATGTGCTGTGCTAAAGCTTTAGATAGCTCACCCACACCAGAAATTTGAGCAGTGGCCTGCTTGGTTTGTGAGAGCATCCTGTGAGGGTGGACAGAGTGCCCACTGGAGTGTGGGTTGGTTTCTTGGGTTTTTTAGGCGTCTAAGTAACAGATTCTGGACTTGAACTGGGATGGAAAGTATGATTCCAAGGTCCTGTGCTCGTTCCTTGGTTAATCTTCAGGGTTTTCCTAAATTTCCAATCCATGGAGCATAGCCTGCTGTGCCAGAAACATGTTTTAGAATTAGTTCTTCAGGGACCAAATAGTCTAATTCTATGCTGTGGTGGCCACATAAATAGATATAGTAAAAAAAAAAAAATTGCTTAAAAAAAGTTGGTTCTAAGAATAACTTGAATATTCGGATCTGTTGCCAGTAGGGAGATATTAAATTATTATACCATAAAGATAATTTTATAAAAAAATGAACAATCTTCTTCACAGTGAAATTCCTTATTTTGAGAATATGGATCTATGCTACACTGAATCACAGGCCAGACTTGCTGCTGCCATGGGAGAGTGTTATCCTGGCGATATAGATGTTTAAACTTGCTGGAGAGCTACTATATCTTTTTCAAGTTTACATTTATGTAGGATTGAATCAGAGAAGGGCTTAAATTTGAGAGTGATCATTTCCTTGGTCTTAGATTAGTGCTTAGAGGGGAGGGTGGCTGGGAGCCATAGGTGATTCAGAGCGGTGTGGTTACAGGAAATGTTTGAGGGGGCTGCCAGCAAGGGGGACAATGTTTGAGTCAGTGACCCACACTTGAGATGTTTGTTGGCATGTCAACAGGCAGAAATGTATATTTTCCAATTCCTGCTAAGAATGGGAAAGAAGAACCTTGGATTGCTGGAAGTTATTGGTCAAGAGTGATTAGCAAGAGCCACGACTTCATGGGAAAATCATTTGAGAGGGAAACCATGGTCCCTCCTGGAGACAGGCCAGTTCTGGAACACTGCAGCAGCAGGGATACTGGAGTGGTTGTGCAGAGCCCAGAACTCCTCAGCATTATGGATAAGGAGTATTATTATTGACAAACAGTAAACTCTTGTCAAAGCCAAGGGCTGCCAGCAGAGGTGAAATGCAGAGAGGGAGTTCTAGAACAAGCTGGAGGAATCTGAGAATGAGAGCTAGAATCTGGTTTAGATGGCCTTTTGTTATCTGGACACACTTTCACCACAGTACATGAGAAATCAGGTTTGTAATTCCTGATAACGGCTGATGCACCTGACTCGTAATAGTCCAAGCAAAAACATAATGCACAGAAGTGCTCAATTATTTCATAAGACTGCCTTGTGAACAGATTTTGCTCATTTGCAGCTGAGTTGTTTGTGCTTCTGTTTATCTCAGATACCCATTACACTTCCATTTATAGTGTGACAGTGTTTGGCTATATCTGATTCTCACCAACTCAAGGCAATTAAAACTGCTGGCCCAGTGTCACTTTTCTCAAAACATGCTCAAGCATCATATGACTACTACAGCTTTCCTCTAAGACTGAAATGTGTGTGTTTAATAGCTTCAGCAACGGTATGGAATAGGCTGATTATAAAAGCATCGGGTAAGTGGGATTATTGGAAAGAATATGAAAAATTAACTGTGGTGTTATCACCTTCATGGAATGATACCTGCATGGAAGTGAAACAATATAGAGCTCATTATGGCAGAGCGTTGACCCAAGTGATGTATGTGCACCCAATTTCACCACAACATATTCACCTCCTGGTAGCTGTCCCCTGTAACAGACCAAACACCTTAAAACACAGCAAGGTAAACTGCTAAAATTCATAACTACCTTGCACTAGTCTGTAAATGCACAGAGATTTCTTATTTATCACAGAGGGACGGCAAGTTGAAATGTGAGTGATGAAGCTGAGACACAAATGTATAGAGCTTGGATTTCTTTTATTTTTTTTGAAGAATAGTGTGTTTCTATGTGAGAAATGAATGGCACAGCCAAGAAATGTTGGCTGCTTCAAGGTGAAGTAGGTCAGCTGGGAGAATCCCTGATCCCAAGCAAATCTGTCAGCTCAGGGGAGGCACCTATTATCACATCCTTCTGCATTTTTTTTTTTTATGTCATATATCCTTCTGTTCATTTCCTGTCATTGACCCTTTTCTCACACACAAATTTAGTTGTGGTGGGTCTGAAGGGCTCAAACCAGTTGTGAGGGGAAGATGGAACAGGCTCCCCAAGGTAGTAGTGGAGTCACCATTACCTGAGGTGTTCAAAAAATGAGCAGATGTGGCACTTTGCAATATGGTTTAGTGGGCACAGTGGTATTTGCTTGAAGGATGGATTTGGTGGTCTTGCAGATCTTTTGCATCCTTAGTGTCTCCATGATCCTATCACAGTGTGCCTGGGCCCTATGATAGAGCATAACTATGAGACCTACCGTCAGGATAATAGTACCCCCAAAAGTTTGCCTGCAGCAGTTGAATTGAGTAGTGATCTGTCATGTCCAGAAGAACATGCAAAGGAAGGTTTGTCTCATCTGCTTCAAAATGACAGCTGACTGCACACAAGAAATGAATAGTGTCATTCATTTTGTGTGGTAGTGGTGAACCTTGTTGGTATCTGGTGACAAATATATATTGCTTTTTAACTGATTATCATTGGTGCTGGCCCAATTTAGCGCCTACTCCAAATGCTTTGCTATTGCTAGGAAAACTAAAAGTCAATAATTTAATATAGCAGGAGTTGGAAGGGTGATATAAGTATTGACATCTCCTAATTTTGTAGCCACAACTATGAATAAATTGGACTTTTCAGAATCTTTCCTTGAAGCATCTGTTCAGCAAAACCTGTAGGAATATGGTTCACTTTATCAATTTCAATGTGATTTAAATGTTTGTGTGGTCTGTTGTGCAGAGTTGGATTGAAAAGTGATCGTGTCTTTTGTTGTGGAGGCTCAATGTAGCAAAGCACCCACATGTGGCGAAGAACAAGTGCCTGGCCTGTGCTTGTACTTCTTTAACATCTGCCCCAAATTAATGATTTGGGACATTCCAGCCTCTAGCATTTGAGACAAACTTCAGATACCACTGAGACCAGACTGGATTGATGACAAAAAAGCCTGGCCTATAATTGTCTAGCTTTAATGGAACAATCAGAACTCTAACTTGTGGCAGAAAAAGATTCTAGTTTTGTCTAATGGGTAAAAATGTGTCCAGCAAAATATCTCATTATGGTACTTACTTGCAACCTTTCATTCTTTCAATATATAGAGATGAACTAGACAGGGGGGTAAAATGCACTGCCTGAACAAACTTTTTGCTGTCTTTGGAACTTTTTTTTTTCCTCTAGATCCGTATTTAATACCAAAATGTTACTTCTTGTTATTTAATATCATTACATATAATTTGGTTTTTTCTCCAGCCAATTTTTTGCCCCACCTGTCTTTATGGACTAACATTAGGCATGCTTCTCCCACATGTTCATTAATGAAAGGTCTCAGAGCCTTCATATTCAAATAATTTAGATGATGACTCAGATGTATAAACAACTTGTTTCTTTTCTCGCAGTTACCCAGCTGCCAGGCCATAATAGGATTATTCTCTTGGATGTTCCATCTGAGCTCACACCCCACTCTGGCAAAGTAGTCATATCATTTACACTATGCTTAATTTCTGAGAATGCAGTTGCTACATGAGTCATTATAAACTGAAACTCTTGCTTTAGGACATCTATTACTCTTGCCATATCTTTTTTGGGGGATATGAGTGTGTGTGTGTAATCCAGTGCGGCAATATGTCAGCTGCCTCAGATGATGAAACCACCTCAAGGTTAAGGCTGAGCTTTTGATTCCTTTCTTCAGCATGGAATTTCTTTTTATTATGAAGTATTAGCAAAAGCTCACAGTAAAAGTCTCTTCTGACTGCATTGTTGTGGAGAGGAGGGCAGCACAGCCTGGGTCACATCCGATGTTCCCAATCACATATGTCACACCCGTCATTAGTCACCTCCACCAGCTCCTTCTTAGAAGCAATAATGAAGTCACTGAATCTTGGTAACAGACACCTCACTCAACTCAGAAAAGAGTGGAAAGGTGCATCTCTCTTTCCACTTTGTCACCCTCTTTAAGAAACTTCTCCCAGATTCATCCCTGCTCTGTCTCTCTGCTCAATTCCCAAGCAAGCAGGAGGTCTCAGCTGAATTCTGGAAATTGCATGCTTGTTCCCAAGGGCCCAGTCTTCTCTTACAAAGCTGCATTTCGAAGTTCCAGAGACAAAAGTAGGTATTCTGAGGCAAATGTGCCCCAAAGCCCACTGAATAATTAGGCAGTGGCAGACATTTGTAATGGAAGCTGCCTCTCCAATGTCCCTGAGCAGAGTAATATGATTCTGCTGAAGCTTTGACTTGTCACTTTTTCAGGAGGAGATCAGATGTTCTTGCTGGATGAGATGTGATCAAAATATTTTGTTCCTCTTACTCCAGTAATCTAATTCTTGAAATGTAACATGACCCCTTTTTCTGGAGCATCACATCCAAATTGGCATCATCTGTCCAAATAGAAACTACCAGTTATTTCACAAAAAGCACAAAGAACTTATGACTCAAATTTTATTGATTAGGGAGATAAATATCTACTATAACATGTTCTTGGAAACTTTGTTTGAATGATATGCTTGGCAAACCAACATTGTATTTTTACCATGTTAAACTACTCATTAACCCATAGAGAAATGCAGAGGTATTTGGATATTATTCTCAAATGTCCCTGTGAATTTTCACATGTAATAAGGGCCAGAAATCTCTGATTTGCAAATCTATATGGTTTATCTGGGGTTTGTGTATGAAAAAATTAAGATAAATGGGAAACTCCTGGATTCCTAATTTTCTGTTTTAGGTTGAATAATATATTTAAATAAAGAACTATGAGGAGGAAGGATGAACAATTTTAATACTCTGTTATCCACCTCCCAGGCTTAGCAAGCAGCAGTGAAGTGTCCCCTGGTTTAGGTAGGGCAGATTGCCAGTGCAGGGAACAAATCCCCAAGAGGCTGGGCCTTACAAAGCCTGAGTCAATACAGTCAGATGGGCTTTCCTGGGAATGGCTTGAGGTTATCTATCATGGTTCCAGAGTGCTGAACTGGAAAAGGAGCATATCTTCTGCTTAACACAAAGAATTAGCACTGGCTGTAGGTGATGGAGAACATATCAATCACTGCAAGGAGGTAGCTGTAACCTGACGTATCCCAGGTTTATTACACGTGATTTTGGTATTGTGGTATTAACAAGTGAATTATCATTGCCATGTTGGTAGAAGTCTGTGAGCAGTCAACATCACTGATGAGCTGCATTTGCAGGACACAAACACATGCCTGAAATAAAAATTGGCACCCACAGAGCTGGATACTGAAATTATATCGGGCTCCAGCATCATCCTTCCATTTGTAGCTTGCTCGCAACAAGCAGTGGAGAAAACCAGCACTACCTATATCTTGGCAAAAGATGAAATACTGACCAGCTGTATCTCCATTTGCAGGGGTGGCTTCTGAATAAGGAATGATTGGGAAAATCAGCAGCTTCTAGGGCTGGACACATGGCTCCAATGACTGTGGGAATGCATTGGAGAAGTCTGTGTGGATGGGTCGTACAGGTGTGAGAACACATTCTTGGGTTGTTACCACACACTCAAGGTGCACCATATGCTTTCTGTAGGTGCTTAGCCAAGAGTGCTGGCACAGCTCTGAAAAGAACATGGATGCATGGGGAGGGGTTCACGTGTAGGTTGTAGAGGGAGCCCCAGCCAGCAGCTCCTGTGGCATCCTGCTGCTTGTGTGCATGTCAGACGTGTGCAGAGTCACTGACGGGGAGATGTACCCCAGTGAGAAGATGTGGATGCCTCTGTGCAACAAATTAGTTTGACCTCACCCTTGCTGTTTGCTGACCAGCTCCAATGTGGGGATTTGAGTACCGATCAGGCATCCTGGGTGGACTTCCTTTCCTATTTTCTGGTCATTGTATGTTTTCTTAAAACAAAACCTTAAAGCACCAGCTGCTGCCCCTTCTGAAGCAGTAAAAGTATGTTGTGCAAGGAAGTGCATTATAAAAGAAACTCAGTATTTCTTCCTCATAAGTGTCATGGTTTAGCCCCAACAACTAAGAACCATCCACCTGCTTGCTCATATTCCCCCAGTGGGATGGGGAAGAGAATTGGAAGGATAAAGTAAGAAAACTTGTGGGTTGAGGTGAGAACAGTTAAATAATTTAAATAATAATAATGTCATTGATATACCAAAAATAAAATAACAAAAAGCAGAGAAGCTGAAAAGTCCTTGACAAATGTAAATACTGCTCAGCAACAACTCAAACATCAGTGTTAGCAATATTTTTCTCACCCTAAATCCAAACCACAGCACTATAGCAGCTACTAGGAATAAAATTAACTCTATCCCAGCCAAACCCAGCACAAACACTAATGACTGTTGCTGTAATTAAGAAAATGGTATAGACTGTTGTTATACAGTAGTAATCTCCTGCTGCTGCATAAGTGTTGAAGAATTTATTTTCCAAGCAGGAGACATTGATCCTGTGGCAGTGTTCTGTTGCCTTAACTTTGTTTACATCATAAAGGAAAAATGATTGATGTAATCATTTAATTTATGGTGCTAAGTGTCAGTTGCTCACTCCACCAGTATTGATCTAAGGCGTTCTGACGGGCTTATGCATCAGGCCTTTCAAAGTTTCGGATAATTTGAGACCAAAGTAAAATTGCAGTTTGATAAGCATGATGTTTCCCAATTACTGTTGTGCCATTGATTGCACTTTCCCATAAAATGGCATGACCAGTGAGTGACTACTCGTTGTGAAATTACAGTTTTTAAGAGGCATTACAAGGTGTAAGAAGGCAGCTTAAAAAAAAAAAATATATATATATATAAAATAAAATACTGGGGTGTTTGAGCACAATTCTTCCCGACAATTCTTTTAAAGTGGTTGTGCTTGCTTTCACTTTGGTTGCAAATATCCACCTGGGAAGATTAATTTTCAGAAGTTGGATCTTAGGGCAACAAAGCTGGGGAAGGGTGTGGAGCACAAGTCCTGTGAGGAATGGCTGAGGGAGCGGGGGATGTTTATCCTGGAGGAAAGAAGGCTCAGGAGGGACCTTATCACTCTCCACAGCTCCCCCAAAGGAGGTCATAGTGAGGTGGGGGTCGGTCTCTTCTCCCAGGTAACAAGTGACAGGATGAGAGGAAATAGCCTCAAGCTGCACCAGGGGAGGTGTAGATTAGACATTAGGAAAAAAAAAATTCCCAGAAAGGGCTGCCAAGCATTAGAACAGATTACCCAGAAAAATGGTGGAGTTGCAATCCCTGGAAGTGTTCAAAAAATGTGTGGATATGGAATTTGAGGGCATGGTTTAATGGTGAACATCGTGGCTGTTGGACTTGATGATCTGAAAGGTCTTTTCCAACCTTAACAATTCTATAATTCTATGAGTGTATTCATTGCCTTTCTTTCTACATTTTAGTTCATATATATGTTTTTATAAATATAATCAAGGTCTTTTCTTGAGGCTATATGGATATCCATAATCTATCAAGAAGGAAAAATAATTAACATTAAAAGAATATGTAATATTACAATAAGCAAGAGTTTTAAAACATGAAAAAGAAAGGATTTCAAAGAAGTAGCCTTTAGTATTTGTAAATTTAAATTAGAAGCATCTAAAATTAGTGAAAACACCATTCAGATAAAGTTTGTGCTTGAATGCAGCTGTGTGGGAGCATTAACCTTCACAAAGTTTTAAATATATTTGAAAAGAAAACCCACCAAAACTAATTATACACCATTTTACTTCCCACCAGTTTCCCTGAAGAATGAAGAAATTGCCCTCTTTAGGTCCTTTTCTACAGTTTATACCATTAAAAATAGATCTATCTTCTGCACAACAGGAAACACTGAAAGCCTGGTTTAAATTTTCAGGAAACTCCTTTTATTTTTGATCCTTTGAAATTGTAATGTTAATACATTTTCAATTAAATATGAACAACTCTCCGTGCATCTCAGCATGAAACACAAAGGGATTTTGGGACCCTTCCAATTACTAGGGCTTGCAGATTTTTCTTAATTATTTAACTTTTACAGTATTTCTTTTTATTTAAAATAAAAGTTGTGCTGTGGGGCTCCTTCTAACATGGAAAGGAATATGACAGCATTCTGTTTGCCCTTTCAAGTAATTTGTTATATAAATTCTGAATTTTAAGACAGATTTTTTTCTGTAATGTTCTTTTGCCTTTACCATCTGCATTGCTGTCCAAGATGAAACCTTTTGTTTGTTCCTGCAGGAAAGACGAGGACTGAATCAAAACTATGATAAATCTATGTTCAGTTATTTCATCTCTGAATGAATATGTTCATTTGATTGCAACAAAATGGCTTTGACATCTCACCAACCAATTTGGGTAGTCAGGGTCCTTTGTGCAATATCCTCTCTCTGACACTGTAATACAAAGTGTTGATGAGCGAGAAAAAGGTGTTTTGCGTGTTGCGATGTCTAAATATGCCTTCAGGTGACAAAAGTTCAGAGATAACCTCGGGCTGACAGACATGGGCTGAGTGTTCCCTGGCTGTGAATAGCAGAGCAGGGGGAGAGCAGCTAACGCTTCAATGCAGGTGACAGCATCAGTAACAAATCGTTATATTTGACTGATGCCATTTAACAGCTACTGCTTTCCATCACTCTCATGGAGGACACAATGCACTAATAACACCCAGGATGGACTTTGCACTTGGTGCTCTTAAAATGCTGTTTCATTAAATAGCTGTCACCTACTCAACTGAGTAAAGTTGGAGGTTCAGGGTGCTGAACCCACCTGACCCCTCAGGTTGTGGCAGGAGTTGCAGAGTCATAGATTGTGCATTTTCCTGCCTCCCATTTTTTGAATTTTTTTTTCCTACAAATGGGAAAACAAAATGTTTTTTCTCTCCTTGTTTTGTTCCCTCATCTTAAACATATTCTGT
Organism: Edolisoma coerulescens; assembly: GCA_013397115.1. Lineage (NCBI taxonomy): Eukaryota > Metazoa > Chordata > Aves > Passeriformes > Campephagidae > Edolisoma > Edolisoma coerulescens. The sequence goes on along the minus strand of VWZW01008123.1, from coordinate 2,850,506 downwards.
TGTGTTACAGAGATAAACAGAATTCAGTTCTAGTCATCATGGTGACAAGTGTGTCCCTGTCTCTGAAAATGGTATCTGTTGCTGCAACCTCAAAGCAAGACAGCATGCAAATGAGTTTTATGTCTGGTAAAAAAAATGTCTGAGAGGTTTTATTTACCATCTCCTCATATGCTAATTTTTAAAAATCCCCAAAACTGAAAGAAACCAGAGGCATAAAGCAATGATATCTACTGTTGCTCACAATAGCATTCATCCCCACTTTGTTTTACATTGCATTATGTCCAAGGGGCTCCTGGAACTGTGTCATCTTCTTAACCACTGCTTAATTAAGAATATAGGTAAATTGTTTCTAAACTTGGATTTCTAAGCTCTTACTTTAAATCTACAAGTACAGCCAGTAGCAAGGAGTTCGATTTTCAGTCACAAAGCTGCACTAACCTGTACCAAAATCAGTATTCAAAAATCTGTAGGTGCTCTACAATGGATTTATCCTTCTGGCCTTACACAACTCGGAGTGAAAATCACGGTAATAGTTTGGAGCTTTGACATTTTTCAGACTGTGTAATTGATATTGGTTGTTTTAGGGATTCTCAATATGGAAGTTGATGTTTATCACATTTAGCAGTACACTTTATCATGGTGTATATCCCATTCTCCACTCAGAGCAAGGAAAATACCATAGATACATTTCCCAAAGACAAATGTTCCTGATATTTTACAACAGCCCTAATTTTTTTTCATTGAATGGAAAATGCAGAAAGCTGGCTAAATTTGGATTTCAGAGCTTTTTTTTTTTCTGTGTTTAGCAGCATGTTTCACAGATTCTTTTACCTAAATGGAAGTGACAGTATCTGAATTATGGGGTGGCAGATTATGGAGTGTGTGGATTTTGTGGTCAGATGTTCTGTCTTGACCAGATCTGTATCCTGCTCGCATCATTGAGCATTTGAGGTTCCAGCCAAGTATAAAAGCTTGTTAAGTGTGATGGGCAGTTCAAGTAAAATTTGTTTCATACCTGTTTTCTTCCTCTGTTTAAATTTGAGGGAAAAAAAAATCAGTTTCCTCCCTTCTTTCACAAAGGTGCTATTGTGTTTAGCGGGATTGGATGACTTCATTACTTACTCTGATGTGGCATTCATGCATCATTTTTATAAGGTGTTTTCCTTCCCCTCATAGAAATACCTGAAAATATATAAGTGTCGAGGCATTACACTAATTATATGGAAATACAATTTGCAGTATTTTATAGTTATTTTTATGTTCAACTCAACAACAACAATTTGTTTTTCTAAAAGTTTATATTCTTTTGTGGTTTGGTTTGGGGTTTTTTGGCCAATGAAGAAGTAATTTGTGAAGCCAAACTTCAAATAAGAGCTTTTGAAGACATTTGGAAGATGAGACTAGACAAAAATAATTATTAAATACAAATGTCCTGTGAAGACTTTGGTCTTTAATTAAACATTCTCCCCTAAACAGTGGTTTTTAAAGATTGGTTACTGTACTTTTATAGATCATGTGTACTGAATATCCTTGAGTTACTCTTGAGAGCTTTCACTGATGACAGTTTGGTTTAATTTAGCTACTACTACAAAGAGATTAGGTTGTCAAGAAGATACTGTTGGAGGTTTAGGGATTGCTGAAATCCTTCTGAAATGAAAAGTAATATACACTGTAACTTTCTTTGATAGTTCTTTCATGAAGAAACCAGATGAAAATCAACCACAAGGGAACTTTTTTATTTTGTGGAAAAAAGAGAGAAAAAATTCTTCTCATGTTTAGCAGTTAATGAAAACTAAAATAATAAAAAAAAAGACCCCCAACCTAAAAGAAAAAAGGCACTTTTCTTTATTTTTTCCACTATAATAAGCCGTCTAAACTTCTGAAACTTCTGTCACTGTGTGTAGACTGATAGTTGAAGGTATTGTCCTATCTAAATATAATTTTGCTTTTTGTTCTGTCAACCATATGGGACACCTCCGGTCTTTGCTCAGTTAATTTCAATGTAGTCATTGATAGTAGTCAAGCCTGAACCACAGAGGCATATTTTTTAAGGAAAATGTGTTTGTCCAGTTTAATGGACTCCATGTTAATGGAAATATACCAGAAAAGCCTGTTAGATTTAAAACTTTCTATAATTTTAGATAAAGATTATCAGTGCTATATATTTCTGTTTAATGCTTTCATTATTATAAAATCATTTTTAAAACATTAATGTCATATTTCTGAGGCAAAATGTTTTAGTTTTGCTAGTTCTAGGCTCAATAATAGTAAATAATGAGTATGGCTGAATTTTACCTTTTAGTTTTATTTTTGCTGCTTAAATTTGTGTGAAGAAATCTGAGTCATTGTCCCAGTGCTAAAATAAGCATAATCCTTGATGTCCCATAAGGAGACTTTGATTCAGAATCATCTATTATACTTTGTTTGCAATTAGCTAATCCTCCTCGAAATAGTTTATTCTGTTCTTCTACTTCAAATGACATTTTATTGTGCTGGATATGAATTCAGATTAGCTGCAATTTTCCAATATACAAACCTTTACAAGAGACAGTTGTAATTAATTTGACCTCCCAGGTTGGCCTTGCACTCGGACTGTCTTTGGAAGTCACAAATATGGAAACTGAGCTCATTTCCCATGTAAATAGAATTTATTTTCTTTTAATGCAATTGTGGAAAGACACTGCCAAGTTGGAGGGTTACTGAAAGCATGAACTTGCAATTTCTGAAATTTTTTTATAGCCTCTAGTGTTTTATCTGTTTTGGGCAGCGTTTTGAAAGCTGTTTCATAGAAAATTGTTTACAGCACTTAGTCTCTTTTCCCCTGAATAGCTGTGAATCTTTAGCTGTATGTGCTGTTAGCCATCTTGTGCAGCGAGTTGCATTACCTTGCAAACATTTTGCTTTATCCTGTGAATTTTGGCAGATCGGTCTTAAACAGCTGTAATTCAGTTGGCATAGTTTCAAGCAAACTGAATCATAAATGGCTACAGAGAGTTTTCATTTTATGTAAGAATGTGTGGAATTTGTCCACATAATCCCCAATAACCTAATCTCCTCGTGCCATGGTTCTCCTGCTCCCTTGTCTCAAATAGAGCTCATCTGCTGATAAAAGGCAACAAAAAAGGACAGTATTCCTAGGCATTCATGGTAGAGGGGAAGTTCATTGTGTCTTTGAGCTTGACAATTCTTTTCCTGTGATTAATTCTGAGATTATTTTGTTTTGGTCATTTTCAGAAGCTGGTTTAGATTGGGGGTTTTTTTATGCTCTCCAGAATAAGAACAGCCAAATGCTGGACTTCCAGTTTGTACCCAACATTCCTCCAGGTGAGAAACTGCACTTCATCTGAGTTTACATGTCAAAGACAAGCATCAGAATGTTGGTTAATTTAAAAGTAGCAGCAGCAGCATCAAGCCTGAAAGAATAAAGTCAACCCATCACTGAGCTGCATTTGTGGTTTTCTCACTGGCCATTTACTGTAAAATGGAACAGTCTGTAAGTTTCCTAACCTGTAAAATGCCACGGGGTACTTTAAGCCTATGTTTTCTAGCACAATATTTGACCTTGATCTGTTCAGTCTGAGCAGCAGCATTCGAAGCCTTTGTAGGTTGCAGTTTGCATTAAAACGTTTGGGGACTGGAGGAAGCATTGCAGAATTCAGTGGCTGATACGAGAGCTGCCTCTGATTTAAACCCCTAAATGACACAGGAGATGCTTGAGAAATTCTTTATTGTAACTGGAACATAAAATGAGCTTTCTTCCTATATAGGGCAAATCCCAAATCTCTCTGGAACTGTAATTGACTCAGAATGTGATTAATGTAACTTAATTGTCTTGACTGTACATACATCAGGCACATCACCACCATCTGAGTCCAGGGTGCATTGAATCGCTGTCTAATTTCCAAAGGCACTTTAAAGGATGTCATCCTCTTTGTCTAGACACTGACACCTTTTAAGATGAGGAATACCATGTTCTGAAGTCCGTGTTGCACCTTGTTTATGCCAAAGATCTGATCGCTGCCTACAATACATTAGGCACATCAGAGTGGCATTTTGATTCATCAGCTCCTATCTGACCTGTCACTTGCAGAAAAATTGAGGAGACTGACAAAACCTTCTTCCTTTTCAACCTGAAATGAAAAAGTATATTAAAAATATTGGCTGTTAATGGACACTAGCACATGACAATAAATTGCAAAGCTGCTCTCTGATACAATCTCACAGAATAAGGCAGAAGTGCAGTCGATTCACTTAGTATTTCTGTGTGTAAGCTCAGCCCAAAAGTTTGAAACTGAAAAGCCATTCTTATATACCTGGTGATTTAGCTGCCTGTCCCTCCCTCTTCCAGGTCATTAAGTAGGCGATGCTGTGTTTTTGTTTGGTTTTAATATGTCTGTGCAATATAATATATAATAGATTCCAATTTTTTATCCATTTGCTCCTGAAATGGAGTATAAATGCATTGCACCATGAGGTGCAGAATAGTATAGGGATTCAAAGAGGTGACAGTATCAGCATATGAATTCAAATGTATACACATGTATACATTTAAAAGGACATCTCAATTTTGACAGAAAGCATTAAAGACATGAAATTCATGGCTACAACTGAAATGTACCATATGTCCTCCAGCACTCAAACACAAAGAGCACATTAGCAGAGTAATTAAAGGGCACCCTGTTGTGGCTAGGTGGTGGAAGACATATGGTGTAGCATGAGTAACCATGAATTTTTAAGTTCATATTGTTTTTGATCATAACCTTGTTCTTTGTATTTAATACACCGTAATTTCTATGCATTACTGTATGTTTCACTTGTGTTGGAGGTCTCCATTTCAGCACAGAGGTCTAAAACTGCCAGCCTAACTAATGCATGTTTTCTTGTGAATTTCTTATTTTAATATAAAATTACTTAAAATATTGAAGTCACAGAACACTGACTTAATGATAAAGGAGGCAGCACATGTGTTCGTAGCTTTCTTCTCTTTCACACTTGCACTTCCTTCCTACCACTGCAAAAGACCCCATGAGACATGGAGACACTTGAAAAACATAGGTTGTTGCAGCCAGATTCTGCAGATTCCACCTCCGCTTGAAAACAGAGCAATTCTTTTGCCTCTTCCTCTTTATCAGTCGTAGCAAATATGAAGCTGCTAAAATTCAGCTGAGACTGTTTGCTGATGATGTACAAAGTAAGATAGGATCCACTTTGCATGGCTTCAGGTGAAAGATTTCCACTTGGAACAGAGCAAAACCATTGATTTATCTGTAAATGTGTTATTCAGGGACCCAGAGCTGTGTAAGTCACTTTATTTACATAGCTGAATTTCTAAACATAGCCATCCTCTGGAAATGCAGGTATCTGATAGGGGTATAAAATCAGAGTATAAAGAAGCCTTTTGTCTTTAAGCAAACAGAACATCTCTGAAAGTTTTGTTCTAAGGCAGTGAAATTAAATAGCTGCCTGGGCATGAACTGATAGTTGAAACCAGGCTTTGGCCTTGTTTTTTCACCGGGATGCAGCTGATCAGTGTGAAACTTGAGGCTGACCTTGGGGAAACAGCAACGAGGCAGTGAGTACCTGTCTGGATTTGGGTCTACCAAGATGCCAATGTAAGGATACTCTTTGCAGCTGAGATCCTTAAACTCCAAGGTATGGTGGGGGCACTAATCCAGTTCAATACCAACATTCCTTGGCAACCTAAGTTGTTGATGTATGTGCATGAACACTGAGCCAGATCTGTGCCAATTGCACAATAAATTTGGCAGATATCCTCAAACCACTTCTAGAACTATTTTTCTCCCTCTTATTCTCAAAAATTAAAGCTCTTACGTGGAATACAGGGTCCTTCACAGATCTTTGAAGTCCAAGAAAGTAATATATTTTTAAAACAGTTCAACTTTTCATCAAATACTTAAACATTCATAGTACCATTTATATCAGGTGACCCACAATATTTCTTTTTATCCAGTGAAGATCTCTTGTAAAATATATGTACATTGCAGGGAGTGGAGCGTGGAAACTCGCTTAGAGTCATCAGGCTGGAGGCAGGGATTTAGTCATTCTCCCAGGACATGGAAATTACAAATTTGGTTCCATCAGCCTGTTCAGAGATTTGAATCCACTGCCTCCTACTCCCAGTGTGAGTAATCCAACCATCACGCTGCTACAGAAAAGTGAGGCATCAGCACCAAAGAGTATAGTCCTGACCAAATCTGACTGTTCAAGTGCCTCTGGGAGGCTTTAGAGGCATCCAGGTTGTTGTATGCTAAAATCAGATCGTGGAGGTTCAGCTCAGGAAATTAAAGCCTAACACCAGAACTTTTGAGGTCTTATACAATATTTTGTGTCTTCAAGGTTAGGTTGTCCAGGAAAATCAGTGGGTTGGTGGGCTTCAGATGCATCAGTGGACCAGGTTCAAGTTTCATGGCCCAATTTCTTCCTGCTCCATTTGGACAGAGCTCTTACCACTCGTTGCAGCAGGGAATGAGAGCAACTCACCCAAAAAAAAGATAACTTGCATCTTGAGAGGTGGATGATTTTAGGCAAGATGCACTTGGGCAAAGGAATTAATTGAATGAATGTTTGGCACTCCACAGTAGTGCTCAGCCCTACACTCCAGCGAAGGTGGAACTTTGTTCTTAACTTTAATTTCATTTCAGTCTTGACTATTATTGTGTTAGCTGCCCAGTTCCAGACTGTGCCTAATCAGCACTGCATTAATTGTTCAGAAACAAAAGCGGAGAGAAAGATTTCCTGTATTTCTCAGACAATAAACCAATTTTGTCTATGCAATGTCCTTCTGCATGTGGTAGTGCTGTGAGCTTCACGCTGTGTATCGTGATGGAAGTTGAACTAGCAAAAGTTCTCTAACTGTTATGTTGCTATTCATTAAGTTACCTTTTCTGATTTTTTTTTCTTCTCTTGAGTGGGTGTTTAGCTCACTATCTCAAATATATAAATGTTTAATTTAACTGTGAGGTATTTTTTTGTAGAAATTAAACACTTGCATGGTCCTAGAACAATTATAGTCTGTAATGTCTGGGTAATGCAATGTAGCCAACTGTAACCTTTAATTAGGTTTGCCTTCAGAACATTGCCAAGTGAGAATCTGAATTCAGACAAATGTCCAGATCTCCTTCTTGGCATCTACTTTTAATATCTGTGAGAGCTTATTTTTAGCTTGTTATGCTGTTAGCCCTACACGCTCCATTACTGTTAGAAGAAGTTGTACAGGAAGAGATTCATTTCTAAAGGGTGGTTTTACAAACTAACTTTGCTGGAATCAGAATTTCCTCAATTGTCAATTTCTATTCATTTATTCTTCAATGCTGATAAAAAGAAATGTGCATGTTAACAAAAAAAAGTTATAGTCATTTAGCCTTCTAAATGAGAGGAGACTTTTCTTGGGATTGTTTGTGTCATTCTTCTTGGATTTTCATATACAAAAATTTAAATGTAAACTTTTCTGGGCTTGGAGTCTTATTTCTCTCTATACAGCACTTGCCTGTGTTTCTCTCTGGTCAGAGCATGTCTTGAAGAGAAAAGAACTATCATGAAGTGTTTTAACTACATGATGCATTTGAAAAATGGAAGAGAAAATAATGGACTTATTTTCCTTTTCTTTTTTATTTTTTCACAAATATTTCTGCAGGTTTCAGTGGCTCACAATTTCCTAGGTTCAGGGTAGAGTTCTGGTGAGATTCATGAAGTTATTGAAGATGTGTAAGACACTGGCTCAAGTGCTTGTTTGGCTGTCTCACAGGTACAGCCTTGAACCAGAGCCTGTTTTACCTCATGCAGGAGCATCCATTGCCAGGCTCTTGGCTCCTATGGGAATGTCTTATGCTCATTTCCTGGACTGGATTTGTTTAAATAAGTATTAATCTGGTGGAAGTGTCACTTTAGTCTCTCTGCATTTTCTAGCCATTGATCAATGGTCTTCTCTTTGTGTGTTTGTTGATGACCCCATCACACCTTTATTTTCTGTGAAAAGCAGTTTTGAAATATTTTGGCCTGTGCATAGGTGTAATGGAAAGTGCAGCATTTCAAGTCAAAGAAACAGTTTTTCATAATTCATCGTAGAAACAACCTCTTAAGACGTTTGTCTTTATGTCAAACTACCTGCCTTTTACTCCTTAGTGATTCATAGCTCTCCTTAGCAGTGAATTTGTTTTTTCCTACTATTTTTATATTGCATTGAGCTTGATTTGTGGACAGGAATATATTCTTGTTAACAAATATTCTTCTGATCCAGGAATTGCCAGGGATGTGTCTCTGTTTTGTATTTTCCATCAGAGGCTGCTCTTGAACAGAAACACTCTGGCTTCAGGTGTTGTCCTGTCCTCTTGTTTCTTCTGGTTTTTTGTTCCTCACCTGCTGCTTACTCAAGACTGTACTGAATGTTTTGAAAGATTTTTTTTGCTGATTTTTTTTCTAAATTAGCTGCTGCAAACCAGCAGTTTGTAAATAATTTGTGTCTAAACACATAAAAATAGAAAAACTAAAATAGATAACTTCAGGGATAATGCTATTTAAAACCCAGGTCCCTGTTGAATGTGTAAGGTAGTGGTCAAGGTTATGTTAGTTGCATATTTTGCTGATCCCATGGAATAGCCAGGCAGAAATAAAGCACAAGGATATCTTCAGGATGTCCCTTTGGTTTAATGAAGAAATACGCTGATGCTCTGCAATGTTTCATCTTTAATATTTAATCAAGGACATGAAATCTGAAAAACAAGAAATGTTTTGTTCAGGGAAGATTATTTTAGAAGCTACATTTTTGCTTTAAAAAGCCCATTTTTTTTTCCTTCTACTTTTTTTTTTTTTTGAAAATGATTGTGGGGGTGAGTCAGAATCTTACGGGAAAAATAATCATGCTGAAATGACAACAAAGCCTACTTTGTCTCATAGTGGTGGCAAATTTCAGCACTGCTGAATTCCAGTGCTGGCTTTACCATTTTCCTGATCTCCATTTAAAGAAGGATAAAAGACTACTTTCATTTAGTAATGAGATGTGATTGAGAAACGTATCCTTGTTAGATTACCATTACTGGGAGATACAAAAAAAAAAAAAAAAATAGGGGAAAAATCCATATCTTTCATTTCTTTCCGTGCAATTGTTCAATTACAGTAGTCAACCTACTTGCAAATGTGAGGAAATGTATGTCAGAAGATTCAAACCTTTCACACACAAGTTCATTTTCCTCCACTGCTGTTTGATTTAAATCAATGCCTGAAAGGTACTTTTAAGTCCTTTGTATCTTTTGGAGTAATGATGTAAGCTGTCAGGGAGCCACCAACATTAAAGAAGGAAAATAACTCCTGCTTTGAACAGAATCCTAGAAAGCCAACAGAAACTTTACAATTGGCGTTAAGGATCCAAATGCAATTGTTTAATGGAGATGTTAGCAGTTGATGTTTTTTGAAGCAACGCGTCACTTTAACATTCTTCTTAGGGCAGCAGTTTTTACAAAAAGGAGAGGAAAAAAAAGGATTGTAAATCAAAGTCTGTTGGCTAATTTGTGGGTCAGTGGGAACTGAGGACACACAGGTCCAAAGTTTGCAGCTCAGGTGCCTGAACTCTTTCTTCGGGCTGTATTCTTTAAAAAGGATGGATCTATTCCCAAACATCCAGAAGCTGCATCAGGAGTGCTCTGGAAAGTGTCCAGTCTCATCTGCTGTCCAGTGTCCACCATATTTGCCTTCTCTTTTTGCAGTTCAGGGAGCTCCCAGTGAGGAAGAATAGCTGAACACAGCTATAATTTTACTTCAGGCTTCTGATTTTTTTCTGCTTTTTTGAAAGTCCAGGGGGGAGAAGTGGCGATGAACAAATGGTTTTAAGTGTCCTGTAGAACAGAGCTGTGGTCCTGCGATGTGTATTTCAAATGTTTGTATTTGACTGTTGAGGGGATACATGTGGGAATATATTCAACACTGGAAGTGATATACAAACCTCTGCTAGGCTTAAACTAATGCAGGCTAGTTTACCCAAATCTGTGTTTGTGTTTGCTCTTTGAAGGTGCAAATGGTGCATCCAGCTCCTCGCCATCTCAGGGTTTTCCATTGAGACACAACCCCCACCTCTGTGGAAGTGGGGCTGTATGGGCAGACCCCAGCAGGCGTTGTACAAACACACCATACTGGCATTGCCGTAGTGACACGTGGGGCAACAGGAGTGACAAAAATGTTCTCTCATTTCTTTCTCTCCCATCCTGACACCCCTGGCTCAGCTGAAACCTTCATTTTTGTGCCTTCATCATCTGTCTCAGATGTTTTATCTCAGCAAATGAAGCTCAAATTCAGGATGTGTTATCAATCGGATTCTGATCATATTTGCAGATGTCCAGAGAAAGGACTTGGAAATGGTTTTTATTGGGCATTGAAGACCTGGACAGCATTTAAGAAAGCTCTGACTGAGTCCAGGCAGTGTTCAATTTCAATCTAAGATTGAAATTTTTGCCCTCCAAGTCAGCTCTAAATATTAATTTCCTTACATGTGTTTAGGAAGCAAGTCAGATACTGTAAGTGAGCAGTGACAGTAAAATATTGGAACAGCAGCAATATACCATGGTTTTTTAAAACATCTATTTATAGAATGCTTTCTGCTCTAAGGATTAGGGGAATAGAAGCTGGGATTTTTCTCCTTGATGAGTGTAAGTGAAGCATATTTGCTAACACAGTTTGACATACAATATATTTCAGTGCTTATGGTACCTTATGGTATGGTACTCCTGGTACAGTACCTTATGGCATTTTATTTAATGTTTTTGAGGTTTTCTGATTGCTTCCCAGATAATTTATTTTTATTGGCAGCTAGTTTTGTACCCTTGTATGGAAATAAAGCTGAAGCAGGGTGGCTTTTAAAATCTACAGAATTTCTGAAGCGTTTTAAAATAATAATAATACCTTGTTTAGCTGTTTTGGCTAAGAGATTTGCCTCTAATCAGTTGAAAAGTTGTGAAATTCTTATCTTGAATAGTTATGTGCTATGAAATTAAGATAAAACCAATGACATACCATAGAAATTTTCTTAGCTTGGAATTTTAAGAATCTAATGCTCCCAACAGTCATTTTCAGTCTGTCTGCATGGGTCCAAAAGAATATTTTTTTCTGTTTAAGCCATGAAGGATGGACTCAGCCCTCAGCTCAAGACAGAAACGTTCTTTCTTGCTGAGCATTGATAAAATGTTTCATACTTATCTTCCTGCCTTTTGTTTATATGCCATAGCATACACTTCTCCCCTATAGTTTCCATTTGTTTGCTGCCAAGCATAATTGCAAATCCCAGAGACTTCAGCAGCTCTGGTTTATAGAACCCTATTTTAATCATGGTTAAAATCTAATATGAAAGAACATCCATATTGTATTTTCTTTATGTAGCATTATGTCTCTTTTGATGATAAAAGAGAGATGACTTCTCAGATAAAGACAATATGGCAGGTCCTTTCCCACTTAAAAACACACCACAGTTATCCCTATTTTAATTTAGAAAATATTTGCAGCATCACAAGTAGGACTGTTAAGATTTTCCTTTAAGTGAAAACATACTATAAATGTGTAAAGCCAAATAAAGACCTTTTCTTCAGCAGATGTTTTGCTGTTTCATCACTGATTTTAATTAAAAAGCATGTGCCCACTATTGTGTTTTGTATGGTCCAGTCACGTATCTGGGTCACTTTTTAAACTCCTTCATGCCTGAGGAGCAGATGGTTTGAAAAGCAAGCCTTAGTGCAACAAAATCCAACATCTCCCTGCCTTCATTGTTCAGAGCCCTGCTCTTGTTTCTTGTGCTGTGCTCCCTAGTGCTCCTCCCAGCCAACTTTTAATTTACTCAAATGGGCTCATTTCTTTTGCTTGTCTTGGAGAAACTGTATTGGAAACCATATCAGAAACCATATCAAACCAGCTTAGCTCTGCACTAAAATATTGCTTCATTTTTCTATTGTTATTATTGTTCCTGGGTTTTTTTTGCTACACACAAAGCAAAACATTCTCTAGTAATTCTCAATTTTACTCACTGCATCCCAAATTACTGGCCAGATTCATAATGAATCTGAAGAGAGATGGGAGAAGGTAAATACAGGTGAACAGACAGGAAAAACAAAAAAGGGTAACTAAAATTATTAATCCCCAAAGTAATAAAATGTGTATCTTGGAGACAATGGGTTAAATGTTGGAACAAAAAGGGGTATCTTATGTCTCCCTCATTCTAAATATACTTTAAGTGCCAAAATAATCTTCTTTTCTATCCTTACAAATTGATTCCAATTTGTTAGTCAAAGACTGTAATGAAATGACTCAAACCATAGTCTTGTTCCACTAAGCAGTTTGCTACAGCTTTTTTTTATTAATTATATTCAGACTGCAAGAACTGTCAGAATGTTAAAAATCCTAAGGATAGTTTGCCAACATCTATCACTAGATTAGAAACAGCTCTGCAAAACCTTCAGCAAAGCAAATAATATTCCATCATAAAATCAATACAACTAAGCATTGTCGGCATAGTGCTGACAGTTCCAGCTAAAACAATTTATAATTTTTGAAGAAGATATGTTGTAAACAGAAGATAAGAGGTCTGTGAAAGATGTGGCCAGTAAACAGAACCCAGATGTAAACATTTTGCTGCTGGTACGTGTGTGTCAGCTCTGCTTGGCCTCTCTCTTTACCCAAATTATCCCCTACCACAAATTCTGAGTTGCATGGATCGAGTTTATCTTTCATGAAAGTACAGCATCCTGTACTCATCACCTTGCTGATTCCCTTGGCTGTGCACTAGAAAGAGTCCAAGGTCCTATTTCCTCTCCTTTGCTGGAATAGCTGCTTCTAGGAACACTGAAAAAACCCAGGGGAATAAACCAATATCTGCACTCATAAGAATGCAGAGAGCACTACTCTCCTGGCTGCTAAGAATATTATGTACCACCATGGTCATCTGGTACTGCTTCTCAAAGAGAACAGATTTTAGAGTAATACTCTCATAAATTCTGCAGTGAGCTCAAAATGTTGGTCTGAGTTACAGTGTATCTTCCAGAAAGTCTTCTAGTCTTGATTTATGGATGTCAGGTAATAGAGGGCAATTAACAGAATCTTTTAAGATTTATTTTAATTTTTTTTTTTCTTTTTGGTGATCAATAATCCTTATGTCTGAAAATGCACACCCTGCTCTTAATTTGATTTACTTCTGTTTCAGCTTTCAGTCTTGGGCCTTCACTAGCTCTTATTCGGCTGAGGTTACAAATGTTTCTGCCTTCTAAATGTCACCCACGAACCTGGGCAGCTTTTTGGGCTGTTACAGCTGCCCGAGCATGACTGTGCCATCTCCCAGCTCGCACTGCCCATTTGAGTGTAACCACACTCTGCAGCATCAGCAGTGGCTGCACTGCAGCTGTGCCCTTTCAGTGAGCCACAGATGAAATATGATTCTCTTCCAAACTTTCCCATTTTTCAACTTTTCTTTTTCTTGAAGTGTTTCTATCAAAACTTTATTCTGCCTGCTGGTGAAGACCTGAGCTCATTGCGTGTGTGCGATCTGTAGTTGGTTTTGCTGTTCCTTATTTGTCCATTGAATGTCTAATTACAGCAGTATTTCATCCTACCCAGTGTCTCCTTATTCTAAAGTAAAATAGTTGCTGAATGATTTGCTGTCTCTTAGGTTGTGTCCTGCAGAACCTGTATTTGCCAAATGTAGAGACAGTTTTGAGTTAGATGGACCACTGACCTAACCCAATATGACATTCCTTATATTAAAATGGGAATTCTCCAGTGATTTCTCTATGCCATTATTCTCAAAGTGTATTCTGCGTATGTTACCCAGCATATCACCATGTTTTCTTGCAGTCCAGTTTTATTTTCTTTTTTATTCATAAAGCTGCCAAAGAAGGGTAAATTTACAAGGGGCCCACACTAGAAATATTTCATGGAGTGATTCCTCATGTTCAGAAACCTTTCTGGCTCCGTCAATGTAGTCAATTTAATTAAAGAAAATGGAGGTTCATGACATTTGGATAGCGCTGTTTTCATTCCAAATATTATGAGAGAGGAAGCCAAATACTTTGTGAAGCCTGAAGCAGGGTGTGTTGATAGAGTGCCTGTCATTGCCCTGCAAAGGAGAGATCCTCACCCCAGGGTGCACCCAGCTTGCTACAGAAGTGAGAACAGTACAGTTGCTTCCATGTGATCCTCTCCCTCACCTCTAGCCTTCCTGAGAAGTGGGAAATGTTCTGTTGGAGGTGTCAGTACTGTGGTAAGGCACATTTCCAGGACTCAAGTTAGGATCTCTGTAGCCTTCTTGTTCCCTCAGCAATCTCTCAGATGGGATAACTTTGTTTTGTGTAGCTGCCCTGTTATCTTTATGAAACTGTAATCTTATTTCTTTGAAATTACCTATGCTCTGCAAATCCTATTGTTTGTTAGTAATTATCATCTGTTTTTCTTCCTTCCTGATTTTTGCATATCTCTACATTTGTCTGTGGATTGTACATGAGATGAAAAGGTCACATTTTGAATCTTTCTGCACTTTAATTCTTTTTACAATACCTGTACTGATGTTATATTTATCCTCAGAACCTGTTTGTGTTCATTATCAGTGACTGGACATCAATTTGGAGGAGTCTTTGGTCTGTCCTAATGCAGCAGTTTTTACACAAACACACCTACTCAGTATATTTTTTCCCCCTGGTAATTCATGCCATTGGGCATAAATCTTCTTCTGGAAGACTAAATATTTGCAAGGGTGTTACACCTTGAAGGTTCATCCACATTCTAGAAAGAAGTGTGATGAGTCCCTCAGTGAGAAATCTGTGCTCCTGTTTGGATTTTGAGTGTAACTATGTGCAGTTGTACTAATCTTCTTCTGCAACTTAAAGGCTTGTTTTTCAAAGTGTCTTTGAACAAACAGTTGGGAGCAATGATTTGCCAAACTGTAATTAAAAGGAAATAGACTAATTCTGAGAAGTGTAAACAATGTGCTGAAGATAACAAAAATAGGGTCCTTAAACTGATCAATTGTGAGCCCGGAACAGGACTTGAGTTTGAGAAGGATTTAATTGCTTGGGTGAGACCCAGCATCTTGCAGGACCATGCATTTAGTGTCCTGCAGTAACACGTGCAGTTTCTATGGGTTTGCCAACAAATTCATGGAATTTTTTGTCCTCAGCTGCATCAGCTCCCTGTTGCTCGTTAACATACTTTGCCAGGAAATTCATGGCATTTTTAGGTCTTCAGCTGTGCATTAATCAACTCCCTGTTGCTAGCTAGCATACCTTCTTTTTCCTCTCTGTGATAACAGTTTTTTGCTTTACACATAAAATCTGAAAGTAAAAGCTTGACCTACCTAAAACTAATGTCAAAACATCCTTTTTCTTAGAAGCAAAGCATGTGGATTTCTTACAACACTGTTCTGAGAACAACCCTGCTTTATATAGAAGCTGTTATATTGAATCTGAGAACTGTGGGGCCACATTTTCATACTGAAACCTCATCTCGTGTTTTCTAGCTGTTGCCTTTGATCTTAATTTTTTGGTTAACAGTAGTTTAATGTATTTTCCTTAATCTAAGAAAGCCCATCAGATGTCAGAAGTGGAAGCAGGAAAGCATTACTAGAAGGATGAGGGAGAGGATCCTTCTTTTCCCTTCAGCACATTCCTGAAGAGCCTGCAGTAGCTGACCCTGCTCTGAGGCAGGGCTTGGACTAAACAATCTCCAGAGGTCCCGTCCAACCTCAACCACTCCGTGTTACTTTAAAATCTGTGAAGAAAAATGAATGAGAAGCAGAAGATTTTCTTGGTTAGACTAACAGCTTGCTATTTAACTTAAAATATGTACAGTCACTTTTCTCTGAATCACTTTTATAATTATTTTGATATATTTTGTCATGTATTATCATTTTGAAATATTGGCTCATTCAGAGACAATTTTTTTTGTTTCAAAAATGTGTCTTTTTGTTATATTTCTAGGATGTGTAATGAAAACATGAAAGAGAAAACTTGCCTGCATAGTTTCTAAATATCTTTTATATTTCTTCACAATATGAAAGAAACTTAATTATCTTATAAAGAAATACCTATAAATAAGTAATTTTTTTCTGAGTAAAACTGTCAGATACCTATAAAATGTTTCTCTCATAATTTATCTCAGTGTTTAATATTTTTTTCCTACATTCGTTAAACATGAATACTGAGCTTTACAGGATTTTTAAAAATTCAAATTCATTAACGTAGTAATATCAAAAATTGACACTTTTTCTAGGCACACTTTTGGCATAAAGGTAATAGGGCTTTATAACAAGACAGTTTCTGCAGGTTATTCCAAAAAACCATACACTTGTGCCTGGAAATGTAATTTTTGTAGTCAATTGCTGGCTAGGCACAGGTATAGTTTGACACTGGATTTCGCGGTAGGCTAAAGCTGTTTGTGAGAGGTTCTTTTAGCCATTCCCCATCTTCCTGTTTCCTTTCTGCTCTATTTCTGCATCTGTTCTACAGATCAGGTTATGAACTGACAAGTGAGGTGGTTTAAGGGCTATGGGGTATTTTTAAATCTTTTTTTTTTTTAAAGCCTTTAGATCACTTTACTGGTTAGTTTAGAGTCCATTCCTACAAACCCATGGAGTAAAGATGTCCTTGGAACACCTCAGTTTGACCATGTAGGCTGACAACTTAAGTCATGGATTACACTTTTATATTAGTTTTTTTTCTATTTTTCTGTAAACTGAGTGGCTCTGTGTGCATGTGAACCTGTACAGATCTCAGTAATCTGATCTGAAGAAGAAAAAAACATATTCCAATTATTCATTTTTTTATTAATGTACAGAAATCCATCATTCACGTTCAAGTCTGCAATTTGTTAGCTATGTTGAGTCAAAGTGACCATGGAAAGTGCTAGGACATGGTCAAGCCTCATTAAAGGGAGGAAGTTTAGCGCCCTGTGTAATGGCACCCTTTATGAAATGAATGGCTTTTCCCATTTATTTCCATATTCTTGTTTCTATCTGTCAGTGGTAGTTAAACTACTTGAAATTCCTTCTGTAACACAGTTCTTTTTTGCTTCAGTAAAAATTGGATATTTTTTCCGCAGTCAAAATGAGAAATTTGCACACTTGCTGACTGGGAAACATGTTAGGCAAGGTATGCTCACGCTTTGGTATCCACTCAAGAAAAAATTTTCTTTTTCTACATCATCATATTTTGAGAGAAGATACCACTTCTTTTACTTTTGGCATTTCTGATTTAGAATTTGTGTGGGCTTTTTTTTTCATCTTAATCTGAAATTTTGTTTCAACTTCTTTCTAAAAAAGAAGAGAAATCCAAGTCGAGATATTAACCTTTTCAGTTAATAATGATGTTCTCACAGAGTTATTACTGACTGTATAATCGAAACAGTGTCAAAACCTGACAAGAAAAATGATTTGACCAACAAAGAGTTCCCCTTGTGCTCCCCTTGTAAAGCCTTTTGTCTTGTGAAGAAGAAAGGCCATTCAGGGCATTTTTTCTCTTTTTGTATTCATCCATTTATAAATTCCAAATGTCACTGCTTGCAGGCCAGCTTTAGGATTTGGTGGATTTGTTTTTTAAACCTCCATGTATCGAGGTTTGCAGTACTTTGGTGGGGGGAAAAATGCATGTTTGGCAAGATCGATGATAACAATTTACCAGTCGTAGTGTTATAGAAATCACAGGTTTTGAGTTTCTTTTGCTTATAATGCAGAATTGCTTATCTTGCTCTGAAGCACTGAGTGCCATATGTGTCTGCAGTACACACAACTGTACCAGGGAAGAAATCCTTGGAGAAGGAGAGATCCAGCTAGAGGGAGGACTTGCTTTCTGCCTTAGACTGTGTAGTATTTTGTTCTGTAGCAGGAATAGTATTGGTGTGAAGATGACATTTCTGAAAGCATTGGCTAGACTAAGTTTCATCATCTTATTTCAGGCCTTTGGAAATGCATAAAGTAACAAGTATTACATCTTTGATATATGTGTATCCTAACCCCACAGAACTACATTCTCCTCCAGGCTGAGCTCAGCCATGAGGTCCACAAGCTCCATTTCCAGGAAAACACTGACAAAACAAAGAGGAGTGACAACATCTACCATTATTTCTGATTATTGTTATTCACACCTGCAAGTCTTCTGGGGTTGTGAAGGTGACCTAAGGGGGACTGTAGTAATTTTTGAAGCACAATAATGGGGAGTATTGCTATCTTTATTCTTTTTCCAGGTCACTGTCTAAGCCATTCCAAATACCTTCAGAATGTCTGGATTTGCGTACTAATTAGTCTGAATCAAATATTCATCACATCCGTGTTGATGGGATTGGTTGGAGATCTGATTAACCTTCAAGTGGCTCAGTGACTAAACACAGGTTCTTGTCTAGCTGATGGGATAATTTCCCTGCTACATATATTTCTTGTTCCTCCAACATGAAATTATTGCAAAGAGATGCCCAGCCTGAGCCTTCTTTGACCTTAGTTAGTCACAATATAAAAATCTAAAAGAGAGCAAAGCTATCATTTTATTAATAGAAGAAAGAATAAGCCCTATTATTAAATGAAGACTTCTTTTGAGGGAAAAGATGAGGCTATGAAAATGCTGGAGGTGTTTTCATGTCTTATTCTTATAAACCCATTACTATGGTTCACCAAGATTCATCTTTGAAGGTTATGACCAGGTTATAATAGAAAGAAAGCTATGTGGAAATAAAAGTGAGTTTGCACGTGGTGTGTGGGGGGAGCAGGTTGTTCCCATTAACCATTCTGAGACCATCCTGAGACAGTCACTGCGCTGCTGTTGGGCCAATCCCTAAAATCCACCTCCAAGGTTGTTGCAAAGTTCTCTTCAAATATCCAAAATTGGAGAAACACTCAGTGTAAAGTTGGGCATAAAATCTCTTGTATGTTCTTGAGCAGATATGTGTTCTATAAAGCTTAAAAAAACCCCAGCAACAATGCACTTGTTCAATAAAATCATTACAAATATTGTAGTAGTGTAGCAGCAACATGCACTTATCAAGAAAATGTTCCTAAAACAATAAGTTGCTTTCAATAAACGAGTCTTTAATATCTCTAAGCATTAGAATATTTAATTTCAATTTTGGTGGTGTGATGGGGAAGGTAAATTAACTTGTGAAATTAATCATTTTATTTTTAATGAAAAAATATAAATACAGAAGCAATTTTCTATCTATAATATGACTTGAGGGGATGATGATTTATATTTAAAATACTATTCTGCTGGAATTTCTGCTACTATTCGAGATAATTTAATTTGTGTCATTTGCATATGAAAATATGCGTTGAACTAGCAGCAAAATAACCTTTACAGAATTCTATAATAGCATAAAATACAGTACATTACCCTCTCAGTTATTAAGAATAAAAATACTCCATCCAATTTTGCAAAGAGAATACTTCATATAGTTAAAAACCCCCACAGAACTTGTATCAGATCTTTGCAATTTGTCTTGCTTTGTTATCAGCCAGAGATCTGAATTAGCTAAAGGTATTTCCACGTATTTTATCCTGCTTTTTCTTTTTAATTAGCTTCCTGAGGCAGAGATGCATCCTGTATTTTGCATGCTTTCCAGTAAGGTCATCTTCACAATAGCTCACACAGTGTGCCAGGGATGGGCAGGATAGAAGGGCTGGAACCTGTGTGTAATGCTGCTATTAGCTGTTATTATTCTCCCACTGAATAGGCATTTTCTCCAGCAACAGTTCTTCCCTGTCATAGGAGTATCTTGCTGATAAATTAACAGTCAGCATTCCTCATTAATGCTTGGTCTATTACTATCATTGGAGACTCTCATCAATAGCTGATTAGTGCCATTAGCTGCAGGAAGGCTGGGCTCTGTTTCTTCCCTATCTTTATTTTGTCTCCACTAGAGGTACATCCGTTGTGGTAAATGGATTGAGTGTAAGATTTCCTCTGGAATGGGCCAACATGAGGAGATTATCAAAAATACATTGCTGAAAATACTGAGGAATGTCCTTTCCTTCCTGACTCTTGTATGATCAGGGCATGTTGTGTAATTTTCTAAATACCATTAAGAATTGTTCTAAAACTTCTCCCAGATTCATCCCTACTTAAATGTACTACATAATGTGTGTGGGTTTTTAAATGTATTCCAGTATGCCCTTTCATCTCTGGTGGGTTAAGCAAACAATCCCAGGTCACCTGAGCTGCACATTGATGTTCTGTTCAAAGTGCCATTTTATCTCTTACTCTTTTCATTTATTACTATTTTAAATTATTTCTGCATTCTGATAGTCAGCTTCTCTAATCATTCCTAACATATTTCTTGTTTTCTCTAGTTGCTGCCCTGATAACAAAACCGAGGCCTACCCTGTTGACTCAGATCCTACCCTGGCTGGATCTTCCCCTCTCATCCCCAGAGCGCAGCTGCAGGTTTCTCACTCCCCTCAGCAGTCTGTCATGCAGCCCTTCTCCATCATAGTTATTAAAAACACCCAGTTTCCAAAGAGCTGGCACACTCCACCTGTGTTTACAGAAATTTTCCTTGAGCATTTGGCCTACATTTTAATTGGCTTCTGGAAGGTTATTTTTTTAATATATATTTCTGAGGTACTCTTGCAGCATCTCTTCCTTAGTGACAGCAGGGAAATTTTAGTGAAGGCCAAGAAGCAGCAGTGTGAGACGAGGAATGACTTCCTGCTCCTCTGGCTCTGAGTGGGACAGTCTCCAAACACGTAGCCCCAAGCAGCAGAGGAGAACTTCCTCCTTATTTAACCCCACTGCCTGTGAGGGCTGGCACGGGGTGAGGTTTGGCTGCTGTCCCTGACTTCCTGAGATGGCTGGGAGTTCCTGCGGAAAGCCGGAGCTACCCCTCCATCCCTGCCCATGCTCCTTGCAGCAACTTTTTTATTCTATTTAAATACACCAAAAAGAATGCTTCTCCTTCCAAGTCTGCTTTTTCCCCTCTACACAATTTATAATCCTGAACTGGCTTCATTCCTCCTTTTGAACCTTCCTTTGCAGGTGCTGAGGGTTCACTTGCAGTGTTTGTGATCTCTGATGGTGCCAAGCTGGGTCTTCTCAGAGGGCCACTGGTCTTTAGTGTCCTCTAAGGCTGCCCAGTGCTATGTTTGGAGCTTTGTGCATCATTTCATCCATGTTGCTTACTTTTAAAGAACTTATGTTTTCTTTTTAGATACCTATATGTTTTGCAAATTAAATCTTGATTCATT
This sequence comes from Edolisoma coerulescens, assembly GCA_013397115.1. NCBI lineage: Eukaryota > Metazoa > Chordata > Aves > Passeriformes > Campephagidae > Edolisoma > Edolisoma coerulescens. The sequence goes on along the minus strand of VWZW01008123.1, from coordinate 2,829,304 downwards.
TCAAAAATATTTTGGTTCTTTTTTTTAGGATATTTTAATCTGAGTCAGACCAAAGTGTTTCTTCTGTGACCTTTGGTCTTTTTTTTTTTTTTTTTTTTTCTGGATGAGATGTGTTTTGAATAGTTTCAGTCGTTCTGAAGTTGCACTTTTACATATGCACTCTTGCAGTCCAACTGTAAATAAAAATTGTAAGATTCTAGTTGAGTGCCTCGTAACTGTTAATAAACACACCTGTTCTCTCTATTCTGTAAATTCTTCTGCACAGTAGAATGAAGAATGACATTCAAGAAGGAAGCAGCATAGACTCAAGAGTTTATTTAAAAGAGGAATCTTGAAAGACTGAACACATATGCAGATCAGTATAATTAAAATAAAAAGTACAACTTTTTCTCCCCACTATCAAGATAAAATGCAAAAGCATATGCTAACTCTAATCTGATGTTGATTTTATCTTATAGAAGTGTTTAATTTTATGGCTTGGGCAGTTGAGCTCTGCAAAGAGAAATGGATCAAGCAACCTCCTCCTTTCTCAGCTTTGGACAAAAAAAAAAAACCAAACCAAAAGATCTATTAAAAGACTAATTAGCTTGATTTTCCTTTCTTTTATGCAAATAAACATACACACCTCAAAATATGCATCTCTTTAAAAATTATCTTTCAAGGGGATGTTAGTTTTTCAAAAATAAAAATTAAAGTACCATCCTCTATACTTTATAGAAGGAGCTAGACTTTCCCTACATGAGAAATGCAGTTCTGTGTGGGATCTATGCTATCACTATAGATAGTAAAGGAAACCTTATGGTATCAAATAAAGGTTTTCTACAGCAAAAAAATGTCTTTAATGGATCAGCAATCCCAAAGTAACTGAGATTCCTCCTCTGAGTGACTTGTATCAATCTTAAAGGCTAATTGGGGGTGAGGTCAGAAAATTCCCGTTGAAAGAGCCTAGCAAAGACAAAAACCTCTTTCCATCTTTATGTGGTGTACCTTTATTAAAACCTGAACTGAATCAGCCTGAATAGTTTAGAAAGCTGAAAAGCCTGCCAAGAAGATTGAGTAGTTTTACAACCAGTCACAAATTTGCCACCTCTTGAGAAAACTCTCAGACCCAGCTGCCCCTTGTACCCTTGTCATCTCATGGTTTTAGACAGGTTCTGGGTCAAAGACTTTTCTTACACCCTGGGCAGGTGGCTTTTGCAGGGCCCATGATGTCCACAAGGCTCCTCTCTAAAGAGCTTAGAAATTGAAAGGATTTGTTTTTCTCTGAGTCTGATGTTCATTGCCTTATAGGCCAGGACTGCAATTTCATAGATTTATTGGTCAGGCTGTACAAAACTGTGTGTGATTGCCAAATCCAGCACCTGAGAGTTCTCTTTTTTTATCAAAAAAGCCTACCTGTTCTTTCTTCTTTGTGCCTCAGGTATAAAATTTCCTTCTCATCTAAGTCTTATGGCTTGCTGTAAGATATGTGTTTTGTTTTAATACTTATTGTGAATCTCTTTTGTGCATTGATCTTTATATCGTTATGTGCATGGTTTGGAATTATTGTGACTAGCAGATTTCCCGAGGACAAAAACTGAAATCCAGGTTTATGTACCAGCATCACAGTCTTGGCCTCCAGAGTGTAAGCACACTCAAAACCTTTTATCTGAACTACATCAAGGCCCAGGGATCTCACTGTAATGCAACTTTTTGAAAGGTCCTACACAGTCAGATGAAGGAGAGTGGGACCTTTTTGATAAATGTACTAAAAAACCACATATAGCTTCTTGAGTGAGAATGTCAGCAAACCAAGGCATTTTTTTCACCCTTGTTTCCTTGAAGAATGGCATCAGGCAGAAGGATTCAACAAGGTTGCCAATAGTTCTGGAATAATTTCCATCTGTGGCATTTCTTTAGCGGCCAGATGTTGATGGCCAGAGCAGTGTGGTTGGGAATATGGAATGTTCACTGTGTTTTCAGTGGCAGTGGAGCTGTTAGAGAAGAGATGACAAAACATAACTGGCGTGTACTGAAAGACTTGCATCAGACAGATACTTTCAGTGTCACATATCTGGCGTTTACTGGAATACCTATTCTAATGGATGTCACTCACCAGCCAGTGCATGTGTCACTGAGCGACTCTTTATGCCAGTTCTGTTCCAAAAGCTGCTGCCTGCTGCTCTATTCTGGGTGATGGTAGGAAAGAGAACATTTTAATGCTGTTGAAAAGTACAATTATTTTTTCCATGGGATGGTATTTATTGCTATAGAAATTCTGGGTAGATTAAATCCTTCAAACTCCTGATGGCAGGCCAAATCTGTTGCTTGTTTACTGTTCAAATACAGGTTATGTAGGGACTTTATACTCCCTGAGGAATGGGGGCACCAAGATATCCTTTGTTTTCTCATGAACACTGGTGGGATGAGCAGGCCAGGGGAATGTATCATGGTGAGTCAGTTTAACAAACAGCTGGGACTCAAAGAGCAGAAATTGGGAGTGTGAGTATCCTTCCTCATAGACATAGCATGATATTGCTTGAATATTCTGCATTAAAATGCTACACATGCTCCTCATCAGTGCAGGCAAGCACAGAGCAGAAGAAAAAAGGAGTTTTCCCATCCAGTGGAGGTTATTGCATTTATTGTTTGAGTCTCTCGAGGAGAGTCACCAAAGCAGTAGTTCCAGTCCTGCCCACGTCCCCGCTGGCAGTGCCACCTTTGTGCAGCCTCAGTCCTTCCAGCCAAATAAATGAATCTGACCATCTGTATTTACACTCGTTGTCTCACCAGCTCCCAGAAAGCTCCTTTATTGCTTATGTATACAGTACTTTAATGATATGGAAATTCACTAGTCACAACTTTAATGAACAACTTTTCTTGTATTCAAATGAATAAGATGCTGATGGCTGTTTCTTTGTACGCAGCAAATGGTCTTCTATAAAAGCCACAGTAAATCAACAGCATAAGCTGATTTAATTACTAATTTGTTGCAATGGCTATTCCCATACCTATCATAACACTGTATATTCAATTATCTTTCACCCTAATGCAGGTATGATTTGGGTTACATCTCTAAATAGGAAAACAGTTTTTGAATTTTTCTGTTTGTTTTTTTGTTGTTGTTGTTTCTGTTGTTTGGGGGGGGTTGTAGTTCTTTTCCTTTCCTTTTTCTCTTTGCAGCTGGTAAAACTAGCAGCAACTAGCATGTGTCTAGTGATTAAGACTTTTTCTCTTTGTAATTGTCAGATTGATTGGGACAATTGAATGATAATGAAAAACAGCTTGTTCCCTCATTTCCAGAGGTGACACTTTCTGCATAATACTGCAAAGTATAACAAAAGGGTTTTCTTGGACGCTGCTTAAAGTTAATTGACAGCATCTGTTGTTTGGAACAACGGAGAGAAATAGCATTCCCTTGGCTCTTGGTCACGTTACTCAGGATTAGGCACTGTCACGCCAGCTGATATCTGAATATACTGTATCTATCCACAGGGTCTTAGCTGGGCTTTCTGTTACATCAAGGTTCCCCTTTGTACACAGTTGTGTTCAAAAAAATAGTTATAGTTCATTAAATTAATGATAAATCTCCTGAAAAATCTGTGGTCTTTATTAACAAAAAAAAGAAAGAGACAAATTACAATAAACAATAGGATATGGAAATAATAGAATAGTTATAAACTTTTAATGTTTTTTAAAAAGCATCTTTTACTTCAAAAATCTAACAACAGCTTTCCACTGCTATTTTATATCTGCTAGGGGTCTATATATCTATAACAACAGTAATCACTGCAGACACAGGGATTGTTTATATTGGCAGATAAAATTCTAAATAGTTTTGAGAGCATGTGAAAGAAATTTTGATTCTGCAAGTCTCACAAACAAAAAAAAAGGTGTAGTTTAATTTTGCTCTTAGAGTGGCTGTCTGTGTTCTGAGAGCCTGAATACCATTAAATATGCACATCCTTTTATCTTTTGGCAAACTTTTGCTTTCATTGCTGCTCTTTAGTCAGATGTGCATTTTCCTTTATGAAATTTAATATTTCTCTTTTAGAACATTGATCAGTGTCCAAAGTCACTTAAGACCAGCAGAAAAATCAATAGTGAGTTTGGATTGGCTGACTTGGAGCTGCTGCTGCAGCTGATCACCAAGAAAGCAAGGATTTGATTTGATTTTGCATTTTCAAGTCATTCCCTTGCTCTGTGCTGTCTGTCAGTAAACTTCAAAATTGCTGATTTGAAAATAAATGAACACATGTTACTGTTTGAATCCATTTCTTTTACTTTTTTTGGTCCTTAACACAAAATGGCAAACACAAATATTAGCATTATTGTTGCTTGCATGGCTGCAGGTGTGTGGCGAACTCCCAGCTGAACTCAAGGTCAGATACTTTATGATGTAAACTCTTGAAGTTAAGATTTGTATTTACATGGAGGGTTCATCAAGCAGCATATGTTAATGAGCCAGATTTGTCATGTTATTCTGGCGAGTAATTTGACATTTTGCTGTAATACTCTTATACTGAGCTCGGTATCATTGACAGTCAGATATTGAACTGATTGTAATCAGGACCAAGAAAATATTTCATATTCTGTGCCGTAATGTACAATATGTTATAATGTAAGATTTTCTCTCTAGTGTAAAATGTAAAAAATTGCTTTATTTCTTATTCTGATCTCTTTAGATATTGGTACAATTACTGAATTGAAAGAGAAATAGATTTTTGCTGGAGTTTATTCTTGTATTTGATAATGCACTGTATTTTATTGTTTGTGTTTATAAATAATGCTTTGGAGAGAAAAGGCACTAAAATGCTCCATGTTATAATAAAATACAGAATAGTCATACTGTGTTAAATTAGCTGTTTTAAAATTATGCTTATGCCTTTAAAATATTTCTGGGTTTATATATTTATGTATGTACATGTGTGGCTATTGCTGCATAGCATTTGTAATGATCCTTATATTAATGCTTGTTTCATATTTATTATTAAGTGTAACTATACCAAACCTGTGTTTCAGAGCTAAGCAAAGGAACACATGTAAGGATCATGTTCTTTTTAATACCAACTGAGTTTTAACACTTGTCATAATATAGCTGATGCAATATCCACTTTTCTGTGCTCACACCTCAGCAACAGATCTAAATGATGTTTTAAAGAGAAACTGTAAAGATTTTAAATATTCACAGTGTCTTGGTGATGCTACTACAGTACTGAGAAACCTAGATTCAGAATTATATAATTTGAAGGTCCTTAATGTAATTGAAAAATAACTTAATGCCATAAATACCGGTATGAAAGTTCAGGAAATGTGTTTCTCTCCTACTTTCTCTTCTCTTTTGGACTGGTTAGGGCTGATCTCAGCAGTGTCAGTAATTATTATTCTGATGACTTGCCCCTGAAAGGCACTCGCTTGTACCTGTGGGGACAGAGAATCCATTTGCCTGGCGCCGGGGAGTCGGAGGCACAGGCTGGCGCCAGCCAAGAGAAGGGAAAGATGATTAATATGTCTTATAGATTCACTGTCTCTTCACTTGTCCTAGACCTGCCAGTAATTCCACTCCCCTGTGGTTCCACCTTGATCACAGATAATGGAGGCAGATTGAAAGTTTGAAGACACAAGCCTTTCTCTCCTCCTGATCTGACATTACTCACCCAGGCTAAATGAGCTGTACAACCACGGGCACCTGCCTATGGGAAGGCATCTCAGTGCACTTAGCAGTAATGCTGCAATAAAGCAGCAACTGTACTCTAATTAACCAGGTTCCCTTTCTTCCCTTTTTTCCTTTCTTCCTTTTTTTTCCTTTTTTTTTTCTTTTTTAACTGCGCAGCAGGCTGCCATTAGCAAAGCTATGATATTGCAATGGAAACAGTAACATAAGTGTTCCTTCACCTCTGAAATATATTATAACTTACCTTTCCATTTTTATTTCTCTGCAGAAATAGTATAATACAAGGTTATTTTGTACCAGCAAGGTAGCTGTTGCATTCTAAGAAGTGGAATTATGAATGGAAAAATAACCCTGTGAAGAACATCTGTTAAAAATTTTCTTCCATAGGTGTATCTTTTTAAAGTTAAAGCCCTGTAATTTACTCATTTATTTTCCAAGCTGAAATGGACTTTGTAGTACAAATGTCAAAGTATAATCTCACAAGACCATCTTTGCAAAACTTCTTGGTAAGAAAATTTATTTCAGAGACAATAGAGCAAAAGCAGAAAACAGAGTAGTCACTTTCTAGGGGTGTTTCAGGTGATGTCACAGCATACAGCAAATTACAACGTGCATCTGTATATGCCCAGTTTGCATCTTCCTTTTAGATAAATGCCTTATTCTGACTTGGACTGTTAGAGACAAAATGTCCTTTTTTCTTTCCAAAATCAGACTGAGCAGAACATATAAAAAGGTTTTACAGCGGGGAAAGACAATGTCTTATATAGTCTCCAGAGAGATAAGTCATAACAAGAACCTCTGAACACGAGCTTTTTTTGTGTGCCCGTGAAGTATTTTGCTCTGTAGTTCTCTGTGAGTGATTGAGCATTTAAAAAAAGATATCTGGTATTTTTAAATGTCTTTGATTTCTTGGGACAAAGCTAGACAATCTTTAGTGGACACAGTAAGTTTTATATACCTTTGGCTTGTTTTGATTTTGAAGGTTTGCAAAAGAAAATCTATATTTTTTGGGCAGGGCATAACTCTTTAAATTAAGTTAAGCCCTGTGTTGTACATAATTGCACTTCTAATGGAGACACTCCAAGAATCTGTACATAGTGAAATGTATTCTGGTTAAAATAACATATCTGTATCTTCTGAATATTAAAGAAGACTAGGTCTAGCTAGAGAGCTAAATTCCAGAAACTGGCAGACAGCCCACTTTCATATAAGCAAAGTGATACCATTTTTAGGTATCTAGGGTATTATTATGAGTAAGGAAGAGAAGAGGAATAAATAAACAGAGTAGCCCAAAATATTTTCAAACGCAATATAACCAGGAGTATAAATCTTAAGAGTCATGTCCCTTAAGCAGAAGAACTCTAGTTACTGTACAAAATAGGAAATGTTTACATGCTACAAAGTCATAGAGAGTAATTTTGTCAGCAGCAAAGGATGCTAGATCTATTAAAAAATAAAAAAACAAATTCTCCACGTCATTGCTCACCTCATATTGCCACTGGGGAGGTATCAGTTTGGGGGTGACCTTTGAACTTCCAATTCCTGGTCCTGCTAGCTGGCTTCTTGAAGGGATTAGCTAATGCAGCACCAGGGGCAACCATATTAACAAGGAGAGAGAATTGGGGTTATTGTGAGGAAAAACCATGACTCATTCAAATGGTAATTCTGGGCTCAGAAGTTGTAAAGGTCTCCAAGCTGGTTATGGGTAAAGGCTGATTTATCATAACAAATAATAGGGGAAAGTTTTAATGATGTTTCAAGGGAAAAATCCTAATTTTAGAGTAAAGAAAGAAAGCCATAGCACATTAGAATTTCATAATTCAGTCCATGATCCTTTAAAACCTTCACAGTCGTGATCTGTAAGGAATTGTTAGACAGGTATAAGACAACTTTCACTGGTCTCCTAGGATCAAGGACTTTATGTCCTAAAGATTCACACTAGAGTTTACAATAAATTACAGCACCTGTGAAAAAGGCTGATATATTTAAAAAAAAAAGAAAAAGAAAAAAAATGTACCTGCACCTTTAAAATTTTTTTGGTGTTTTTCTTTTTTGTTTTTTGTTTTTTTGTTTTTTTGTTAAATGGTGTTCTAAAATGTCATAAAGCAGCACATGAGTAGGTCTCCAGGCTGAAAACAGGTCTTCTAAAGTCCATTCCACCACTGCAGCTGTGGAAGTGCCTTGTCTTCTCAGCAGGATCAGCTGGTGCAAGGTGTATCCACAAGGGCAGTCACTGATTTGCAAGAGTCCCCCTGCAAATACTTGTGGGCTATTAAGAAACGACTGTACTTTGCCTGTCCTGTTGGGTGTTGAGCCTTTTGTGGAGAGGTTTTCTTTTTGGCAAAGGATTTTAAGCCCTAGAAAGCATGTAGAAGATGAGGCTACATGTCTGCATGCTACTTAAAAATCACTTACTAGTGGTCAAAAAAATCTGCAGGATGGAACAATAAACTATGCAGTGCATATAATTTATTTCTTACAGCACTGGGGTAACAGACTCCATTTCCTCATTGGATCTGTATAGAGCACATGTGTAAAAAAAGGAAAAGCCAAATAAGTTTTCAGCATCTATGTAATTTTCCACAGTATAGTTTGGCATCTTACTACTGATACACTTAGAAAAATCATAGTATGACATTTGTTGGGCTGGCAACTATAAACTCTTACTTGTGGGCATAAAGCTTGCTGCCATGAGTAGTGTCTGTGATTTACTATTTAGCACTCTGATTTAGAGCAGTGCTGCTAATGATAGCAAGCATTACACCTGCTGGTAAATGATTTCAGATTTGGCATTTTTAATACTAGATATTGGAAGACTAGATGTTGAGTTTAGATGTATAATTTTGTACACAGTGCCACCTGGAGAATTTGGGAATAAGGTTTTGAATACTGAATTTTTTTTTTGCTTCGATTTTGCTTCATATTTATTTTAGCTCTGTGGGACCATTAATGAGCTTTCTTGAAGTCTGCTGTGTTTTGGTACTGTTACCATTTGGTATTGTAACATTCTGCAAGTTGTCTGATCTAGAAGATGGATTTTCTCGAGGACTTGGGTTAGAATCGAGCCTGATTCCAGTTATTGAAACCCAAGTATAGATGTGAAGTTGTTGAAGTCCCTTCAGAGCTGCTGTCTAGCTTTGTAAGTTCATAAATATTTTTGGTCTCTAAGTTCCTATGTTTTGACTTCTGAATTTCTTAGATGCTTAAAGATCTGTCCCTGGAAGTATTCATACATTCATCAGTCGTAGTAGTGTCAGGAGCCAAGTCCTAATCTTTAGCTTCTGCCAAGACTTGTAAATTGGGAATTCTTCAGCCTGTTGTGGTGCCTGATCTGATGGGTGTGATCAGGTTGCAGAGAACTTTCTAGGTTTTGCAGAAAACAAGTAGAGGTAGTGAGAGCGAGCTGTGCTCTCTCTCATTGCTGGGCTGCTGAATCCTTCATTATCCAACAAACCTCCAAATTCCCCTCATGTAAGACAGACCATGTATATAAGAGCAGAGGCATTTCCTGTCCAAGCCAAGCCAGCAGCAGAGTGATTCGTCCCTCCCCTGAGGGGACACCTCCTAGGCAGAGGTGAGAGCCATGGCAGGTCTCCTTCAAGCTGGGCAGGTGTCCTGACTGCTGTTAACTGATACAGTGTGTAACAAATGACACTGCCACTGTCACCAGAGTCTGCAGGACCCGACTGGATAAACCTCTTGAAAAACCTAGCCTGATCTCATAGCTGACCCTGATTTGAGAAGGAAGTTGGATTTGATGACCTCTCAAGCTCCCTTCCAACCTGAACTACCCTGTGATCATGGAGCGGATGAAATTGTCCTGGTCCTGGGCATTTCCTGCTGCCTCACATTCAGAGGGGTCTGACTCCTTGCATGGATTGGACAGGCAGCAGACACACTTTATTTAGACTTGAGAATGTGTTGAAGATTTTGCTGTAAACTATCAGCCAATGTTCTGAAGAGAAGTCTCCCCTACAAAGACCCTTTGGTCTTTCAGCTGTACAAAGTGCAGGGGAAGATGAAGCAATGGTAAATTTTCCTGCCTCATTTCAATTCTTATCGAAGCCTTCAAGTAAATCTGTCCCTGCACTGAGCAAACATAGGCCTAGACTTTGGGGAAGATTTGTGCTGTTTATGGTTTACATCAAGGTCATAAGAAATTTTCAGGCTACGCATATTTTCATCGTGAATCATCATGGTTTTGAACAAGTGTTGTTTTAAGAGCTTGACTTTTTAGTTTTACAAATGCTTTGTGGTGGCGAGAGTCTCAGGATAAAATCTCTAATTTCAGAAGAATATTATGGTAAATATAAAACTGCAATAAACAAATACAAAGCAGTATGAAAAATTAATGGGTTTGGTATTTTCGATCATTTTCCCCCCTAATTTAAAATACAATTTTCAAAAGTTCTGCGGGAGATTGACTCTCACTCTGTAAACAAGATACTCAAATAGAGAATTTTCATATTCTTAGCATGTATCATCTTGATATTCAACTTTGTCCAAAGATCTTATCATTCCTCAAGAGCACTCTACAATTGAGTGAAGTTGGTGAAGCTTTTATAATACATTACTATCATCAGATGATCCTATTTTTAAATACAATTGGAATGAAAGAGCTGGTAGATGACCTGGTGTTTAAAAAACATGAATCTTAGTCAGTATAATGCACTCTTTCAAATATGATCAAATGCACCAAAAGCTATTTTCATTCATCACTGGAGCAAGTTTGGGCATTTTTTGGGTCTGTAGAATCCCAGCAAAATAGGATTCCATGGCCATGGATCAGAGAAAAAAAGAAAATGAAAGCAGGTTTCGAAATACTCATATGGGAACTAAATTACCTCTTTGTGAATTTTCATGTCTAGCAGAAATGTCGAGCTGGTATGAGGGTTTTGAAATTGCCTTTTTTTTTTTAATGTTTTCTCCCCAAAGAAATAAAATGTTTAATTCACCTATAGGTTTTTCCAAGGTGTAGTAAGAGACAGAGATTCTTGTCCAGAGTTTCTCCAGCCCTACTATCCCTTCCTATCTGTCTCCTCACAGAGGAACTGTACTGATAAGCACTGCTCAGTAAAAGGGCTCAGCTGTTACCTCAGAAATGATCTTTCTTCATCGTCCAGTGTTGCCAACTTCTATTATGCCGACATAATTTCTCTTGAAAGAGCATTCTGCTAATACTTGTAGGATCCTCTCACAAAGTGCTTTGTTCTCATCATTTCTGTGATGTGTGGCAAGAAGAGGAACAGAGAAAAGTGGTCCGAAATCAGCATTCCCTCTTTCTCACCCTGCAGTTGGATAGTAGGGCAAGGTAGAATTTACCTGCATTTATAATCACTGTGATGTTCTAGGACTCATTCATTTCTCTCCGTGATTTATTTTATGCAGAAGGGGAGCATATGGTCCTAACTCCCTCACTTGTTCTGAGGAGAATGGCAAAGCAGAAAATCTAAACCGCTTCAAGTCAAAGCCTTTCATAAATTAAGGCTTTTATATTCTACCTCTTCTCTGAATGGTGCAGAATTTTCCTTCCTGTGTGATGTTTTGGTGTGTTTAGTGGCTACATATGAGCGCGGTGACATTTATGTGAAGTGAATCTATTAAATTCTTTATAATGAATAGCATGTAACTGTAAAACATATACAGTTTTCTCATTTTGCCCTCCTCTGGGAGACTACGACAACGTTTTGGCAAGTAGGAGTAAACAGCTTTGTGTTGGCATGCAGTAAATTAAACTGAGTAATTAAAATCAATAGCAAAACACTAGCTAGGCAGAAAGGTCATATAACACAACAGAAAACTGTTGGGTAGCATATTGCAGGAAATCAAAATAAATTTCTGAACTTTTCATTATTCTTTACATGCCTGAAACTGGTCTTAAAAGGCTGGTGAGATACAGTGAGGTATTGATAGAGACAGGATCATTCTCTGAGATGGAATAAAATGTTTTAATACTAATGTGCGAGATTTTGCAGGGTACAAGGCTGCCAGACACAGTGGAAAATAGAAGAAAGAAATTAAATTTAACTACTGTAATATAAAATTTTGTTTGTTTAGATTGCCTTAATGTATTACATAGTAATGCCTGCAAGTGCTGAAGTCAGGTATGCCAGTCACTCATCTGTTAGTGCAGGTGTCAATTATAAATCTAATGTTAATGTTTCCCTGGTCAGATGGAATGTGGCCTAACAATTTGGGGGATAGTCCATGTTTTAAGCTGCACACAAGGTCTATACTCTGATTATCAGGTTCGAGTGACAAATAGATAACAATTCTGATTTTCAAATACTGTTTTAAAACACTGCATTTCTCCTATGGCCATGGCTTCCCAAAGGAAGTCTGTGGTGGGTTTTTGCATTTTTTGCTGATGAAATGTGTTACGGTGGTGGAAGAAGGTGGGAGGAAATCATGAGACACGATTCCGGGAAAAGTGGAGATGTAAGATGAGTCACTTAGAGTGTTTGCATGGGAGAGACCGAAAAGGAATCAAAGGCACAACTAACCTGTAACAAGTATGCTCAGTCATGAAGTGGATACAGGCTAAAGGTAAAATATTTTATGAAATGAACTGGCTGAGTTGAGAAAAGCAGAAAGCTTTAAGGCCCAGGAGCTCTTCTGGCTGGACATGTTTGCTTTTCCCAGTTCAATCTGTTGTTCTAATAGGCAGTGTTACTGTGCCTTTCTTATCTCTCTTGAATTTGCCAGCTCCATTAGCTCTCTCTCAGGCAACTGTCAGAGAGATCTTGTGTCATCATTCAGGAGGTATGAAATATTGCATTTACAAGCCTTTACTTAGGTCTTCATTTTTGGATTTGCAGCATTTCTCCTACACAGTTTTGAAGAGCTTTTCCTGACTGTGCAAATCCTGGGATACTCTGTGGCTGTAACAGCTCTCAGCTAATCAGGGGGTTTTGGGGGGTAAATGATGAGTTACAGTGTGTTTATCTCAGATCAGAGGCTGCAGCACTGGACAGGCAGTTGTGAAACAAAAGCACTGGGTTATGGTTGGTGTGTGCTGTTCCTATTTATTCCTGAGGTCATTTAATTTCCTTTCTGATGTTCATCATTTCAATTTAAAACAATGCTTTATTTTTTTCAATGTTTCCATTTATATTGTCTGTTTTGAATTTAATAGTAGCAATTTTAAAATAATAACACTGATAGGCAGTTTTTGTGCTGGCTGTCTGCAATAGCTGTGTCTTGTCACTTAAAGCCACACTGCATCCTAACAATCGAGTGCTAGAAACTGGCTGAGAGCAGCAACTGTGCAGGCTGAACTCATTGAAAGTTGGGTTCAGATTTGGTTTGCTTGAGTTATGAAAATGGCTTGGCCTCTTACCCCGCTCCCCCGAGAATATGATGTGTCCACATCCTGCAGCAGCACAGGGCAAACACAAACCAGGCATCTCCTGATGGGAGACTCCAGCGATCTGTGCAGCGGGAACATTGCAGGCCCACGTTATCTGCATTAGCATTGCTGTGTGGGACATGGATTATATCTGGTGTGAGGGGTTCAACCAGCCAGGCCCTCATGGTTACTGGACATCAAGTTTAATGATTCTGAGACACAGATTCATAAAGGAATATGAGCATGATCACATCCAGTTGAAAATGCTATAAGTCATATTTTTTTTCCTCCCACTTCTAATCCAGGTAAATAAAGCTAAAGAACTTTCAGAGGTTTTATATTTTCATTTTTAGTGCTGTGGGACCTAAACTAATACATATTTATGTTTTTAAATATACAAATAGTGTATGAAACTACACAGAAATTTTGTTCTTCTATTTTCATGTTTTAATGCAGTATGTGGGTTTCCTTTTTTAAAGTCAGCTGTTAACTTTTAAGACCTTTCAGCATATATTTTTCCCGTGCTTGAATTTTTATAGTCATTAATGGAATAGGAAATGGCATCTACCTTCCTTCCTGTTAATACTAAACCCTAATTTATGAATCCTACTTAAAACTGTGGTTCATGTTCAGCAGGACTGTGCATCTGCTTAAAGCTAAGCTAATGTACAACTGTGGGAAAATGAGACTGATGCAAAGTCCTCTACAAAGATTTCAAACCAGTGTGCTAAGTAATAGCTTGATGTATTTTTTTAAATGAATTGCATGTGTACGTGTATTGAATTTTCCCCACAATTTCACTGAAAATACCTTACATTTTATCTTCAGTATTGCATGGCTGAATTGCCTAAGATGCTGGCCATAATAGTTAACACACTCCTGTATTTGGATATATAACACCTCTGTGCCTTCTGGTCCCATTTAAAGACCAGAGGGACGATGTTTGATACATGGTATTGCCTGGAAAAGCAACAGATAAGAAATTGTCACTCCTGCTTGAAAGCCTTTAAATATTTAAAGTTATTACAACCTAAATTTTCACCATTTGTGTGTTTAACTTGATAGCTGTATATATTATTTGTCAAGTACTCTTACAAATATTTCCTACAAGTATATTGACAAATGTCCTGTCATTCTCCTGGAAGTACACAGTACGTGGAGCATTTTGAAGATTATTTGCTCATAAAAGATTTTTTATCCCATATGTTGCTTTCTCTTATTTTCTCTTATTTAAGAATAAATATTACTGCTTCTTGACACTATTTGGAAGATTTTTAGATGCTTTGTCTCAACACCTCAGCCTTATTGCAGTAAAGACTGCTGTTTTTAACAAAAGTGCCAGTCCTATAAAGCCTTACTTATCTAAAATGGAAGTTAGTATTTGGACCAAACTTTTAGACACGTGAAACAGATGAGTTCCTGGGTAAAATGTAAAGTAATCCCCAGGAAACCTTACATCAAATATCAATAAAATGCAATGATAGTCCTGCTGGTTTTTCTGTAGGTGTTAGTGTTTTGTACGCAGTGGTCTAACATGGTGAAGGTAATAGCAGGGTAAAAACCTGAAACAAACTGAGGAGCATTACTGCTACTTACTAATATTTCATTTGCAAAACAGAAAGACAAAGCTGATGGAATTGATAGTATTTTGCTTTACATAAAGTTTTCACACCCTTCCACATATGATTTGATATTTAAATTGTATTTTACAGTTGTTGGTGCTGATCAGTTCAGGAAATACTGAGAATCATAGAAGGCTACCCCATCATCTTGGGTTCTTTTCTGCTTTCCTTTTTTTAATCTTATCATTGGAGTCGGTGACCTAAGACTTTCTTTTAGGGTTTTCTCTGCCCACTTTTTCCTCATCTGAAATCTAAAAGCACCACACATATTTCACAGTACTAGGAATATGTAGTGATGGGGCTGGGCTAGCAGCTAGTGCAGCATCTGCTTAGATTCCCTCATTGATTAGGCCCTGGAAGTGCAAACATTTGAACAATTATTTTAAGAGTAACCGCTCTGGAGCCTTACTGTGTGTGCCTAGAAATCACTGGAGGCACAGTTTTTACAGGAACATATCTGTCACTTGGAACTCAAACTGCCCGTTATAAATCTCCATACATCTTCCCAGAGCTTCCTGAAGATTTAGCTCAGATGATCTTTGAGGGGTGAAGAGTGAGGAGGGTCTCCTCTGGTTTGATTGCATCTCCTGAGAGCACAGAAAAAATGCTTTTGTTGGCCAGGTATCAAGTTCTGCATTGCGTTGGTGATCACTGGCTTGTAGACAGCTGCCTTGTGTACAGCCCATACCATGCTCTCACAGGGCATCAGCCTCCGTGCGGACCTGGGAGCAGCGTGTACGTTCTCTCACCCTGTTTTATAACAGCCTGAAGAGGAAGGAAAGTGTCTGGAACTTCGTCATTACCTTGAGCAGCAGGAGACTGTGAAGAGTCTTTCAGGGCTAAATAAAACTTTGTGTAATTTAACAAAATGTATCCTACATTTCCCTTCCCCTCACCATCGTGTCTAGTTATATTGCAGAAGAGGGTAAAGGAGGTAATGCTCTTGTAGTCTAAACAAACTCAGCACGGTGAAATGGGACAGTACTTTTAAATATGTATAAGGATTGCAGTTGCTCCATTTTGTGACACTGGCTGTTCAGGTAGAGGGGAAAAAAAAGCAAAACGACAAACCACACAGTTTTCCTAAAATGAATATTTTTTAAAGGACTATCAAGAAAAATGATGCAGTAAGTATTATTGTGAAAAATTGGAGTGGCCTGGGTGATATCACACATACAGTTTGGAAAAACAAGATTAGTGTAACACACAATTTTTCAATTTCTCCTGTCTTCAACAGCTCCAACCCTTGCAGCATCTCATTTTTTTAACTTTGTGTTTGGGATGAGAAATCCCATGTGTGTACAATGTTTTCTGACTGCCTGGCCCCCCTGCTCCCAGCTTTTTCTCTCTGCCTGCATGTTTCTATGTGTACTGTAAACAAGGAGCGACTGAGAGGGCAGGATACTTAGTCTCCTCTTAGATCAATACTACTCTGGGGGTCAGCAGCTAGGAATGTTTGAAAAGAGAGAAGGAGGGAATTGCCTTTTATTTCCCCTGTAGACTGATGCCAGCACCTTTGCATTGGGTTTGTCTCTGTTACCTAGGGAAGACAGCCTGTGTAGGTTATTTCTGAACCAGCCTCAGCTGGCAACAAGACCAATGTGAATAAGATGGCAAAGAATTTAAGTAGCAAGAAAATCTTAGAATATTTTTCCCTCTCTTAAATAAAGATTTTAATCTCTAGGTGGCCGTCTAGGTGGTGTTTTTCTTAGAGCTGGGCTCAGTGGAGAGAGGGATTGAGGTCAGCATGTGTTGGAGTTGGGCAGCCCAGGGTGTTTGCAAAACAGGGGCTCTTGGTCTGTGAGCCAGAGTATTGAAGTCCTGTTTCATTCCTTTTCATCTTTCAAGGAAAGGGCTTGCCATGTTTGTTTTTCCCTTCTGGCTAGGAAAACTGAGGATTTTCCTTCCAGGCTTCTTTTTCTTTTCTCTGCTGTGTGTTTAATGCACTAGCTCTGAGTGCTGTCTCCAAAACGGATAACTAAAGGACACAAAAGGCAGGGCTGCCCAGGACAATGCACGTTTAGCCCTGGAAATGCAGTACTGCCATTGCTAACAGGCCACATGCTGGCACAGAGGACAAATGGGAGCCTACAGCCTCCCCTTGTAGCAGAGAAATGCAAGCACCCTTGGAGATGGGTACTCTGCAACACTCTCAAGAACAGGAGAATGTTATAAAGTAGTTTTTCAGTGGAGGGAGGTGAAAGGAGGGAATTTGAAGGAGCTCACAGAGGAGCATGGAGAATAAAATTTGTGTACGTCCAAGATGTGTAGCCTGGGGAAGAAATAAAAACTTTGCCATGCTGAATTTAATTTATTTTGCTTTCACATTGTCACATCTTGTACGTTTTAAAATTATGTGTTTTCACGCAAAGAAATCACGTGGTTCTACAGCATAAATCAGTCTTTATAGAAAAAAAAGGAGGTACCTATCTTAGACCTGCTCTTTTCTGGGAATAAAGATGAGGCACTATCAGAGATTGAGAAGATGGAGCAAATTGATTAATTAAAAAGTAGTAAATCATCAGTCCCACATGATTTATGTATAAAAGAATTCTGAGGAAGATTAGGAATGAATTAGCTGAACTGCTAACAAAGATATGCACTCTCATTAAAACCAAGCTCTGTTCCAGAGGGTTGGTAGGTGTCTGGGGTTTGTCCTATATTTAGACCAGTAAGCATTACATCTGCACATTGCAAATGGTTGAAACAGGAATTTAAAAGGGAATAATAAAACACCTGGAAGATCGTGATGCGAGAGACTTTAATGAGAACAGGTTCAGGAAAGGAAAACCATGTCTCACTACATTGCCCAGAACTCTGTGAAGGTGCCCATAAAAAGGAATTAGAATGCTCATCCTGGATCAGACCAAAATTCCCTCTAGCCCAGCATCCTGCCTGTCAGTGCCCAGTCACAGCCATGCAGGAAAGAGAGAGGAATAAAAAGAGTTAGATAACCCTTTTCCCCTGGACTTGATTGACAGCAACAAAGGCCAGGTCTGAATTTAAGGGGGTCACCTGCTTACATGCTGACATTATCCCTTTCCCAGAAACCAGTTCTGAACTCACTGGTGCNAAAAAAAAAAAAAAATTAATTGTTAATGTAAACAGTGTTTTCCTAAAAAAGGATCAAAGACAACTCTGGCAGGTTGGATGTTCAGAGCGATACCCAGTTCCTGAGGTGTAACAGCAGAATTTTCATCTAGAGAGGCCCCTGGGTTGTTTTGTTAGCTGCTCTTCACTCTCCCAGCCCCACTTGCTGGCTCCCACCTCCTTGCTGGCCACACTTAATGCTTCTGCTGGCCACAGCTCTGGGTGCTCTGCAGTCCATGGTGCTCTCACCCCCCTGCTGACTGGTTTTGTTGTTTCAACCTTTGGAAAAGTGAGCACAGTGCTGAGGACCAGGTACAGACTCTCAGCTCTCAGGAGAGGCTTAAACAGCTTCTGGTCCTCACTCATCTTGCAAAAGGCTTGAATTCAAGTCTCCTTTTTTTAACTTGTTTTCTTTTTTAGGGTATAATCTTTGTATTTTGTTGCTTTATGCTCTTCCTGGATTGACTGTTTTGGACAGTCAGTTGATGTGGGCTTTCCTGCATTTTCTCCTTGTGATGAAGTAACTCTCTTTGTAACAGAAAAAATATAATTTTACTTAAATGTATAGTTGCAACAGGTGCCAGAGAAAGGTGTTTCTGGCTTTCTCACCAACCTTTCCACTTGATCTCCCTTCAGTTGAGTTGGATGCCAAGGTGCACTTTCCCCCTGGGAACTCGGGGGATGTTCCTCACCTTTGGGTTTCAGCTCCCAGGCCTACGAGATGAGCTGCCTGACATAATATATTTTGACTTTTTAAAAGCATGTGACAAAGTCTGTCACAAGACACTGCTGCAAAGGCTAAGTAGTCACATATGGTGACAGGGCAAGCATCCTCATAGATCAAAACCCGACAAGGAAACAAAAAGGCAGAGGGCTAAGTGGTCAGTTTTCATCCCAGTAAAAGGCCAGCAGCTGTGTTTCTTAAAGTTAACTATCAGGTCACATGCTAAATATCTTTATTAATGATCTCGGGAGAGAGAGGTGAAGGATTAGGTGGTAACATTTACAAATGACGTGTAATTACTTAAGTAATTTAAGCCTGTAGCACACTGTTGCAAACTTGTGAGTGATCTAACAAGAAGGTTCATTCCTGATAAATGAGAAGTTAGTACATGAAGGAAACCACACCAAAATGTTATCCTCTGACTAAAGGGAAAAACCCTGAACATTGCTGTTGGCAGTTCCACAGCAGAAGTCATTTGAGATGCTGTTATGGTAGAAAAAGTGAACAAGGTGCTAGAAGGCGTAAGAAATGGGGCATTAAAAATGAATTACTGAACTTGGTCTTCATTGTGTGTAGATAGATGAGAGAATAAAGCAAAATATTATGGGGAAGTTTCCCCAGCTAACAAAGTCTGATCCATGATGACAATTTCCTGTTTTCTTTTGTCTTTATCCTGCTCATACATCATCTACTATCAGAGATGCACTGACCGTTATCAGGAATAATATACTTTGGGAAGGCAAAGGCTTCCAGAGGGTTTCAGATCTTGCTAAGGACAGTTCAGCGTCAACCAAGCTACAACTGGCAAAATCCTCTTTCCTATCTGTTCTCCTTTCTTTGCTAGTTAGTTGAAATTCACATCTAAATGACATAAATTAAAAATCTCAACTTTGTATTTAGACTGTGAAATCGTCAACATTTTAAACATGGATTTCAGAATTCATATGTTACTGAAATGCTTCCTCAAGTTGGGGCTCTTATGAGACTTATAAATTATTCTTGCATAGAGAAGTCACCTGAGACTAACCTAAATGAAGTTAACATAGATTTTAAAAATTATTCTTGCAGAAGAACAGGGAGTGGTGGGAATAGATGAACAGATGGGAAAGGGAGAAGAGGAGACTGAAGAAAAGGCTAATTAGGTAATTGAGGCTAAGAGGCTATTAGAGCTGACCCAGTGGTCTACTGGTAGTGCAGTTCAGGGACTTGAATTTGGGATTGAGGTTGGTCCCTCATTCCCAGGCCAACACATGCTCCAAACATCATAAGGACTCAGTTTCACAGCCTGTATCATCCTGTAAGTATGTGTTTTCCAGTCAACATAATCTGGAGGGATTGTATGTCAGATTATAGTAGAGGCAGAAAAGAATTATGGAGTAAAATGCTGAATTTGGTCACGAAGATGTTAAATTATTATGCTAATGGACAAATTGTTTGGTGAAATTCTTTGGAATTCATTTGAATTTTCTGTTGCAAAGAAAACCAAAGAAAAACTGAAATAAACATATTTTGAAGAGATTCTTAGTAAGAAGTAACTATTTCTCACCAAGCAGCCTTTCCTGAAATTTGTCCAGGTCATGATTCTCTTAAGCATGATTTTTCTTTCCAGAGGTAGTAGACAAAGCAAAGGCCTAAAGGGGCATTTATTTTAAGTCATTCCTTTACCTTGTTCCAGGTCAATTTGAAGCTGGTGAGCTTGTGGTGTGCCGATCTTGTCCCCTTCTCTCCGTCTCCTGACCTACCTTCTTTTCCAATGCAGAGATACACATTCTCCTGGATTTTATTTGCTTTTTTCCTCCCTGATGTCAGTGTATTCAAACTGTCTTCTGAAGTTGTCAGGAGAGTTGCTCTTTTATGACCAGAGAGTCTGGTATAGGTCAAAGCCAGGACACGTGTTGTGCTGAGGTGGAACATTTCTTGTCCTCACCTTTTTCTAGTACAACATTATTTATGCTGACTTTATTCTTCTAAATATTTCCACTTATTTACAGCATTTGTGGCTGCTCTTTCCCAATTTTTTTCCAGATCCTTTTGTTTTTGTTTTCTGCATTGCAAACTTTAGAACTACAGTGGTGTGCCACTCTATTTCTTCCTTTGTTCCTTACCTTACTCAGTGATTCTTATCACAAATTCTCGTGTGCCAATTGAAGTATTTTTTAACTTTATTTTTAATCTGTATTTGTTTTTTTCTCCCAGTAACTGCATCTCAGGACATAAATGCTGGCCCCCGCATCCTTCTCTTACACTCATGATCTCTTCAGAGGATCAAACACATGTATGGCTAACTAATTATTTAATAACTAATATTTTTTGTGGAAAGTCGGCTTTTCTCCTCTTTCTTTTTTGTCATTTACAAACGCTGCATAGAGAGATTTCTCTTGAAACAATCCACGGCTGCAATACCTGTGGTCAGTAGGCAAATCATATTTCGACAGCAGAAAAAATCAGCACCATTCATTATCCCTGAAGTTTAAAAGAGAGTTTCTGTGGAATAATTGCAGTATTGGAACTGCTGCTTCAGAGGAAAGTCACTGCAGTTTGAGATTTAGCAACTGGACAGAATAAACAAAAGATGGAGGGGGGAGTACAGCTTTGGCTCTGAGGGTAGGAAGGAGGGAGGAAGAAGGGAATTGGCTGCTTGTCCGCTGGAAATCCCACTTGTACCTGCTGCTGGCAGAAGATTTTGGATTTTGCTATTAGCTGACAGCTGCTCTCAGACATATTAAAGTGTTTTGTCAAAAGAGTGACAGATTTTGACCTTTGTGGACAAATTTCATGTTTAAGGGAGATAGACAAGTGAGGAGTAATGGAAAGCATTGAATGAAACCTCCTCCCAGAAAACCAAATTGAGATTTGGAGAACCTGAAACACTTTTCTCCATTTGGGGGATTGAGTGTCACCCTATCTCATATGAAGTTGCTTAAAATTAATACAGTCATTCAAAAAATTATTTCTTGCCAGCTTATAATTTATCAGCCCTCCCTTTCATTCTCCTTATTCTGGCAAACCCAAGTATGGTGATTTCATTTCTGCCAGCAGAACCTGGGAACAGGTTTTCAGCATTGCTTCATATCTCGTGATCATGACCCTTCCCTGCTTCTTCCCTGTGCTTCCCACATGGTAGATCCTTTCCTCAACATTTCTTGTCACTCTTAAAAGTAATGACTTCCACTGGCTCCCTCTGGTTTTAGGTAGAAAAGGTTTCTTTCTGGTTTTGTTATTGGTGCGGTAGGACCTACAAGACCAGCCTGCTGGACCACATTTGTGTAAGGTATTCTGCAAGCAGAGGGCAAAGGACATTTCCCACTGCTATGTTTTTATTTATTGTTTCTCTTCACCACTGAGTTTTTCTTGTCAGAACACTGCACTGTCTTGAAGACACAGTTTGGATAAAAACCTTTCTTAGCAAGTTCCTCCTGAATGTATCCGAGGTATAAAATTTGGGAAATAATGCTTGTAACATTTGCTCACAAAAATCTGATTTGAGGTTTTGGCTTTCAAGTACTAAAAAAGGAGTAATGCACATTCAGGATATTTTGTTATCTTAGCCTCAGCTAATGAGACTGATTCATCTGATGTGCTGGTCTCATAAAAAAATATTGACTAGCACTGATACAGGTACCCAACACAATGTTTATTATAAACATTTAACATGCAAACTCTCTCTCAAAAAAAAGAAAAAATATTTCCCATTGCTTAATGAATTAATGGCGTTTTAGAGAAAAAAATGGTTTAAAAATGCAGTGTTTCCTCCTTGAAGCTGTGAAGAATGAAGAGACTTTACAAGCAATCTTTGTACAATTTGTCATTATTTGAATTCCCTAACAGTCTTTATAGAGGCTGCTTAATTATTTCAATTAAAAAATGAAAGCTGAATGCTTAATTTGTAGAGTTTCTGATTTTTATGAAATTGAATTATATAATATTTTGGTTTTTATAGTTGAGGAGGAGAAACCAGGCACTGTTAGAGGTGGAAAACCTTGAGGGTCTTAAGTTATTAAAATATTTGAGGAACATTGTAGTACACAGTAGGAAGAATAAAAACAGGACTTATTTTGCAGTGTCTGAAACTGAGTTAGCTGTGCCAAAACCCATTCAGTTGTCTGCAAAAAATATTTAACACCATCTGACATATTCACTGTCACTCCATGCTCTGTGAAGCAAATATAAAATTATGTGCAAGAAAAAACCCTACAAACTTATTTTGTCACAAGTAAGCTAAGAATTTTGAAGATGGTCAGCTCCACTTGTCAACAAGAATAAGCAAGAAGAAAAATAATGGCTTAGACTAACAGAGAAAGAAGTCAGGAAGGCCTTCAGTTGGAAAGGGCTGCCTCCCAGAAAAGGAGCTTGCAGCACATGATTTACATCCTTAGATTTTGTTCAGAGTTTGCTGGATTTCTTGCAGTTAATAACTTGGGACAATCCAGGTTTAGGAGTAAAATCTGAGTACCCAGAAAGAGTAGCCAAATCTAGTATTTAGGGCAATGCCAATAAATACCTGGAGGTTGTTTTTCAAAGTTGAATCAGAATCAGGTTTGGGGTCATTAGGCTTAATTTTGTCTGAGACTGTGACTCAGGCCCACCCCTTTGAGTTCTATAGGCAAGCTTGGAAATTTGTACATTTGTTAAGTGGTATCCTGACCCGTGCAAACTGATGGCAATTGAAAATGATCACCACAGTGTGTCACCACAGCTAACGCTGCACCATGACTGGAGTGTTTCCCTACAAGTCAGATCCCGTAATTTTTCTTTTGGCCATTGATTTTTAATAGAACCTGCAGTTTTTTGTTTTTCCTCCAAAGATCATCATTTTACTTTGAAGTCTACTGACTGTGATGTGTCTAACCCGATCCTGTGGAGGCAAGGAACTGAATAATTACTTTATGAGTGCCATATTAAAAGCAGTCCAAAGACTATTTATGTTGCTCATTAAAATCATTGGGAATTTGGCTGGGCCAGAGCTCCCTGCTTTGGTAATGCAATAGGGAGAGGAAAGCATTCCAAAAATTGTTATTTTGTAATTATTTGTGCCGTGGTGCCACGAGAGGATTTGATTAGTGCCCTTCCATGTTTTAAACTTAGAGAACAGATGCCACAAAGCAGCACCACCACTACCCCCAGTGTTTGTCCTCCAAACCCTTGATCAACTCCCAATTTTCAAATGAAAATAAGGTAACAGAGGAAAAAAAAAAGAGGGACAGATAACAAAGTTGGATTTTAAGGTCAAAATTATTGGAGTTGAAGTTAAAACTGTGTTCAAATTAGAAGTATAGTTAGGATAAAGTTTTCAAAGCTCATTTTCACCCCTTACTGCCTCTTGTAGTAGCAAGGAGTAAGATCCTGGGGCTTCTAAAGTCATTGGGTTTTTGGTACTGGGTGAGGACTACAATTTTAATTTTTATTTTTTGTTCACTGACAAATTTGATCGTGTTGCACACTACCAAAACAGAGAAATGTCCTGACTCCAGACTGCACTGTAGCAAACAGACAGGAACAGGCAAGCACATGCACACTCACACTTGGAGTAACAAATCTGCTGGGTTGGGAGGGCTGCCTTGGAAGATAAGAGAAGACACCCAAATCCACTGGTTCAAGCCTTTGATTGGCACTGGACTGTGAGCTTCAAAATAGAGAGGAACTTTCCATTTCTGCGCTTCTTTCTTCCTTGGAGAGAAAGAGTTTTGTGTTTATCTTTAAGAGTAGGCATTCTGAATTTGTGTCAAACTGATGTAAAATATCAAGCTTCATTTCTTTAAATATATCTCGAAAACAGACCGGGAATGAGTTGTTTGCACGTTATTCTCTGTGGCTGTACTTGGACCGGGGGGGGTTTCTCCTTTAAATAACCATTCAGGAGCTCAGAGATCTGGGCAGTTGTGTATCAATTAGCAGGATGCATGGCTGAGTGTGAGCTGCCTGGAAATGCAAAGGGACAAATCGGAGCATTAAGGTTTCCACCATCATTTTGCTTTCCTGCCTCTAACTACAAATCGGCTTCATTGTGACTCACAGCATAAGAAGTTGGTGCATTTCTGCAGATCCATGATAAGATATTTTTCTTTAGTAAGAAATGCAGTTAGACTCTGCATTCCGAATCTGTTTCTGCCAGGCCTTAGATGCATTAGTATTCCGCTGGCAGCTGCCTGTAGGTAGGAATATTGTTTTTGTCCATAACCAGAGGGAACAATCAGACTAAGCCGTTCCCCAGCTATAAACCAGCCAAAGTAATTGGGTTTAATTTTAATTTTTGTAATAGCTTTAAATTAATAGGAGCAGCTGCTGCCACAGTGTGTGGGTGTCCTTTTCCAGAAGGCATAGAACAAAAAAGGGAAAGAGTAAACAATAGTGTGTCTAGGACACAAAGGTTAATTCAAGAACTGAGCAATGTCTTTTCGTTATCAAAAACTCAGTTGGTGATATCTAGCACCGTGTCTCTTTTCTTCCTTTTTCTTTCCCTATTTTCTTTTCTTCTTTAATTCCCTGATAAGATCTCAATCTGATTAGGCTCCTGTGTGTAAAGATGTGTTGTTGGTATCCAAACGCTAACTCTCTTTCTCTATATGACTCACAAATAGATTAGCAGTGACAAAGTGCTAGGAGAGATAAAAATAGATTAGCAATGACAGGAGTACTATTATAATTATTTTTGGAAGATATGGTTTGAATTAAGAGTTTGGGCACTTTTTGCCCTGAGAGGGTGAATTTAAACCTAGGAACTGAGGATGGTTTCTGCTGTTGTGTCAGACACCAGATAGTGAAATGTCAATACCAGATGTCCTAGACATCAAGATTAGCCATAATAGCCAAATGCAGCCATAAAGTGATGTGTCAAAGTGGATAATAAAACAGATGCTTAGCTTTTATAATGAAGGGGAAAGGGAATGAAATATCAAAAGTGCCTTTAATACATTAACAAAGTTGTCTTCAACTTGCTTAAAAGTAGAAAGTTATTGAACCAAGGAGAACTATGTGTCATTTAAACATTAACTATCAGCAGATGCATTTCAATTAGCATTAGCCTTTCTGAAATCCTGAATTTCCTCCTATTGGTCTCATTTTACATGAAATTTTTATAGCACAAAGTGAGACTTGTCCTTTATTATTTCTCCCATGCTAATTTGGAAACAAATAAAGTTCAACAACTCAGCAACATACTGTTTAAACTTGCATTAGGGTTTGAGGACTGGGAGCCGGAATACATTTACCCACTGCCGTATCATCTGCTTGATTTGAGATCAAATGAGGGATGTCCTATAGCACTCCAGAGTAAGGGAGAATGATAGAAATATGTTAAGATACTGAAGAAAACCATTAGGTAAGAGTGCTGCATGCAGATGGCTGGTGGCATTTTTTCCCTACTGATACTTTAAAAAAAAAATAAAAGGTTTGTTTTTCTGTCTTTTGTATGTGTGCCTTAAATATAATTTCCAGATCTTAGTGATAAGCAAGAATCTTATTTAACAAAAAAATCATCAAATCATCGATTTCATTAGGTTGGAAAAATCCTTTAATATCATTGACTCCAACTGTTATCCCGGCACTGCCAATGCCACCCCTAAACTATGTCCCCAAGTGCCAGATGTACACTTCCTTTAAATACCTGCAGGAATGGTGACTCCACCACTTGCCTGGACAGCCTCTTCCAACACTCGACAACCCTTTCATTCAAGTAATATTTTGCAATATCCATATTCAAGGTGTGGCCTCATCAGTGCTGAGTACAGGGGGCAGCCGCTGCCCTGGTCGTGCTAGCCACACTATTGCTGGTACAAGTGGCCTCCTTGGCCACCTTGGCACATGTTCAGTCATGACAGTGGAGTAAATTATGGAGGCCCAGAATGTTCAGGAAGCAGGGCATTAAAAGGGGCAGATAAATTTTTATTCTGCAGTAATTAACTGCATCACTAGTTCTTTATTTTACTTTCTCAAGAATATCTCAATTCCTTTCTGTTTCTGTTTGTAGATCCCGAGTCTTGCTGGTCAGACTCGTTAGCTGCTGCTAATTGGCAAACATGTACCTGTGTATAATGAGAGGCTTTTGTCCTCTAATTCATGTTAGCAATGAGAGGCCAAAACTGATGCTCCGCAGCAGACCAGCTTCTCAGAATGATTACAAAGAGACACATTACTGGTGGTATGTCTGTAAATCTTGTTAGATTTTTCCCTCACCATGATCCCAGTTTAGCTGAGATCTGCTTCAATCATTAGATGAAACCTGTTTATAAGGTTGTGTAATTGAATCAGGTAGAGTCTGCAGGACCATGGCGTTTTGTTGCCAAACATGACTGGTAAGTTACTTACATCAAATTACAAGTGCATGGCATGATTTGAGACTATTCCTGTCTGAATGAAGCTGGAAATTCCACCCAAGAAATGAATAAAGCATAAAACCAGAAATAGTGAACATTTCTCATCCATAGAACAAGTTTTTGCCCCACCTCTGGAATATTACTCATTTCTCTTGAAAGGTAACAAAATAATTGGAGTTGTGTGAGAGATTGCAGGCAGATATTTGTTATTCCTCAAAGAAATACCACCTTGATAATAATGACATAAACATCTTTATTCTAATTATTTACCATCATGTATATTCACTTCTATCTTGTCAGATAAACCAGAAACGTTGAGGAGGGCAGCAGTCCAATTTGGAATGGGAACAAACACCCTTTTCTCCTTTGCCTTCTATTTTAAGACCTGGTTATTTTCCATACCTGAAGTTTTTTTGTATGATTTTTAGATTGTTTATTTGTTTGTTTTTTAACCTCAAGAATTTCTCTTTTGTTCCATTGATTGGCTAGATGTTGATATGTATCCCCAGACTATTAAGGATAAATATATATACATATGTGTGTATGTATATATGTATATATAGAAAGATGTTCTGAATTTCAGTAATAGTCTTGTCAGTGTTGCCTTATGCTGACATTCCTTCATTAGTTGTGCCTCCTCTCTGTGCTGGTGAATTAAACCTGTAACAAAGGGTGTAGCCCCACTCCAGACAGGAGTTTGGCCGGAGCCTGTGTATGAGGTATGAGTGGTGTGAGGTTGCAGCAGCCTGGTGGTGAAGTAGAGGATGTTTGGACAGCCTGTACATCCTTTTCACTTTGTGGGAACGGGTTTCCCTGGTTGTATGATGCTCTCCCTGCTGTGGTGTGTCTGCCAGCTTGAGGACCCGGGCAGAGCTGCAGTCCCAGTGGTGACAGTGGCCCCAGAGCTGTCACAGCCCTGATCTGCACAAGTTCTCCCAAATGCAGGCTCTGGGGTCTCCTCACCAGCTCCTGAGCTGTTCAAGCTGTTCCACTTCATTTACTTTGGAGGAAATTTGAATCTCACACAGCCCTTTGGTTCAGCTTTGTTATGTCCATGTAC
This sequence comes from Edolisoma coerulescens, assembly GCA_013397115.1. NCBI lineage: Eukaryota > Metazoa > Chordata > Aves > Passeriformes > Campephagidae > Edolisoma > Edolisoma coerulescens. Next base: position 2,801,495 of record VWZW01008123.1, on the reverse strand, counting down.
ATATGAGTCAACGAATACATATCCATGCATGTTTTTGCTTTTCAGGCAAAGAATCCCCTCCAAAAACGTGTATTACTATCGCTGCCCAGACCACAGGAAGAACTATGTCATGTCCTTTGCTTTCTGCTTTGACCGAGAGGACGACACTTACCAGTTTGCCTACTGCTACCCCTACACCTACACTCGCCTTCAGCACTACCTGGACAACCTCCAGAGGAGGAACATGGACTACTTCTGCAGGGAATTGCTGGGGCTCAGTGTGGTAAGTACCAGGCATGCTCGCCAGCCAGCAGGCTTCATTATGGATGTCTACCCTTAAATGCTTCCAGAGTATAATCCATCATCCTTGCTAAAGTACCCAAAACCATGTGTTTGTTTTCTTGCTATCGATGACACAGGAGGAAGTGTACCTGCATGGTGAAATATAGACAAATGCTAATTTAATTTCACATAAAATATTTCCTTTGTGATAGGCAAGGCAATGCTAGATTGCTATGTAGGATCAGTTCATCTCTAAAGACATCAAAAGATGAAACTGAAACAGCTTTATTGAAGAAATGTGATTTTCAGAGTACTCTGACCATTTGTCTTTCTGGAAGAGCTTTTCTGTTCAGATAGAAATATGGGGTTTTGACCCAGAAGATAACTTTTCTTGATAAAATAATGCAAAACATACACAAACCACCTATTTCATTTTCCCTTAAAAATTCATGCTTTGGTGATTTGCAATTAGCAGGGATTTAGTGGTCTCTGTATAGATCCTAATGGCCACATAAAATGAAGTGTCATAATTCTTCTGGAGCAGGAGGAAGGGTTAATGGTAAGGCTGAACTTCTGCTCACTTTGCTATAATCTTTCTCTGAATTGTTCCCTGTCCAGGGGATTTGGCAGGCATGACTCAGCCACTCCCATGTCAACTCAGAAATCATCAGATTAAAAAATAATAGCTCAAATCTTTTTTTTTAACTTTTGCTTTCTTAGACTTTATAATGCACTTGCACCACACTCTTAATCTTTTCTCTGAGATTTGATTTGGTCTAAACTTGTAGTGTGTGTTTCAGAATCAGAAAGCTGAGAAGGCTGCTGATCCCAGCAGCAGGGGCTTTAAAAAGAAACCCAGAGTATAATGTAAAAGTCAAAATGAAATCATATGTATGCCCTGCACTGAAACAAATAAAAGGCTTCCATCATTAAAGCAGGCCATTGAGATTCCTATGGTGGCATAAAACTTGGAGGAAAAAATTAACTTACAGAGAAGAGTAAAAACAGAATTAACAAAAGAAGTCATTTTAACCCTTTTTGTAGGTTAAGTACAGTTCTTGTTCTAAAGATGGCTGTTGCATCTCCATGAACTGGCATTAATTATTAATCATTCCAATTAGGGGGACAAACAATTATGAGGGAGAGGGGTATTAAAAAATAGAAAAGTAAAATCTGCAGAGGCTGGGAGGAAAGAGCACTGTCATCTTAATGTGTGTAGTGTTTTAATTATTAATCTTAGAGGACAGAGCTGTCATTAATTCTATAATGAAACTGAATTTGTTTCCTTTCACTCTGAAACTAGTGTATAAACAGTCACATTTGCATATTCATCAAACCTCTGATCTGACTGATTAAAACACAGAGATAGAAGGATTTATCTTTTATCTGCATTTTGACAGACAGAGCTATACTCGTAAATCTTGTTAACATTGTGTTACCAGTAGTTGCTAAATATTATTTTTCATATTTCAGCACACTAAACAAACAGATGCCACTCAAAATGTGGCAGGAAATGTGCTGTGTATAAGTCCTGCTTTTATATCTATATGTACACACACAGCATGTTTTGCAGAAATTGATATGGTAACATTTTGCAGCTCACCAAGCTGTATAAAAAAGCTTCTGAATCAGGCTCATGCTGTAATCTTTGTGAGCAACATTACAATCTCAGAGCATTTCTGGCTTTTCTCCACACACAACTGTCCTAGAACAGCTTGGTAATTTAATGTCTTTGCTGAGCTTGAATAGACAATTTCCATAAGTTCTCTGCGAGTTAAATATTTTAACATAGAGCTTTGTTGCTATCATACATCTTTAAATGCTGAAAAACAGGATCCTTCATTCTTCACTGCACAGTGCTTCATAAAAGCAGAAGCTGGCTGTACTTTGGAGAATTGCGTGCCATATAGGATAGATTTAGAGCTAAGAAAGCGAGCTCTGTCCCTTCCCTGGCCCCTTATGTAAGATAAGAGGACTCAGATTGGCATAAAGAGGCCCTTAGAAGCTCTATTCCTGGCCAAGGGACGATACCCCTGGTAGCACATGGTGAAAGGTATTTTAAAGATGCCGTCTGAGGACAAACTCTCGAGTCCTCATGCTGGGCATGGGGCTGAGGCGGGATAACACGGAAGGGGAAGGCTGCAGCACATCTGTCCAGCTGCCATGTAGCTGCTGGTCCCCTCGGGTTCATTCCAGGGGAATTTTGCAGCCCCCTGCTGCAGTCTGTGATTGTGAGGATGGGGAAGTGTTTGAAACAGTTTCACTTCTCCTGGATTATGACGTTTTGAGCTGTGTCTCTTGGAGATGGCAGAATCTCACCACAGATCTTTGGAGTTGTTTTTGGGTTTTTTTTCTTTGTTGTGGAAAAGTAAACCTCAAGTCACAAGAAGCCATGCTTAGAAGATTACTCCTAAAGGCTTTCTGAGTGCACATTTTGCTGCATGTAATGTTTTCAAGGCAATGTAATTTCTAACCTAATTTCATATCTTCTCTAAAGAAAGTGCTCTGCCTCTGTTAACTCCTGAAATACTATCACTAATTCTATGAAAATTGAAAGTGAAATATCGGTATGGGACATGTAATTGTCATTAGGATGCAGAATGACAAAATGGTTCAGAGCCAAATGGCAAAGTTTCTCATTCCTATTTAAATGGATAACTTAGCTGTACTATTTCCGACCTTTTAATGTTTATATTCTTTACTTCAGAGAGCTATCCCACATTCTAGATGTGCCAAATGTTCTTGAAAATAGTCTCTCCTGCAAGTGAGCTGAGATGGTCACCCAGGTACCATTTAAACTGCTAATTTCATTTTGCTGTTATTGGCCTTGGGTAACTTCAGATTTTCTTTTGTTTGCCCCAAGAGATCAGAAGTTCAAAATCTGTGAGCACTTTTTTAAATTGTGAAATTCCTTTTTTGCATATTATTGATGTGTCTCTCCTCCCAGCAAATCTTATGCAATATTTCACAGCACAACATAGTTAAAAATAATTTTTATTTTTCTGTGAAAATATAGGCACAGGCACAATTTACATTTACAGTACCTGTTTTATGATACTTATTCAGTCTCACGTGCAATAACAGCTATGTGTGTAGCATTATAACCAATGTTTCAGAGTTGGCAAAATTTTTGTGTGTGTTGTCATTTGAAGTTGGTAGTTCAAATTGCCTGTGCGTGCTTGATGTGTGTGGACGATGACAAGACCTGTACCTCCACCAGTATTCCATGGGCACACTTATAAATTAAATGAGTTTTGGACTGCCTGGTTCAACTCCAACAGCCCACTTTACAAATTGACACTGGCTGGGCAGTATTTGCATTCCTCACTCCAAAGAGAACCAGGATTAATCAGAGCCGGATACTTCCTTTCACTCCATTAGGCAATGGTGCTTCCAAATTACACTTGGGGAGAATTGTGACTGCACATACAAACCACGAGCCTCAAAGGGACTTGCACAGTACACAGAGACTGGAATATGGAATTCTGTTAAATAAAATATTAAACACACATATTTTAAAACAAGAAGGCAATATGTCTAATGTAGGGCTCTGTAAATGAGCCGATCTCTTAAGCCAGATAAGGAACACTGAAAGACACGGATTGGAGCACACGGCGCTTCCTCCCGACTCCACACCACTTTGGTGTGTGCTTTTAATTTACATGAGCTACTCCTGATTCCTGCTGGTACCAGAGAGAGCAGAATGATGCCCTAAGACAGTGAAACTGCACACCAGATGTCACATTGCTGGTTCATTGATCAAATATCCTTTATTTACCATCTAAATGACTTTGTACCCCAGTAAAAATACTTGATCAGTTCTACTGTTTTCTACTGGTCCCTTTTTAACTGCTCAGTAATGAATGTTTTAAAGCATGAAGCAAAGAAAAAAGGCAGTTTTTCTAAGGTCAAATTTCCCATTTCTGAATTCAACTCTAGGTTATGTAATAACAGCTCTGTAAAAGAAAAGTATACTCTTGGTCTTTGAAAAAAAAATAGAAGTTACAGGCTTCTGTGTGATGTAACATACCTTTGAAATCCTGTTGGTGTCAGATACTGTATTTTCCAATGGATTTGACTGTAACTAGGTTGAAATGTCATGTAAATGCGATTTGTGGCGATTTACTTGGCCTGAAAGAGGCCACAGAAATAATGCTTAGGAAAAGTAAATCCCCTTTCTCATGTCTCAGTAGTGTAAAAGTGCAGCTATGTATATGTTCAGGACACATTCTCTTTAGTCAGTGGTATATTTTTTACTCGTATAGTACTGCTGTTCCCAAAACATTTGTAATATGGATGTCATCCCAACACTGTATGTGAGATTTTAAATGTTCCTGCAGCTATTTTCTTAGCTGGATTGGATATCAGCAGAAGTAGAGTTGGACCCAAAAATAACACCACCAGCAGTTCTTTCCAAAATAAAATATGATTTATAGCAGATAATAGCACAGTGTGCTACGAGGGAAATTATATAAATAACATGAAAAATTACAGGGGACTATGCTATACCATCATTTTAAAGGAAAATTTCTTTGTTACAATTTAAAGGGGGTTCTGGGAGATAGCTTGGCCTGCGGGAATCACAGAGTAGGAAGGACAGGTGAAACTATTTTACTGCTAAATGTTGCCATCTCTCTGTAGAACATATACGAGTGTTCATGGTAAAACCAATAAATATTTTGGTTTAAGTTGGCAGCAATATATAATTTTTGAAAAAAACAAACTCAATAAAATCATCATTTGCAGTTAATATCATGCAAGGTTACTAAATATGAGTTGGTTATTTCTTAAATTACAGAAAGAACACTTTTTGATAAAGTAAAAAATTTCTCGAAGGATTTGCATAAATTGCTCTTTATTTAACTGTGAGTAAAAAATCTTAAACTGTGAAGAAGGATTCAAATCTTAAGTCCATTTTGCAGCTCACATTTTCTAACTACCATTCTCCATTTAAAAAAAAAACTCTTGGAAAAAGCACTTCACCAAAAAAGAAGCTTTGAGCACAAAAAGTCCATTGAGGTAAGAAATCATCTGAAGAAAAAAGAAAAAATGTTATGATCCATTTTATTAAGGAAAAAGGTTCCTGAAAGGAATGACAGTAAATGAATTATATGTGGCAAAGTTAGTCTATACAAACTGTTTTCATGCACAGGTCCCAAGCTGCACCCTTTCATCTTTTAGCCACACAGGGAAACCTTTGGAAAGTCAGTGACCTTTCTGAAGTTTTCACTGGACTTTTTGTAGCTGTTCAGGTTGGCCTTTTGCTGCATGGCTCTTCCCATTTCCAAGTCAGACTCTTCATCTCACCTTTACTCCACACTTGTCCTTCATCTGGCTTGCCCTTTCTTTGCCTCAAATCTAACCTTCCCTTTTCTTTCCATTTAATTTATACTTTCCTAAGCTAGCTAGAAGAAAGAAGCTCTGGTATTTGTTTTCTGCTCTTATGTTACTTATCCTGCTTTGTTCTTTCCTATTCATTCCCCTTATCTCTTTGAGTTGTGAAGGGCAAATCCAAAATAGCTGAGAGGTCTTTTAAATACCAGCACTGCACAAGGTAGTAATGTTCTCTTCTAGGCACTCGATATCCCCGTCTCAGTGCCATTTCACGTAACTCCGTATCCTGGCCTAGGACTTGTCTTCCTTGTCCTTCTGTCTTTCATGTTCCCTATTTCCTCCATCCCTTAATATGCACTCCTGCATTTCCAGAAAGGCTGGAATAATATGTGGCTTGTCCAGGCTTCAGCCTGGAAAGGGAACACTAATGATCTAGTCAGATGTCCTGAAATGCCTGAACTAACGCCCAGGTGCAGGAAGGCATTTCAGGGTCTGGCTCCTTGTTTCATGGCAATGGCAAATTTCAAGTAAAAGGCAGGTTTTTTACTCGTTCCTGTCCTCCGCACTTTCTCCTGTTTGGTTGAGTGCCACAGAGCTCCATGTGGTAACTGTAATCCCAGTAGGAAACCTACTGGTTTTATCCACACAATGAGTTCAGCCTCAGATTTAGGCACTTGCCTTTAGTTACTGCACCCTAAGCTTTCGGGGACATGGTAAACCTATTTTTATTTTCCATGTTCAGTGCTGAGTAGAATCCCTGTTTTTTAGTTGGTGTTTGGGAAATAGCACAACCAATTAATATCATCTCATCAAAAAAAGCAAGTCTGAGGTCCTGTGTGTACACCAACATAAAGCTTTTTCATAGTTTTAAAATTAATTTAGTTGCCCTGCAGGCCATGAGTGTATTTTGAGGGTATGTAGGACTTAGAACCCTGAGAGAACCCAAGAATGCCTTCAGTCTTCTTGCACTTCCATTTCCAGAAATTTGTTTTCCCTGCTTTGTAGCACAGCATTAAGCAATAATTACCATGTTGATAGCGTTGCTGAATGTACTCGCACGGAGGGGAAATCGTGCTATGTGGAGCTATTAACTACATTTGCCCCGTAGCACTTCACTGCATCGACTCTGCTGGGATTTTGGTTGTGTTTGAGTTGGTTTCTGTTTAGATCTCCTGAGTGGTGACTGTGTAATGCATCTGTGGGGCTGGAGCAGTATTTTAATCTTTATTCTTTGACTGTAGACCCAGAAGATGGTTAGCCTGGCTCACATTACCTGTAGGGCTGAAACCTTGGGATTGAAGGCTTATTTAACAATTTCAAAGTCTGCTCAGTCCAAAGGATTTGGATTTATGCCTTTTAATTTAACCAAAGAAAGAACTATTTATTGATTTAACTTTATGCCAGCTCTAGAATGTAAGTATAATATATTAAAATCTCTAAATACCTCAGGCAAAATCTTGTTCACATAATTTATGGAAACCGAGCATTGTGGCTCCGATCCAGAAAAACACTTAAGTGTAGATTTAAACTTAAGCATGTTAAATAGACATGCTGAAGTCGCTGGCACAGTTCATGACACCAAGTTTAATGTGTGTAAAGATACCTTTAGGCTCCAAAATCAAAACAATCAATACTTAGGCTTGGTGCCCCAATGTTTTGTTGTGAACTTGTACTACCACTGTAACAACGTGACTCCAGACAAAAAATAATAAAACCCCCTTTTTGCACTTCTCTGTAAATATGCTGAATGTCTGTGTGCAAAGTCAATCCCACCACAGCTCAGCAATCTTTTTTTTAAGCAGTGTACGAGTAAGGTGTGCATTTGAGGCCTTCTGCATAAGAGATTTGTGCTAATCCTGGAGCTCTTTGTCCTTGCCATGCACATGTTCAGTAAGACTTTATCTCTTTTGTCCTTAAGCCTTGAAAGCTAAAAGCTGGCTCTAGGAAGACTTCTGCCTGTATGTCAGAAGGGATTTGGGTAGATATCATGTAGAAATGAGAAAATAAAGACATAAGAACATATTTTGATGCAGATTATAAGACAACAGAGACCAAGGCAGTGCAGCTCAGGTGGCCCCAGCTGGCTGAGTGCATCCTTACTATTGACCCAAGTATTTGAAGATACATACTTGAAGAGAGGAAGTAAGGCTCATGAAAATATAATACATGTAAGAAACCACGGCTGATAGATATTATACGTAGCCTGTGATCTGTTCTTGATTTCAGTGTGATTTTAATGTCCCTTACATTTCTGCACTGTTAGCAAAGTATTTTTGAATCAAAGAATAGTGCGATGATGAAGCACATCAAACTTACATGTGAGGGAGGCTAGTGCCCTCCTTATTTTGAGACATCGTCTTGCATTCAAACATATTTTATTTTAGAAGATCATGATATTGTGGGAAAAGAAAAAAAAATAATATTTTTCATAGGGAAATCCTGCTGCTTTTGAAGTGCTGCTATTATCCACAAATACTGAAAGCAATATTTATCTTTGTTTTGAAGACAAAATGACATACAAATAACATGAGGAGACAGGAGGTTTTTAATGTAGAGCGGTAGGTACTTAATTGAAAACTGTTTTATTCACTTCTTAGGAAATATAAGATACAGCTTAAAGCCTTTTTAATACTCTTTAAAAGAGATCTTACATGGCAACCAGTCATATTGGTACATGAAAAGAACTGCAGTCTCTGATAAAGATCCTCTTTTTCATGTTTTCAAACAGCAGCTGAGCACCATACTGTGGCAGCAGAGAACAATCTGAGAAAATGAACACAGATTGAAAAGGCCCCAGTTACATGACATTTCCAGTGAAAAAAAAAAGCCAGCCCTAGGCCCACAGTCAAATATTTTCACTCAGAATTCCCTAGAATTGTGGACATGCCTTTCTACAGAAAGTGTGTTTTTCTGAACCACCTTATTTGATGTTCTAATAAATGTGTAACATGGAGAAAGACAAAGGAGAGATGCCCTCCATTTCAGGAGTTTTCATGAGTGTGCATGAAAGAAAAATCTGTTTCAGAAATAATTTTCCTCCCATTTATTTTTAATTTCTCATTAATTGCATCCAATTTTGCACTTAGTCTTAATTAGTTAAAATTTAAGACGACTATTACTTTCTCAAAATCTGACAACTTCAGGATTTTATAATACATACTTTTTTCCTCCATTTAGATTTTCTGCATTATGGTGGATTATAATAATCCATTAATATCCATCATTCTATTTTTAATCAGCTTCTTAATTCATTAGTAACAGCTGCACATTGTTAAATGTTGTTTGTTTTTCCTTTTTCTTCCTTTTTTAAAATCTATGTTGCTTAGAATTAAAATATTAACTAGTGTTTCCATATTTATGAATGCTGCACTGTTNTTTTTTTTTTTTTTTTGAACTTTTGCTCTGACAGCCTCTAAAACATTGCATAAATATCAGTGAGTTAAGGTTCATAAGATCCTTCTGGCTGCAGTGTCATTTTATGGGAAAGGAGACTATTGCAGAAACCTGAATTGCTTGGAAGCAGCCTGTGGGAAAGCCTTTGGTGTTCATTTTCAGAGGTCAGACATAGCACCCAGTTAATTTAGATGGAATTCCGTGCAGAATCGAGTCTTCCAATCCTTTTCAGGACCCTGGACAGCGCAGCCGACCGGGCTTTCCGAGGCGCTCGCAGCACCTTTTCACATGCACTTCTGAAAAGCTGAAAACACAAACTTCTCTTTTCAGAGCTCCTGATACGCAGAACGGAATCCCAAGTTCTGAAATTTGCACCCAATAAAGAAGTTTACTGTGTTTGAAACCAGGCCCTATTTGCAGCTGCTGAGCTCCTCAAATTATGGCTGTGATTTTCAGGAAAAGAGGTAGAAATGGAGTCTGCCATTTTGCACAGCTTATGTGATTCAAGACCTCAAGTCTGTTTTTCTTATTTGCTTTCTGAGAATGAAAAATAGGCAGTAATGTGTTATGTCTGATGGAAAATTTATAGGAATGTCAGAGATGACTGATTAAGGGCACTTTATAGATTAACAGATGACGACTAAAACAGAGGTTGATGGTACTGTGGTGAAAAAAGAGGAGATATTTTGGCAATACAGTGAGATCCATCAAGACTTGTCTGAGACCTAGACATAGATATTAATCCAAACAATGAATATTTCAAAATCGGAAAGGTATTGTGTAGAACAAGAATAGTGTTGCTGCACACAACAGGGTGCTCAACAGCATTGCATCTTCTTTGTCTCCCGTGAGTGGATACAATATAATATCCTTCTTGCCTTAGTCTGTCTTCTTCTCTAAAGCTTAAGGAAATGGTCCAGATCCTTGGCATGGGCTAGGTGATCAAGTTATCACCAAAAAGTACTTTGCTGTCTTCTGCTTGGGGACCATCTATCTCTTACGGGAATTAATGATATAGAGGTTCCTAGAGAACTTATAAAAGGTTTTGGGGTGGGTATTTTCTTGTTTTGCTTTTTCCTTTAAATTGTAGTGGCCTCTTTATGGAGAGTCCGGACAATTTATATCCTCACTCTCAAGAGAACAAACTGCTCAGAATGTGAACTCAGGAAAACAGAATATGTGTTCCAAAGGTGTACTTTTCTGCTGTTGTAATCATCCTTACAAGATACTGTGGCAGCACCAGATTTGCCTTCAGCTCCAGCTGATTTTGAAATCCTTCAAAGCTTTAGGAATAAAACGGCACCTATCGTCTAGATTTCTTTTATAGAAATAGATAAGGTTTTTTAACAGCAAATAACACTGCTGGGCTGAAGAAAATTGTCCTCCTATAAGTGAGACTTGGATGCACTCAGGCCAAATAAGGTTGTAGGTTTATACCACACAGACTTGTAGGAAAACAGAGGAAAAGGTATTATATTCCCCATGGTCAAACAGAATTCTTGTCCATCTTGGCTGAAACTCCCATTAGCCAGGGCAACCAAGGAGGGAAATACACAGTACCAGATAACATCTAATTTAATGCTGACAAAGAGGTGGGATGCATTGATCTCTTTGGAAGAAAACTTCATTCTTTTTCATTCCTATAATTCAGATTTTCTCATTACTGGACACAGATGGCAAAATATAATTTTATTAACTATGACCATTTGTTTTGCGGTTCATCAATTAAATTGCAGAGATTACAGAGACTGGTTCATGCCAGCCATTAACAGAAACAAGTTAGTAGCTAGAGCTATACTGCAAATGGCTATAGATGTTGCATACAGTGCTTCAAGATCATTTGTTGCTATGACAATAATGAAGCAGAATGGCTGTGGTCTCTGAAATCTCAGATTTTTCATCTTCCCAGAGAAATACAGGCAAATACAAACTCTTCTTTTAGAAATCTGGACTTCCTTTAGAACTACAATGAATTTATGTATGTTACAATACAATGAATTTATGTATACCACTCGCTCTCTGCTCATTAGAAAGTTAAATCAGAAAAAAAAAAGGAAAATCAATGTATTGCAAAGCTCCTGGACAACAACCACTTCCCTTCTATGTACTGCAAAGTCAGTGTGAACCATCAGATAGCACCAAGAAAAGTAAACTGATGGTTCTTGTAGCAGCCATCTCCAGAATCTCCTGGATTCTTGTATCAGCCAATCAAACTTTTGGTAGAAGTGAATGAGAACTGCATGTCAAAACCTTTGCTGTTCTCATCTGTCTTTCCTTATCTGATAAGAACTGCACCTGTGTTCATTTTTAAACAAATTGGATTCTAGAAATTATTTCTACCCCAGTTTCATGTATTTACATGTGATGGCACTAATTTCCTGACATGTGCAATCTGAAAACTTACTCGGAAAGAAAGAAGTTCCCTCCTGCAACTGGTGACCACAGAGTAATTTCTCCCTAATCCCTTTCTTAAAATAACTTAGGGGAGTGACCCTTTTTTATGTCTATGTATTTTTTGAAATGCAGATAAGCTCTCTTTTCTTTCATACAGTCACAAATTATTAACTTTACACACAATAATGCTGAATCACAACAAGAGGTTTAGAAAGACCTTGGACTGATGATGATTAACATCCCTAAAATATTAATTCACAAAAGATACCTTCTTTGATTAGCTTCAGAAGTTGCTCCATGTGCTAGAAAGTAGGATAGCCTGTACTCTGGCAGCAGCACACACTGCATAATTTACTGGAAAACATCAACAGGAGATGTGTCTTTAACACAATAGGGAGCCCATGTGCACAGACAGTTCAGAACACTGGGCTTTTCTGGGAATTGTATTGCACAGAAATTTACTAGAAATCACAAAGGTGTTTGGATATATTCTTTCTTTGATTCAAAAATACCCCATAATAACGATAAGGCAAGGATCACAGCCTATTGCATAACAGTAATGTGTTGTGATAGTGAACCTCTGGAGCCGATCACACGTCATCAGGTCTCCCTGGCTGCACTTAGCACTGGTGGCAAATGTATTTCAGCAATGATCATGGATAGAATCCCTTACAGCGGCTTCATACCACATTCTGTGTGCTGGGAATACCTATCTGCACCACTGTTTGCAGCCAATGCAAGCACAAAATTTTAGTTTTTGTTCCAGGGACAGCACAAGTTTAATCTCTCTGGGAGACACCTTCACCCTATCAGAGTTATGTAAACTGTTGGTATGTTGTTTACTCAAATGATCCCAAATTCTAAAAGCCTGGAACAATTCTCCTGTTAATAGCAAACGTTTAGCCAAGATTGCTTCTTTTCAGAAGTCCATTTCATCTCAAAGCATCACATGTGGGTATATTCTGAGTTCAAAAGTCATATTCATTACAAGTCAAAACATCATAACTAACAATAAACTGGAATCTATTTGAATGGCAATAATTTCTATAAGGAAAAATATGTGATCGTTTTCGCTTTTCCTGTCTTCCGATCAATACTGTTTGAAATATTTTATATTTTAATGTTGCTAATTTTGGACAACCTCTCCTTTCCATTTTTTTTCTTTTTTTCCTTCTTTTCCATTTTTAATAGACAGAGCATCTGAAAGTGCCACAGTCAGGCTGAATATTTCATAATACTGGATTCAGGTTCCATAGAATTGGTTAAAGGTCCTTTTTCCATTATTATCAAAACCACTTCCATCGTTCCTCTCATTTTTCATGGCACCTGCACTGGAGCATTGGTCACAACCTCATTACCCTTCCCCTGCCCAACTTGCCTTCCTTTGGGGTACAATGTCAGTGGCAGAGGCAGTAGGACAAGTTCTGATTTCTGACTTCTCCTGTGCTGTGCCTCATTACAACAAAGGTTCTTCTAGATTACATCTGGATGGTTTGTTTGTTGTTTCAGAATTAACCAAATTATTATCTCTGTCTTTTCCTAAGCTTCCTGCTAGTTTTGAGGATATAATTTCTAAGATTACAGGAAATCTTTAGAGATCTACTTTCACACCGCTAAATTCTTCAGGAATCATCTTGATTTATTGGCTGTTTAGATGGTTTTAACACAGGTCTTCACTCTCAACAAAATCAAAGAAGCCACAAAAGAAATGCAGACATGAAGTTATTCAGTAGTACCTAGTAGATACATTCTAACTCTGTTGGGTGTATCAGTGAGGGACCTATTGGAGTGTTTAACATCCTTTATGTGGTGAGGATTGTCTTGTGGTTTGGATTTCTTTGGGTAGAACAGTTCTGACATAGCTTCTTCTTCAGCAGAGCAAGGATTAATTTGTTTAATTTACTGTTTGGGAGTGTCTCACAGTGGTGTGCACGCAGAGGCAACTGAGCATAAGGAATATTAAGGTTATATACAAAAAGACATCTTTTTCCTGTAAAATCACCTTGCACCTGTTTATATAATTCAAGATGTCAGAGGAGACAGGAGCTCCAGAGCCATGGCCAGCAGCAAAAGCAGGGAAAACTGAGACAAGTCTTTGAGAAAAACAGATGAGATCATGCGGTTACCAGGAGATCCATGGAGATGCTTTCAGTGGCTGTTTGTCTTTCAGTGTCATAGCAGAGCCTACAGTGACACACAGCCTTTGTGCTTGCTTCACATTCTGAAGACACTTATGACAAATAGGCTCATGTAATGATGATGCCTTACTAGATTTGGGAATATGTATTGCTGTCATTACTTCAGAGGTCAGTTTTAGCTTTTTTCAGATTAGGGTGCTGTCATCTTCAATCACACCATAAATTTAGGGAAAATGTTTGTGATGAAATTTGGGACATCTGTGAAAAATATGCAGAACTGTTTGCTGTTTCTTTTTCCCATATATTGGTAGTGTTTGAGCTAAGGTTGTTTCTTTTATTTATGTATAACAAATTAATGTGAAATACAAGAGCCTTAGAGCAACTGTGAAATCAAAGAAATTGTATGTGTCCATGTTTGTGCTAAACAGGATAGAAATGCACAATCCTTTCCTTGATTCTGAGAATAGATACTAATGTGGGTCATGGCAATAGTTTCAAAGGCAATTTTTAATATTTTAGTGTCTATAATCCTCTGCAAGTGAGCCAAGAAATGCACTCAGGAGTGTCTTCATTCTGCTTGAAGTCATCCTCAAGTTCCTACTACACTCAGTGCGCTTTCACAGGAAAGGTGGTGCTTGAGAAATTGTAAAATTTATATATAGTGTTGCATTTTCAGAATGGATATCCAGCCTCTAATAATCTGCAGTTTATTAATTTAAGACATCTGTTTTAATAAGTCCCCAAATAGGATTATTTCCCTCATCTGTTTTGGAGACCTCTGAGCATTTCTTGGAAGAAATGAGATGGTGAAGAGCAGCTGTTGGAATTCAGGGATGCTAGAAAGGGGAAATATCTTATAGTCACATAATCCAAATATCTAAAAAGAACTTGCTTAAATCTATCTGCCATTGTTAAAATTCCGTGTTCCTTGTAAGTGCCTACTTGTTCTGGAAAGAGAAGCGTGTGCATTTGGTTTTGTCCATCACAGAGCTCAGATACAGAATAATGTTCAATCATGATGTTAATCCCAGCACAACAGTTTCTACTGAAGTGACTCTATAGAGGATTTATTCTCCCATCTATGCAGGTGAACAAAGAATTCTTTTAATGGGTGGTGCATATACTGTTGTAGAAGAATAGACCGCTTTGTATTAAAATTACATGCCTGGGATTTTAACATAAAAACTGAAAAATCCCACTGTGTAAAACTGACTTAAACTCAATTTCCCTCTCCTCCTTTTACAATGTCAAGATGCCTGAGTGCTCAAGTGACTGAATAAGTACTAAATATTTAATGCATGGAGGTTACATTAACTGAGTCTTTGATCTGAAACTTCTTAAAAACATCTTAAAAGCCCTTCAAAAACCAGTTAGTATTTCATTACAGTCACTTAAAATAGATTTATTTTATCAAAACATCCTGTCAGAAACCCCAAAGCTGTGATTAATAACCTCCAGCATTTTGACTAAAGCATCTCCTAATACTGGTTTCATAGTGAATCAACAGATTGCCTGTTGTGGGTAAGAAATCACCGGCCCGATTGCCTCTGTCAGGCACTTGCAGGTGTTCAGAGTGTGTCTGCTGAGGGTTTGAGCAGGTATGTACAAAGGAATCCACACTGGGATTCTGCATGCTTGCTGCTACTCAAACAGAATGTCTCTCATGTAATTCTGAGATTAAATTAACTTTTTTTTTTGTCATGGAATAAATTTATTAGGGCAGTTTTGTACAGATGTTTTTGTATTGTAACATTTACAAGCATTTGGGCAACATGAGAAATGGGATAGATCAATAATTTATATCATCCTGGGAAACTCCTGCACATTTTTAATCTGTGCAGCATAATTTGAGAGCATCTCTGGCTGTGTCAAGGCTCTGCCCTTTACATTGTTTTTATTGTTGAAGGGTAACAGACTGCAGTGTGAGCCTGTGTGAGTATCTGCTGGATGTGTAGAAGATGGAAGCATACACAGAGGCAGTTTTTTATATAATTCATTTCTACTGCATCCAGCAGACTTTCTGTGCAAGAGCTTGTCCCGCCCAAATCTATCCCTACCCTTTGTTGTAGATTTCCTTCTCATTGGCTTTGTGTACTTCCAGATCCCACTCTGAAATTCCCACTGTTGTTTTCGTAACACAAGATGTTGTGTCCTAACACAACATGAACACGAAACTTGGGATCTTAAATGATTAATCACAGACCACCTGGTCACTCTGGTGCTGAATTTTGAAATGTGCTTCTGGTTCATGAGGTTTTAGCTCGTGCCCATCATTTCTACTTCCTAACTTATACCTGTTTAACCAGTGGAAAGAAACTGAAACAATCAGTTTGGTAATTGTTCTGTTTCCTTCTCCTCAGTAATCAGTAGATTAAAGCAAACCATTAAGTATATTCTAGGATAATAAAGGAAATTAAATACTTGGTTCGGAGTTCACTGTGTGTGCACATGGAGTCATCTGCCATTATTTTCTCAAAACAAGAGTTAAGAATTTCTTCTCGAGTCTCCCACAATGTTAGCAAAAGGCACATGGCTCAACCCTCATGAACCACTTTGAAAACACATTCCTTGTTTCTTCAGGGAAATGCACTTTTGTCAGTGTAGACCTTATGTAGAAGATGTTTTGCATATAAAAACCACGTGGAGATTGAATCCTGTTATATAAAGCAAAGCTGGCTTTCTGTGGAGTTCTTTGTAGTACCAACATTAAAAGGGTTGTTACAAATAAGAGTGGAATATAATTATAAATGCCCTTCTGAGGAAAAAAATCCTTGATTACCTTTGAATTCTTTTGCCCTTTAAAAAGGTTATATTTAACTGGTTCAGTTTCTTACTTGATGTTTCAGTTTCCCAAGGGAAATCAACCTCCAGTACGAACTGTTTCAATTGGGTTACATGACTTTACTTTGTGTCTTGCATTTGTTAACAGACAGGTTATATAACACTGCAGGCTAAATATACATTGCTCTGTTTTCAGCTACCTCTGGTACTCCTGTGTTCAGAGGAATGACCAGAAAAGTGAGAAGTGGCTTTCAAAACTTCTGCTGGAATTAACCCCTCCTGCTAATAGTGTAAACTGCTTGGAAGTAGGGACTTCAGGAGCAGTGTGAGGCTATAAATCTTAAACTATAAAAATATATTAAATATTTTGATGTGCTACCTATCATCCTTGAGGTTTTTTTTTTTTAATGACTAAAAAGAAGTGGGTCAAATTCTGCCCTTATTCCCCATGGCATATAATCTGTGGAAGCACTATTGACTGGAACAGAATTTCCTTGAGTTACTGATGTTGTAACTGAGAAAGTAATTGGAGTGTGTGTGTGCTGCTTCACTGAAATGCAGGAGGCTCAATTCTAGGGGGATCTTTTCCATTTCTAGGTAGTTTGGTGTTGAACAGCTTTAGATTCATTATTCTTGTATTTCCATCAAGTAATGCTTTCCTGGTAGAGGAGGAGATGAAAGGACCTTTTAAAAAAATATCAATAACAAAAAAGAAAGGAAAGAAAAAGGGGTTTCGTCCAGGCTTTTTTCTTCAGTCACTGATCAATAGCAGCACGAGAGAGCTGTTTTTAGAGAAGAAAGGCAGGCAAGCAAGAATCTTAACTAACTAGCAGGAAGTTGATTATAGCATGCTGGTGTTCAGGCAACTGATAAGAGAGGAGGAAACATTTATGCTGAGAATCAGCAAAAACAGGAACATGTTTTACTACATGCCTATTTCATTTCACAAGTCCAACAGGCTGCACATAAGCTCTGGAGATAAATTTAGAGTAGTTTTGTTAATTGCATGGCATTAAATTTAGAATGAGATGAACAATGAGCTATGGCAAATGATATTTTGATTCACAGTACAAAAGTGTTTATATTTGAGATTTGTGGCAGAAGTAAGGATCAATTACTGCATAGATTGGCCCCAGTCTCTGTGTCCCTTGTGGTGTAGGATGGGACACTGGAGGTATCCCCCAATCCTTGTCCTGGCAGCCAATTCCTTGCGATAGGAATGATGTACATGGCGTCATCATTTTTACCTATAGAAATTCAGAGAGCTCAGTTAAAGCTCGCTGTGTTTCATTGTTGTACGGTCTATATAAAACTGAAAAAGGACCTCGGCTAGGACAATGATTGCATTTTAGAGCTGGAAAAAAGTTTATGGCCTTTTTTTCTGTGTTGAATTGATTTTTTTTCCTCCTTATTTTTGGTATTTATTAAAAATGCATATTCTACCCAGAATGATTCCTAGAGTTTTTTGGAGCACTGCTGAGTAAGCCAAACTAAATATATATTTCTTTAGAGGCATCAGTGCTCTTGACAGACACCATTATTTTTGCAGTCACTCAATGATTGGATTTTTTAAATAAAGCTTTTGTGTTCCTTTTAGTGTTAGGTTAAAAAATATTAAAACAATTATTTTAAATTTCAATATGTAAGAAAAGAACATAATTTAAAAAAAAAATCTTTACAGAACACTTTTTCCCTCTCCAAGTTTATTCATTTTATTCACTGTGAGCATGTCTTGCCTTGCCTTAAGTTTATTTAAAGTTGTTTAAGAGATAGAAATAAATCCATGTCTACCTTCTCCATTCTGGTTTCCTCTGTGCCTGAATTTATTCTATGTTCAGTGAAGTTAGACTTCTAAGAGAGTTGGGAATTTTGAATTATATTTGCAGTTCTGGAGTGGTTGTATGTATTTTTAGCAAAATGCTGGCATGCTTTGTAGCATTTTTCTTTTCCTGTGGTTCTGTTAATATTTGCACAGGAAGTTTGAATTAGAATGATGAAATATTCACTCTGATGCATAATGATTTGATCCCCTTCACTGCCACATTCTTCACAGCTGGGTTTTTTTTTGCTCATGCTATTTTGCATATGAACATTTATCATGCAATAAATTGATTTTCCTGTCTACTATTCTCATCTCCTTAAACCTGCACATTCCTGCAGTGTTGATTCTGCTGTTCCTTACTTGTCCTATGCATAATTTCTTAGTCACGACTAACTTTAGTTATGACACATTTTGTAATTCTTACAAAATTATTGTAACATTTTTAGATGTGCTTTCTTAATGCTCCTTCTTCAGATAAGCTACTGATTACTTTTAATCCTTGGGAAGTTATTTTAGCTCTTTAGGTTCTGAGCAGTTTATTTTTTATCCAGCAAACTGTTGTAACAACTGTATTTTTGCCCAAAAAACCTTTCAGTACTTAAAAAACTGACCTGTAATCTTTTGTGCAGGAAAAAGTCTTACTGAAATATGGTAAGGCTGTTACCACAAAACCTTAGCTGGCAATTAGTTTCAGGCTTTATTTCTTGCCTGCACCATCTCTGTGTGGCTGATGCTCTGGATTGCATCTGATCCTGTTTCCTGCTCAGCTGATGAGGGGAGAATGGGAACCTGCCTCGCTTTTTGCATAGTTGTTATTTTAATCAATATCAGAGTAGTAAAGATTCAGTGTGATTAAGGCTTTCTCTCTTTGCATCAGCCTCTAAAGACAATTACCTGTTTAAGTTCAGTAGGTGCCCTGAAGGTCTGCAGCAGCACTGAGTCTTTATTGCCTTTAACTTCTCCCCCAGCTCTTCCTGCTGTGTCAGCTGAAGCATTTACAACTTACCCTCTCTACTAGTCAGCATCACCCAAAATCAGTCTTGGCCTCCTCTTCCCCACTTTGACTTGCTGTCTTAGCACACCATGTACCCTGGTACGTCAATTGCTTCTTTAGTTTTCATCAGGCTTTTGGTGTTTGGAAGCAAAATTCAGTAATTTATTTCAGGGGTAACTAGTATGATTTGCTTTCGTTTGACTTTGCTTAAAATTATTGGATGTCACAAATGATTCAGGGCAATAACTTGAGAGCAGGAACTCTTAACCATTTTTGTTCTTCATCATCATTAATATTGCTCTAACATTCAACCTGTATACTCTGTGGTTTTAATGCTCTTTGCATCAATGTTATCTGTGTGTGCGTGCAGAAAAGATCCCCTAAACCTCCTAATGCAAAATAATTCTATTTGTGGGCATATGGGAGTTAAACTTTCTTTCCCTTACAATTTTCATTAGGCAGAGGCTTACTGATACCATGGCAGAATGCTCAAATAAGCATTTTAATGTTGAATAAAGGTCAACACACTGGAATTTGAAACCATTAATCCTTTTGCTCTTAAAGCAGGCAGAACTTTTACAGACTAAATAAGGCATTAAATAGTAGACTCTTAAAGTTCTGTAAAGGAGGACGATACCTTCAAATTATCCATTTAGATTTCAGGAACTTTTCATTTTCTGTTTTTTGAGCAAAATAAGTTTTGAGGGTTTTGGAGGGGATGTGTTTTTTAAATATTATTTTTTTCATTTCCCAGCTTTGTGTTGGGAAAGGATATTTCTGAGTTCATAGAGCTGTGCAAAAGAACCCCAGTGTATGAAAATACCATATTGCAGTGGGCAATGCCAATACTTTCAGGTTGCAATATCAGTCTCTGGGGGTAGAGACCCTCCTGTTCAGATGGAAAGAAGTTCAGGCTCACTTTAAATTAATTCCTGGACTTTGAAAAATTGTGGGATCCCTCTAGGACATCACAGACTGTTAAATTAAACCTGTATTGCCTTGGGTTGAACTTTTAACCTATGTATGACTGAAGTCTGTCTTTTGGGACAGCATCCAGTCTTGATTTCAAGGCATCAGGAAGCAGAGTATCTACTGCTTCCTTTGGTAATTTGTTCCAGTGTCTGATTACTCTCACTGTTAAAAACATAAATCTAATTTTTGAGTCGAATTAATCTTGGATTATATAATTTATTTTTTTTTCCTCTGGTAGCTAATTTTTTACTACGAGATTAAGAAATCATTTGCTTCAATGAGGGGACAGAGATGGGAAGTTAATGGTTATGATAATGCAACACATTGTAGTACTTGGGTCTCATTTCAAGATGTTATATTCAGCCCTCAAGTATTTTCTGTGGATTCTTGCTGTGTCTGTTTCACTTTCTCAACGTCTTTTTAAAAAAATAGGTTCTAAATTTCCATCATTTTGTTCAGCTTTATAAAATACTTTATTTGGAAAAATACAGGTATTTAATTTTGCTCACTGCTCCCAAACATCATGTGCAAGGATCTCATTTCTGGGATGTTTCAGTGGGGCTCACGGAATCACACGAGTGGGAAGGACCTTTGGGTAATCTGGATCACCCTTTTAGTGTGGCAAGATCCACATTTATTTTGGACAGATTTCTGTGTTATTTCTGACAGCTTTTTCCAGGAGTATTCCAGAACTTCCACGGGCAATCTGTCTTCTCTACTGTTTATTGCTTCTTACTGCTTGACAGTTTTTTTCCTAAATTCTAACCTCAGTCTCCCTGGCTGCTCTTTAAGTCATTTATGTCTTGCCCTATCTAACATCAGCACAAAGAGCAGTTTACCAGTTTTGTGGTTTGGGNTTTTTTTAATTTTTAGCAACCTTTTACTTCTACCTGTATTTGTTTTTATTTTTTTAACAACTTCAATTCTTACTTTTGTTTTCTAAATCATAAAATTCTTCTGGCTTATCACAAGTTGGTCCTCCTTTTTTTGGAGGTGCATTTCTTCAGCCTGGATTAAATAATGCAGCTGCAGCTTTCCTGGTGCTGAGTAGAAAGATTCTTCTGTGTCAAGCAAAGTAGAACTAATTTATCCATTGCAGTAGGACATTCATCTTTACTGGAGCAGCATGATATTGTTGATGGATTATCCAGCTTGTGATCCACAGTAACTTTTAATTTTCTACCAATGTCAGTGGTTCTCCATCCCAAGCAATTATTTTTTCTTGGCTCAATGAAGTACTTTGCCTTTATCCCTACTGAACAAACACCATGGCTTCCAAATCAGATCTGTAAATTCATTAAGATTTCTCTGAATTCTGGTCATTATAAATCCAGTGTATTTATAATGCCTCTTAGAAGGGTATTGTCACAGCAAGTATATTTGTGATGCTATCTTCTTTGTCAGTAGTCAAAATCCTAAATGCTACCAGCCCTAGGAAAGCCACATCCAGATTCTCTTGAGGTGACTTTTCAAGTCGATAGGAACATTGCTAATCACACCCCTTGTATCATTTTCTGAATCAGTGTTGCACCCACTTTGTACTATTTTCATCTGAATCATGCTTCCATGGTTTGCTTAGAAGATTGATAAGTGGAAGAGGATCAAAAAGAGTCCAAAGTACAAATGACATCTGATGCTTTGCCTCTGTCCACAAGGCCTGTTACCCTATCAGGGAAGAAAATTAGATTGCTCTGACATGATTGTTCTTGACAAATCCATGTTGGATGTTATACATGTTCTCATTACCTTCCAGGCGCTTACAAAGAGTTTGGTTATTTGTTTCAGTATTTTTCCATAAATTGAAGATAAGCTGATTGGCTTACAATTGTCAGGCTTGCCTTTTCCTTTAAAATACTTTTTTAAGGTAGACATTACACTGACCCTTTTTTAGGACTTTCAGTTTATCCATTGTCCTTTTTAAGTTCTCAGAGATAAGCCCTGATGACTTTGAGATTCCCATTTAGCTCTGTAAGTACTGGTGGATGAAGTTCATTAGACTCTGCCTGTTTGAAAACATCCACCTTACCTAAGTACTCTGATTATTGTACCTTCCCTATTTGAGGCTCAAATCTGGCCCTTTGTCAGTGATATTAATTGTGATAGATACATGATTGCAATTGACCTTATAATAAAGACTGAGGTGAAAAAAAGAGATATTCATTAGTCTTTTGGCATAATCCATCAAGTTTCACTTCTTCCTTAAGGAGTAGAGTAGCCTTTTCCTCTTACTGAAGTATCTATAAAGTGGATTTTGTTACCCTACATGTCTCTTCATGTTTGTGTCTCATCTACACACTTATTTGGATTTTTTACTGTTATCCCTACCAGATGAGTAGTTCCTTTCCATTGCTATGCCAGTCCTTGTTCTGCAGGTATTTTTATTCATAAATGGATGCTTTCATATCTCCTTGCATCTAGACCACAGAGTCTGAAGTGGTCCAAATAACACAGTGACCAGTTTTCTGTGATTAACCTGCCCCTCATCATCCATCAGCTCTCCAGCTGTCTGGTGGCCACAGATGACAGCTGTAGTACATCCACCTTTTCTTCTAGGTCCTCAATTCAAGGACTGGGCAATGTCAGTTAATACCTATTTTTTTGGGATTTCCATCAAAAACATCTGCATTACATGTTAATTCTTTAATTACTACTTCTATGGAATTTTCTCTGATTAGCACTTCATGCACTGAACATATGCTTTATGGAATTCATAGAATTATCAATTTTTAAATCCTAGTGACAATTGGAAGTAAGTCAAAAGCTTCATGAAATTATGGCTGCAGAAATCAGTTACATTTCTTGTCTGTACTGAGATTTTTAATTTTATAGAAATGGAAGTCACCTTTCCAGAAGCAGAAGATGGGAAAAGGAAAGGTAGGATGGAAAGGGTGGATTAGGATGAGTAAATGGCTACTGTAGATATACACAAAACCGTTTTATCCATAACAGATTACAGAACTTTATTTGTGACATGGGGGAAACCCAAAGACAGCACAAGAAAAGACCCATCTCTGTGCAGCTTCCTTCCAGCAGCAAAATTCCTTAATGTCTGCTCTGCTGGTTTTCCTATTCCTCTAAGCTGCTCTGATACAGGGCTGCAAAGTTCCACCAGATTAATATTGTTGCACTTACACCCACAGTTTTCCACAGGGAAACCCCTAAGCTTGTTCCTACCCTTGGATCTGCTCAGTGCTTTGGAAGGAGGCTCCATTGTTTTGGTGATCACACTTTATAATGCAATGCTATTGCTTCTGACGTTTATATTGACTAAAGGGCAGCTTCACCCAGGGCTGGGATTGCTCATAGATCAAAGACAGATTTGCCAGCTGTCACCAGCCCTGCCCAATGTAATGAGATGCATTGACAATTATGATACTAAATGCACTGTGATTGTTTATAGATCATTTTTTGATTTAACCAATTGAAGAAGCTATAATATCACTGGGATAAAACAAATAAAAAGAGGGAATAAAAGATTTGATTAATATTGAGAACTAAAGAGATAGGCTATTTGCTCACAAGGAAACCGGAAGGTTAGTCGTTCATACTCCAACAAAAATCAGACTTTGTGAGATCATATTATAGTTAATTGAAGAAGGCAAATTCTAAGGATGATACCATGTGTAGCCCTGTTTATTATATGAGTAGAGCTAATTTGGCAGTTTGGATTTCCTCATGTAGAAATGTATTTCTCTCTGTATTTGGAGGATGGCAGAGAATGTGGCTCTGTCACATTTCATTACTTTAGACTTTACTCTGTTTCATTTTAGTCTGCAGCAGAACTGCTTCTGAAATGGGATTATTGACCCCTACCATTGATCACGCTGCCCCGGTGTGTGCGTGTGTGTGTGCACAGTTAGCACTGCTATCAAAATATGTACATCTGAAGGTAAAAATAATACATGATCTGCAGGGCAAACAATATCTGTGGATCTTCTCTTTCTCCTTTTTTTTTTACCCCTTTTTTTTTTTCTGAGGCTAGCTTAGTCCATCAGTAGGATGAAAGGAAAAATTGCTACACTTGGGTTAAATTTCCCCTGGGAAAGTAAATTATGGACAAGCCTCCAAGGACAACCTAGAAAGAGAGGGATAAGATATTGATGCGCACTGTACCTCTCACTCTTTCTTCCTTGTCCCACAATTGAGCACTCCTTCAATGAAAAGTTACGAGTTCCTTGTTAAATTGAATTTCTCTTCTCCTTGTCTCACAATTTGTTGTGACTCTGAAAATTTTATAACTTGGTAAAAACTGGCAGCAGCCCCATTTGTCCCCACAAAAGGCTGTCCAGGTTTGAATAGGTTTTGAAACAGAGCTATGAAAGCTCACACTTAAAGACAGATAGTCATGCCAGTTCCCAGCTTATTATAGGAACTTCTTTAGTTACTGTATTTTTTCATCCATTTTAAGAGTTTTATTTCTGGGGGTGTGCAGAGAGAGAAGGGAAGGGGATGGATGGAAAATCAGGATGGAGAGGAAAATTTTGAATGGTTAGTGAATATCCTTGTGCCAGCATCGCTGCAAGCATCATATGCTGATTTCTTTAAAGAAGTACTGACAGACTTTATCTCCTAAATTTCATGCTTCAGCATTTTGGTGGTCACCAAAACCTAAGGGGTCAGTTTTAAAGTGAGACTTCAAAGATTCATTTTTAAGCCTGTTCATGGATGCTTTGGGTTTGATTCCTAGGTTGATAAGAATTCTGCTTGTTTTTACTCCACCAGGTAAAATCTGTGTCTTTTTCTCAATATGTATTTTAATAGAGGACAGGAGATTTAAACTTTGTTGGATTTGATCATGATGTCTCTTTTCCTGGATACACAATGTATGGCACCTCTTGTATCAAATCTAAATGTTGAAAAGAAATTGCTTTTTCTTTTCCCCCAGCAGCTTTCTCAGCAGTCATGCAGGGTGCTTAATTCTGGTGAAAGGGAAAGCAGGAAGACTGACATGCTACATGACATTCCAGTTATGGAAGAAAAAAAAAAAGTTAGCAGATTGACAGGCCAATAAAAATACACAGAAGGTTTTTCTCCTTTCCAAGGATGCATGTGTGGGAATGTGAGAGAGGAAAAGGCTGGAGAGGGTGAAATATAATTACATGTAGGCACACACATATAAGTCTATATGCACAGGCAAACATTAATTCAACAGGTAATGATGTATTTTCAAAGCATTTTTTTTTCTTAATGTTGGCCAAAATGGTACAATTTTCAGTTCTCATCATCTTAAACTGACCCTGCCATTCATGTGACAATTTGGGAAGAACTTCTGTGTGAGCTGCTGCAAAGGAGAGAAGTCCCAGCTGAATGAGCAGGAATTGTTTCTTTCCTGGTGCACCCCTAACACAGAAATATGAGTGATACTTTGCTTCCATTCAAACACAGCTGTTGGATGGAAAGGCTGGAATGGGAGGGGGTGAGCTTAACTTTTGAAGAGAGTAAATGTCTGTAAATATTTAAGATGGAGGTATGGATATTAATCAAAAGATTTCTATAACATTGTAGAAATTATTTTGACTGGCAGTTAAATGATAGAATATTTACATTGTATTTTGGGTTCGATGTGTTGGTTTGAGCTTACCGCATGAAAAAGGCAGGGGTGGTTTGGATGAGTTGACCTTCCTGAGGACGACTGCTAGTCTGAAGGTGCAGAGATTTAAGAAAATTGTGGCTGTCTCAAGCTGTGGCTTCATTTCATATAGCAGAAGACTGAGGATTGGGTTATATTTTTTTGCCACAAATGTAGTTCCTCTGTTTGCAAAATCCTGAAGGCCCATTTGATATTTTTGTAAGAACACCATGTAGTCTGGCCTCTAAGAAACTACTTCTGCAGGTACTGTTTGCATGTACAGTGAGTAATGTGATATTTACCTGTGGGCAGTGGACAGAAGAGGAGGAGGGGTGAACAGCAGAATGCTGTTGTTGGCATTTGGGGTACAGAGGCATTTTTGAGACTAGTAAAAGTGGAGTGGGCGGTGGGATAAGGATTGCAATAACCAGGTCTAAGAGTGGTTGTAAAATGGAGTGCATGTGTGCATTGTGAGAGAGACACAAGGCACAACTGTTAGATAGGAGAATTTTGAGTATAGTGCCCTAAATTATTAGAAATAACACTTCTGCCTGGAGTCTGTAAATAATACCAGGACAATCTTTAAAATTGCTGAATTCACTGTCCAAATATTCCTCCAAAACACGCTTGGAAATGTTGGACTGCCAATAACAAATAGTAAATAGCCCTAGTGATGCATTCCTTATGATTGCTTCTTCCAGTTAAAGAGTACATTCTTCTTTACATGAAGAAGATGAAGGTTTTAGCTATTAGAACATAACACTATATATTGCATATTTGATACATTAGACACTGACATTTGTAGCTTGTATGTCTATATAAAGAGTTTACTGTGAATAAAGAGAAAAGAAGTATTTGAATTCTACTGCCATATGTTTAGGGTTTCTCTCTGGGTTTTTTTGGTTTGGTTTTGTTTCATTGTTCAGGGGGTTTTTTGTTTTTTGGTTAGTTTTTTTTTGTTTTGGTTTTGTTTGGTTTTTTGTTTGTTTGTTTGTTTGGGTTTTTTGGGGGTTTTTTTAATGTGACTTTGGGAGTAGCTTTCAAACAACACTTTACTAATAAAAAAATATACTTTTTTGTTTTCTGTCTGCCGTAAGGAAGAAAGGAGATGACAAAGATGGAACATCTTCTCTGGCATTATATGACTATAATATAAGTAAATGCCTTTTGCCCTCTGTATTTGCTACAGCCTTTCTTGCTTATCAGTTAAATCACTGATATGTTTTTGTCTAAAAAGGACAGTTCTTGCATCTTCCATTTTCTGGTGTTCTTCACTATTGCTGCTAAGACAGGGAGTCATTCTTATGCAATAAAAAGTATAACTTTCCAGCACTGAGATTAAATGAACATTAGAGAAATAAATACTGATGCATAAACACAAGAAAAAGTTTTGTTTGGTAGCTAAACCCATCTTTAGAGACTTTGGAATATTTTAATTCATTCTTTTTCTGCAACTGTTTTGTTGAAATGTTGCTAGTTTATCAAGGAACTCTTTGAAGTCGGTGTATTTTACAGTTGTATGTATTTGTATGTATGCAACCAAAAACTTGGGAATGAACAATTCCTTCCCTGCTTAGAACCTGGAGAAGTCCCCACACCAGGTGGAGAAAGGATCGCCTGAGTCTGCCACCACCTCAGTTTCTTACCTGGGTTTGGAGGAACTTCTGTTTACTCCCTCCCCTTTGCAACTTTTGGGAGAGCAATTCCTCCTGGCTTTATTCAGCTTGTGTGGTTAGTCAAGGAATGACATTTAGTCTATAGCACTGTTTAACATTCCACACAGGGTGAGGGGTGTATGTGCAAAAGCTTGAAGGAGAAAGAAATCTAACAGTTCTTGCACAAAATGTGTTGTTCCTACCTACCTTTTCAGCCCTTTTTCCTAGTGCATCTCCCTCAGAACGCTTGACGGATTTCCAGGGAGGTGGAGGTTGAGAGGAAATAAGGCTTTACCATGTGCAATTTTCCTTTATGGTAATAGGAGTTGCTTATTTCAAGGTATTTCTGTGCCTTGTCAAAAGATCTCAGTGGCTGCTTTTCAGGTTTTGACTGTGTGCACATTTCCAGAGTCGTGTTTGTCTGAGTGCTACAACTCAGAGAGAAACAGTTAAAGAACCTTTTTGTATGTGCTCTCTTGCACTGTTAAAGTGAATAAATTTTGTCATTGACTTCAAAAGCATTCCCAGGTATCTCCTTCCAGGCTTGCCTATGGATGATGGCCATGTGATTCATTTTTCTTTAGAGATACTGCTCTGTGACAAAATTCAAAGGAAATACTAAATGGTTTTTTTTTCCATATTATTCTGTTGGCACCAAGTATAAAATTCTTATGAGAGTTTGTCAACATGTCAGGCATTCTCAGGTCTACTGGGCTGTCACAGGGACTGCAGATATTTAGCACCACCAGACCTGGAGACAATTGTCACCAGTAAGCTCCTGGAAGATGAGAAAATAGCAACAAAATTTGAGTACTTTGTCATTACAGTTTTGGTCTTGATTTCTAAGTTGCTACATCTGAAAAAATATATGTAGGCACAAACACAAAGTTAGATTTTGTGCACTGCACCAGTGTGTTCCAGGAAGTGGCTGGAGATCCATCATAGTACAGATGGAATGTCATCCAGGGCTACTTTAGCAGAAGAGTTAATGTGCTGTGCCATTGTGTGCATGGAAAAACCGAGGTCTTAAATGCAATGGTCAGGCCATTCTGTACCTCTGCTAATGATTAGAATTACTCCATTTCAGCAAATTGAAAAAATGCATTTAATTCTCCAAAACTATTTTCTTTGTCATCAGCAATGCCAAGTCTCCTTTTGCCTGGCTGGGTTAAGAGCCAAGCTGCTCAGCTCTGTCAAAACTCAGGCAATTCTGAGTGGGTGCCAAAGCAGAACTTGCTAGTCTCTAGTCAGCTTTACAGCCACAAAATGCTGAATGAATGGGATACAAGTGGCAGCTGAGGTTCACAACTCAGGATCGCAGCTCTGGGTTTCTCTACCAAAATTCCTCCTGATTTCAATTTTATGCCTCCAAGTCCTTTTTTTAGACAGAGTCCCAACCGATGTAGCTGACATTCCTGTCAGAATATAAGCTCTATCGAGGCAAGATTGTTTCCTTCCTCACTTAAAATGGCATACACATATATGACTGAAAAGCCTGAACAGATTATTTCTGTGAGGGCATTCT
Organism: Edolisoma coerulescens; assembly: GCA_013397115.1. Classification (NCBI taxonomy): domain Eukaryota; kingdom Metazoa; phylum Chordata; class Aves; order Passeriformes; family Campephagidae; genus Edolisoma; species Edolisoma coerulescens. The sequence goes on along the minus strand of VWZW01008123.1, from coordinate 2,772,657 downwards.
TGGGGGCCAATATGATCATTCATCTTTTAAACAATAGCCCTGTGAATATTTATTCTCAAAGGATATCTTCACTGTACAGCAATCACACAGTTCTGTTTTCTGAGCAAATCTGAAGTAGATATGCAATAGACTTCTGTGATGTAATTTACATTCAGTATCCAGCTGTGATCTTAGAGCCAACTTGTGAGCATCTCTGTGCTTCATTGTCCCATGGCACATACTCTCTGTGTCAAATCCTTTGTTGGCTTGCAGTCTTTTAGGCTGCACAATTTGGCAGCCTTGGTATACACAGTAGGAGAGGAATATCTAGGTGACTTACCTGGCTTGTGTCTGCATTCCCTGCTGCAGAGTGTAGCTATGCAATAAATATTCTCAATACAGTGGCTTGAGAGTCTGCCAGGAGCTGAGCCAGACCCATGGTGTGTCCCAGGACTGTTGTTCTAAGAGTAACAGAGAACCCAGAAGGTGCTGTCTGCTTCTCTCAGTGTCAGGTGAATTGTATGTGCCACTATCAGCATCTCAAAAATATCCGTTTACATCTTAGTTGCCGAATCAAGTGGATGCCGCTGTAATCAGCTCTGTGTTTACCCTAAACAGTGTGTGTCCTTATTAGTGCCTTTTCAGTCCCCTCAGACATGCTGATATTGATTGAATAAACACGGACGATAATCTCGATTAGCAATAAGCCATGGTATGCACACATCCCCTAACCTTGCTGCTACTGTCAAAAATGCTGCAAGATTTCATTTGCATTCATTGCCTGGGCATAAACCTCACAGGGTGGTTTTCTCAATCTGTCTCTATATCTCCTTGAGTGCTGTGTGTGTTCTGATCTGGTTCCTGTGGGTTGGAGCCAGGGACCTGTCCCTTGTATTTCTGTTGTCCTTTTCACAGAAGTATCTCAAAGTGGCGTTTTCATAAACCTGAACCAGGACAGCAGCCATTTAGCCACAAACACCCTCACCTTCCTGGTCAGGGCCAAACAGACTGAGTTCTACATCCAAATGGAATTGCAGGAGCAAGCTGAGATAGGGAGAAAGTACCAGACTGGGACTTTGGCTGGGATACGTTCCGTTACAACAACAGCCCAGGATTACCTAATTACAAGAGTGGTCAGGACTGTAATTCTTGGACTGCAGATGAAGGATCAAGTTTTGTACTTTTTAACACCATTTCACAGGCTTAGTTCTGACTCACCTGGTGATTGGAAAATCATGACCTGCTGAGTCATAAATGTCTTAAAAGAAAGGTTTTTTTACTTGTATTTCCAGTTCCATGATGTTCCTATTACTCTATCAGTAAGCAGTGTGTGAGCAAATAAGATTTCAGGTTTGGTCAAAAGATGTTGGAAACTAAGGGAAAGGCTCAAATAAAATGCCTCCATACTTTTTTTTTCTTCCATATTTCTTTTTTCCCCTGGAATAGCACACAAAACGTCCACCTGTCAAATGCTGAACTGAGCATGTGTGCTCTGTTCACTTCTTCCTCGTGCAGGAAGCACTCCCATCCATATATGACCAGTTAGATGGTTAGAAGGCAGAATGACAGAGCAAACATGATCTGTTTTCTTTGACTTCACCGTTTGCTATTTGCCTGCTTTTCATGGTTTCTTCATGCAGGCAAAAATATTTTGTGAAGCATAAAGCCCTGTGGCAAATGCTAATCTAACCAACAATCAAGAGAATAATTGTTTTGCAGGGAATATTCTCATTCTGTAATAGAGAACAAAAGCCTTGCAATTAAGACAACAGAGCATTAATAACACACATTTATCATTCTATATGAGCTTATTATTTCCAGTCCTTTGCAGATAGTTCTAATTTATATACCATTCCTTACAAAGCCGTATGTTAATGTGATCTGCATTGCTGTGTTAGTATCTAGAAATATTTTTAGCATCTTGCACTATAAACTTCTCTGGATTCTTTGAAGGAGAGTGCACAACCTTGAAATTCATGAAACATACCCTTAACTTAGCCTTTCTAGACTGATACTCTCTATTACCCTCTTCCTTGAAGTCTAAGAGCTGGATTATACTTTCCTTCTAAACCAAATCAAATCCCTGCATTTTCAGCTTGGTGTTATCCAGCTTCTTCCTCCTACCCAGCTCATTTTGCCCTTCATTCTCAGACATTTCTTGCTCTCAGCTGGCTGTTTCTGCTTAGCTGTTCTGGCAGTCCCATGCTCCTACAGGAGAATCTGTGCCTTTTCCTACACCACCCCATATGTCTGGGCTATTTTTCCTTTCTTGGTCAATCCAGATAAGTTTCCATAGTTGGTTCTCATGCATAATTCCAATGTTACATTCTCCTTTGCTCCCTGAGACAGATGCATTTACTGGGAATGAAGCCATGACTTCATACTGGTGTCTGTCGGCTAAAGAACCACTGGCTGAATTCAGAGGGGAGAGTAACTTGCATATGTTAAAGTGCCATCACTACTAGTCTGCAGATGTGAGTACTTAATACAGAATTCTTACCAAAAAGGTGGCTTTGTTCCATTTTAGCCACAGTCCATATGCTTTCCATATGCACCATTCCCCAATATGTGTTTTTTGTGTAGAAAGCTGAGTGGGGGTCAAATGGTTCAAATACTAGTGGAATTTACCCTTAATAATCCCTTTAGCAATAGATAATTTTTTGTTTTGTAAATACTGAGGACTTGAGTGTCAAAAGAGTATTTAAAAATATTGTAAGATCATATATATGAACGTGGCTTGCTTATAACTAATTTTTTGTCTTTCTGTGGCTGTTGCAGTCTAATGCAATTCTCTGGCTAAGATTAAGGGAGTGAGCATGTGAATAAATTAGTGATATTTAAACAGAGGTGTTAATTTGCAATGCATGAGCTGCTCCATAGTAACTGCTTATATGTGTGCTCTGACCTGGTGATAAATGGAAGATGCTGTCAGTTTACACCAGTTAAAGTTAGTCCAAAGAGAACAACTCTTCTTCAGAATGACTTGTCTTTTCCCCTTAGAGGGTATTTTCAGAGAGCTGATCATGAAGGAGTGCTGTTACAGACAATGTAAAAGATAATCAAAGATAAAAAATGAAGTCAGAAGTGTGACAAAAATATTTGCTTATTGGATCTAGAATAACATTTGTCATAAATTAAATGAGATAATTTTCCCAGCATGGTTATTGGTTTTGCAGAGTGGAAAGTGTGTAACATCTTTGAGATCAAGCCCCTCTATTTGATCTTCCTTTCACTTGTTTAACTCCAGTTTGTTGGCATTGTTTGAGATAAGATTCAGTTGTTCAGAAGTGTTTCTAGTACTGCTTTAGTTACCCTTGAATAGCTGAGGCATTGTCACTGGGATAGCAGATAGGGCAGAGATCTCCAGAAGACCAACACCATTCCAAGATGGCAGAGGGAGGCTCTTGAAGTTACACTAAGTAATATATGACATATGTGAACTTCTATCTGAAATTTCTATTGGAATTTTTCATTGCTAAGTTGTTTGCTTTGTTCAGTTACTGGTATATCAGAAGAATTCACTACTTTTTTTAACCAGTATTTGTCAGCCACATGTAGACTGAGGATACAGGCAACCTTCTATTACAAACAGCTATTAAAGTAAAAAGGACTTTTTAGCAGTCACTAATAACTATCTTTTAAATATTTAGTGTTCTAACTTGGATTCCCAGACCAGCTTTATCTGACTTCAGCCCATGTGTAAACCCCTTTGTCTTTGCCCGGGTGCAGGGTGAATTATAGGTGGGTCAGTAGACCTTCCTTCACAATTAGAATTATTTATCCATCTGTCCTGTGCTGGTTTTCATCACTTATCACTAACTATGCACATATTCATTATTTCCTACATTCCTACGGTACAAGAATGTGGAGGTTAGATATGGTTCCACAACAGAAATTGCAAAGAATGAAGATATGCAAGGGAAAGTCAAAGACTTCAGAACATGATATTAAATTTTTATCAATATAACCACTTGGAGGAAAAAAATTAACTCAAAGAATAAAGGGTTATGCCTCTAGAGACACAAGTTCTGTATCAATATGGAGAATGAAGGAGAAGGACAGAAGAAAGGGGTATATATGTTTTTGTTTCATTTGTTGGGGTTTTTTTTGTACCTTGGAAGACTGAGTTCAAATTTGAGTTTGACTGAGATAAATATAGCAAATATATTTTTGACTTTTCCTTTCCCAAACCAAAACAAATGTTTTGCTCCAGGGTATTTTTGGAATGTACAATAAATCAGTAGAAAAAGGAAAAAAAATATTTAAACAGTATTGAAGTGTTCTTAAACATCCATTGCCAGAGAATAATGATATTCTAATGCTGCCACATAACGTAAAAGGGAAATAGGACACTTAGGGAAAGTAGCTTTTGAGATAAATTTGACGTATTTATTTTGGAGAGAAGAGAGAGGATCATATGAGATTGTTTTATTTTATTGATTTGTATTTATGAGAGTTAATAATTTCTGCGTCATTATAGGAATGTGACATGACACAGTTACTTTTTTGTGCCGCTCGGAAGAAGATGGTGAGACTTGGGTGGTGGAGACAGATCCTTCCTTCATTGAACCAGTGGCAGGCGTTTGCAAATGAGGCAGTGGGATTTTGGCCCCTTTTTTTGGTTGGTTGTTTTTTTGTTTAGAGCAGCTCCACGAACTCATTAGACAACTGTGTGTCATTCCATTCAGTCCCATGCTAATCTAACCAAAATGTGTGATAAAGGTTGTATTGGAATGTGTAGTTTTCTATTCATCTTTTATCTGAGGGGGTGACATTTTTTACATTGCAGGCACATTGCTAATTTGGTCTGTTGTTATAACCATCACATTTCTGGCTGAAGGGAACAGAACAGGCTTCAGTAGGAGCTCTCACACTGTTGGGATCTGGAATCATTGCAAATTAAATGGCGTTATGTAAGTTTGCCCTTCAGAAATTTGCTTTGGGAATTTCTAAATCCAAATAAAAAAGTCCTTTGTTGCCAGTTAATGGAAAAGTTGCCACCAAATGATATAAAGTACATGCTGTTAGGTATTAGTGCACAGGCTCCACAATGTTACTAGAGGGCTAGAAAAGCTGGATTAGCTATCTTTTGGGAATTAATTTGTTTATATCACTAAGAACGTGGTCAACCATACAGCAGTGTGATTAGCTGACATGGATTTCTGTTGGCACAGGATCACTTTTACCCTGTCATGTAATTATTGTATTTTAGACAGGTTAGCAAAGGAGAATTCTTAGCCTGTAGTTACTTACTCTCTACTATCTTTAGGGGGGAAAAAAAAAAAAAGTAATACCTCTTTCCAGTTTTATAATCTCCCATTACAGAAAGTGTTCTCTATCTCAGAAAATACATAAAGACCAGATGTTGCCCTCTGGACACCTGCAACTTAGTGGTCAATCTGTAAAGCTCCTGTTAAGTAACAGAGTGACTTCTCAGTATTTTTTTTGTCCTTCATCTCTGTTCCATTTTAAGGATAAGGATCTAAGTATCTGAGTAGAAGCAAAATGAACTACAAAATGAGCCAGAGCTGATACTTTTGTTCTCTGGAGTCTGTATTAGTATAACTTTGTTTGGTTTTCTCACGTATTATGGGCAATTTGTCAAGTAGATAACATTAGTACAATTGTAGTTTTAAAACACTTCTGATCACAATCTATTTGGCTGCAATAAGAATGTGAAAAAAGTTGTAAATTGGTTATTACGCTGAGTGCAATTTCAATATAAAAAAATTCCTCTTAAAGTGAGACAGAAAAATGAGAACTTAAATCAATGAGAAGGTGTGTACTGACTTACAAACATAAGGTCTTGTTGGTTTCTATGTGGTTTTCTGTGGAGGATAAGAAGGATCACAGCCCATTCTCTTGCTAAATAAAAGGTCCTAAATGACTGAGCCTGCTCTGTACCAGCATATGAACTGCCTGCAGTAGCCTGGGGCTTGTTTCCTGCAGCAGGAGGAGGGAAAGCAAGGACAAAATTGTCATTGATGATTGGCCAAACTCTCATCCCTAACAACATAGTGTCAGGGACACCATGTTGGAGACTAAAGCTTTATATATGTCTAATTTGACCTTGCCATGTGTTGAGCACAAAACCAGGTCCTCTTGGGTGTGAATTGTGTGAATTGTAATCCTCTTTAAAAGGACAAGGTGACATCTGAAGAACAAAGATAGGGGTGTTAATATAGGACCTACACATTTAGTCATTTGTTTGTTACTGAGCACGGTGGAGTATCCTGAATATATGGTGTCCAGGGCAGCCTGAATTCTATAGCATATTGTGTGTACAGTATTCTGCACAGCCTGGCAAATGTTAGTGAATTCAGTAGCACTTCTGTGGCAGTAATGACATGTAACCATCTGTGATTTCGCACCTGCAGAAGCCAGTGTCAGCTGTTGAAGTTCAGCAGCCCTGGCTTTGCATGAATTTATTGCCAAAAAACTCGCTCATTTACTAGCCATGGAATTCAGATAACCCTTTCAGTGGCCTTAAAGCTCTTCCATAATATGTGGCAAAACAACAGTTCAGAGAGAAAATCTCTACCAGGCCTTTCTCAGTGAATACCGTTTGTACACTGCAGTGCTTTTAGAGAGTAAATAAGAAGTTTACATAAAACTGGTAGCAGTGCTGGTCCTGGGACACTGCTTAGTGTTCCCACTGGTGCTGTGGCCTTTTCATGCAGGCATTGGATGAATGAACCCAAGGAGAAAATCTCCCCTCTGAAATGTGGAAAGGTAAACAGAGGCACAGAACGGTGAGCTGGCTTTACAGGCTGTACTGCAGCACCATGGGGAATTCAAGATTAAAATCTCTCTCTCCATTTTCCCACCAGTGCCTTAAACACTACTTTATACCATCTGTCATGAAAATGAACAGGATTGGCTGCTTTCTTCAGATTCTGCTAGCAGGCACTCACATGAAATGATTTTATATAACTAACTGCAGAATAAATAAAAACTTTGTTTATTCTACTAGCAAGAGCGGTTCTATTAAATGGGAACAGATATCAGCTGTTTCTTACCAGAATGTGTGCTGAGCTTGGTTTTTCTCACATGACTACCCAGATTCATCACAGATGTCATTGTATTACTTTCTATATCCTTTTACAAAAGACTTTTGTGGAGATATGCAGACTTTATGGCTGGCAAAAACACCATCATCCTTTTCACTTGAGTCCTACTGCATGGGCAAAATATGCAATAAGGGGATGAAAGGTCTGTGAGATGATGGGCCATGACACATGGCAGATCGTTCAGTCTCTGTGCCATACTTATGGGGCAAGTGCTTTAGATTTTAAGGTGGATAAAAAAAGAAAGTATTTTAATATCTTGCTAACATTTCCCATCTTCAAAACCTGTTTGTTTTGTCTAGAAAAGTTTTTGCCAGGAGGAACATGAAGTAAGAGGTTATTTTAAACCACAATTTTCTCATATTTTAAGTTTTTCCAACATGCTAATAAAGTCACATCAGATACAGTCCAAGGTATTCTTCTTTCCAGGGGGACAATTAAAAAGGTTCAAAGACAATTATAATTTTTGAGTAGTGAATGAATAAAAAAATATTAGTTGCAAAAATTGGCCTAACATAATGGCAGCTTCCTACATGATGACAAATGTAATAGCTTTGCCCAACTTAGTGACATCAGATAAATGATCATTTTTCCTAATTCCTGCTATTATGTGATTTAAAGAAGAAACATAGATTTCCAAGAACACACAAAATGAATGAATGATTTTCTTTATCGTGGAGACTGGGGGGAAATCAATTTGTTTAATAATAGTTGGGTAAAAAATGATAATGGTTCAAATGATGTTAGTCACAGCCTTTGAAGCTGTGCTATTTCAGCTGCAGAACAAGAAATGATCTATGGCCTCTGGAGGAGCAGACAATGCGGAAGGGAAGAGCCCAGAGAAAGCCACATCTCCACACTGGGAAAACTCGGGCAGAACTCATGGAAAGTTAGTTATAAAGAATCCACACTAAGTTATTTAAATCTATATCTGTCCCTTTATCCCTTATTAGGTTGTTTGCAGTGCATGATCTTACATGTAGAACTATTAAAAATATAAGAGTTTTGTAAAGCTGTTGAAAGAACAGGCTTTTAGAATTAGGAAAATAAATCCCTTGTCTTGTGTGCTGGACTATCAATGCTCTTCTCCGAGTATGCTAATAGACCAATAGATTGGAGCCTTAATTAGTAGTTAACTCTATTGATGAAAAAACTCATTACTAACACCTAAGAACTGGATCCTTTTGACAACTTGTTTCTAGTACCAAAAATTATAACTAAAACTTTTTTCTGTAGTTATTACAGAGCTTCTTCTCCACTTCTTGAAATAAAGATCCTAATGGATGTAATGAGTATTTATAGCTTAAACAATAACAGTGCATAACCTCTAGCATCAATGTAATTAAGGGAAATCAATAATGATAGCAAAATCTCAATGTGTCAGCATTTAACCAGGAGTTGGTAGGGCCACTCTCATACAACACCTCTTCAAGATCAAATTCTTTTTCTGTGCTTGTGGTATGGTGGCCATTGTTTTGCAAGTGGCTGTGAGGTAAAATGAAAACCATGCTATGGTACTGTGAATGTATTTATTTGGTAGAAATAAGATTATGGCTTTCCATACTGCACTAATTGTATTAAAACTGCGCAAGAGCCTAAGGTCTCTGCTGGGGGAAGTCAAAGGCCTATGAAGCTTGCATTCTGAACACAACTTTCTTATAATAATTTATCTTTCTAAGGAAGGCTGGGACAATATAGTTTAAATACTTCCTCAACCTTAATGTTTGCTGCTAGTTTTTCTTTTCTATGTAATAGCGAACGTTTTTTCTTGATCTAGTTCTACTGTTATTGAATTTAGACAATGTTCTTGTAGGGAATTTTCTGGACCTGCTTGCTGCGTCTCACTTTGTGTCCTGGCCTTTCTGTTTCTTTCCATTCTCCAAAGTCTTCTTCTTAAGTTTTGTATACTTTTCAGGTTCTGTGCCATTTCTTGCTGTGTTTTAGGTCGTTGAAGTGCTTGGGATTTCCCCAAGTTTATCTCTCACTAAAATGAGCACAGTTCCTGCGCACTGAGATAAATTGCACTTGTGCCATTAATAGTTTTACACTTGCTGCCTGTGCGACCTAGCCCTGCAGCTCACTGAGGTTATTTGTCTTGAAAGTAGGCCTTTGTCTTTATTTTACTCTTCTGCCTTTCCCCTCTCAAAAGTTTTCATCTGATGAACCCCTCCTTTTACTGCCCTCTTCCTTTCTGTAAGTTTTAATCAGATCTCAGACAACCTTCTATGCATAATTTCTCCAAGTCTTTCTGCTTGAAAAAGCTGTGTTGAGGTTTTTATTAGCTGGTTAAAACTTCCTATTCCTCCCGCTTGTTTCCTACAAGCCTTGCATTAGCATACACATTCATCTCACACCGACTTGTTTTTTGGCTTGGACATAATGAGATTCCTGGAAAGAAAACCATCATCTGAGTGCTCAACTCCTTTCTGGTAGTTCCTAGAATTTCATGTCAATCTACATGATTACACAATTGGACAAGACCAGGCAAAAAGGTTAGATTTGGAAGTTATTATTTTTCATGACTAATATACACAGTAATTGAAGTAACCTAATTGAGATGGTTAAAAAAGAAATTACTTGGTGCTATTTTTTTTTAGAGGCAGAAAAAAAATCTTAGTTGCTGATGCCTGTGTAGGCAGTGACTTTTAGAAGTAACTGCTCTAAGTAGCAATGTCATCCCTTCTTCCTCTTGCATCTTCTACAATGGCTTTTGTGTAACAAGATCAAGGGTTAAGTTGAATCAGTTATCACCCACTTCTTGTCCTTTCCTTAAATACTTCTTAGTCACTTGCTCTGAAAAGGAAGTCAAGAGGCAAACAGCTGAATTTATTCCTAGATGCCATGTAACAATTGAAGGGTAAATCCTTTCCTCATATTTTAAGCTTTCCCCAGCCCTTTACGAGAAGAGAGCATTGTGGTTATTCTCTAAGTCATAGTTATTTGAGATGAATAGTGCTCAAATAGGATATAAAAATAACACTCTGCCAGATAATGAGGTAGTTGGAAAAAGTTAATGCAATGCAGTTGAAACAAGTGATCCAAAAAAATTGGATGAAATTGTTTCATGACATGACTCATGTAACTCATCAGACTGCTAAATATCCAGGTTTTGTTTTAAGCATTTCCAGTATTTACAGAAATAAAGTTAATATACTTTTAACTACCACATGAGCATCATTAATATAACACAGATCTAGCACAATAAATTCAGCGGGCCAGTTGCAGGGTAGAGTCACAAAGCACCATGTATTTATTACCTACACAGGTATTTAACATATCTGCTAAGTAAGGTTATCTCAAGTTTTCAACAAGAAGGTACGATGAGAGATACAACCCAGAAAAATGCTTTCTTCATAACACTGTCAACATGCACTCTAATGAACACCAAAATAAATAGTTTCATGAAACCTTTCAATTTTTTAATAAGTCAAAATACACTTTTCTGACAGTATAATTGCTTTTCATACTGGGCCTTAAATCTCCACTACTATAAAAGAATAATGCTACAGTAGATCATTTGTGAAAACTTAATGAAAACTGAGTTAGTGAACCTTGGAGTCAGTAGACCTTGAAATTCACTTTCAAAAACTAATTTGCAGTAAATGTATGAGAAACATATTTAGACATGACAAACTTTCAGTCCTCTGTTAGCTAGGTGCAGAAGTTTATCTTGATTAACTAATTTTTTTAAATTAATCATTCATGGAGGTAGCCAAAACGTTATGGGTTACATGTCCACTAGTGACACTCATTCAGCAACAGCAAATTTATTTATTTTTTCTTAGCCTGCATAAATAATGCCAAATCACAGTATTTCTTCAGTAGCCTTTGATTTCTGTATCTTATTGATTACTGAAGATCCATGGGGTATCTTGGTTATAATTTCTACAAGTCAAAAAATATGAACTGTGTTGGAAAACAATAACTATTTAAAAGCTCTAAGCAGTAATTTTATGGGGACATAAATGCTTCACATTGCCATCAATCTGTGTATGAAATTGTAACAAACAAAGACGAGAGAGATCTTTCACACGCTTGCTTCAACATTCTGCTTCCTCTGGAACCCTTGCGTTGGAGGGAAATGAGAAGGGAGTTGCACTGGTTTCTGTGGGAGATCCATGATTAAGGATAGCACATGATTTCAGTACAGCAATCTATTTTCCATTAAACAAGAACAAGTTAGCTCAGAAATGTTTGTGCTAGTGAGTTCCACAGTAATGCACCCTCTTAAATGAGCTTCCTACATCTGAAAGTGAACAGCAATTTATTTTTTTTTAAAAATTATGAAATATGCAATTTCAACTCTTCTTATCTCAATTTTCTAGTGCTCAAGGTGAAATAGTCTAGCCTGGAGGTGTCTGACTCTCTGACTGGCAACTGGGCACAAGTTTTCTGTGTTTTCTTCTAACTGCTAATTCCTCACTTCCTTCCAGGACTCACATCAGCTGCCCTTGCAAATTGCAAAGCATGGAATGAAGGTTTTGCTGGTGTCAGAGGGATTTATCTCTGGTTCACTGGGAATGGGTTGTAGATGGGTTATATGGGGTTAAACATGATAAAGGTCCTGTTCTTGGAATAAAAATGATCCTTAGAAGATGCCACTGTGATTAGCTACTTATTTCAGCTTTCAAAATCTCTTTCGTAGTATATGAGAAAAATTTAAGGTCAAAAGACCCTGGAACTCCAGGTTTACGGTCCAATAGGTTTCCATGGCAAACTTTCTGTGCATTTGCTTTCTCAGTAGCTTTTCTAAATGTAGGAGGGTGCAATCATTGGATTACCAGAGGAAGAGAAGGAAAGCACAGATATGTTAGTTTTGTTACAAGAAAATCAAGTTCTGTTAACTTGGCTCACTGATAAACAGAAATGATTCGATTTTATTGTCTGATCCATTGCAAAGCTTTCAGTTCTGATAATAATAAATGGCGAACAGTTACACAGCCATTGCCATCAATAACTCAGCCCTGCCTGAGGATCAATAATATATATTTATCCTGATTTTAAAGATGAAGTAAACAAGATGACTGCTTTTCCCATGGTCACAAAGGAAGATGGTATAAAGACTAAGTTGTTTCTCAGACCCATTCCTCATCCACAAAATCTTCATTAGTTTCTTGGTTAAAGCTGCAATATGCTCTAAGGTGCTTTGGCATATCCAGGTGCAATAGGTGATTTCTTGTTCTGCTGTAACTCTTTGCATCTGTATCCGTTAACTTGAAATCCACTGATAAACTTTTATAACCATCTTCTACTTAATATTGTGTCTTACATTTCTACTGAGGAATTTCTTTTAGAATGACAGCTGGCAGCTCTTCCACTAGTTGGTGCAGTAACATACTGATCAATGAGAGTCTTGTGTCCCTGTTTCATTGCAGTGCTGGGAGGGTGGTTTGTAGCCCAGTGGTCCATTCCTGTTCCCATTGTGTTCAGTGACAAAATTCCGTTGTACTGAGAGGCAGCAAGACCTGACCCCTGGGCTCAGGCCAAAAAATATGTGAATATGTTTACCTTTAACGTAAAGTTCCTGCTCCCTATCCCTGCATGCCTTTAAGGAGGTGAATAAAGTCTGGTTTAGTGAAACGAAGCTGAACCATCCCTGAGTAAAGTGCTTAATATTTACAACAATAAAGCATTGTGGGTCCAAGTCATTGCTTTGCAATAATAAAGAAAAAAAGAGTGCACGCAAATGCATTACTTGCCAAGTCATCCAAGACTTGAGTGTTCCTTTCTCTTTCTTAATTAGATAGATAATGCCCTAATCTGTTTGGTATTGTTTCACTTCTATCTGTAAACTGCTTAAAAATACTGAAACAAGGTTATCACAAAACTCCAGATTTGCCCAGCTTTGTAGTCCAAATGGAAATGATTTACTGAGAATGCTTTTCCAATCACTGTTCTTTAATTGTCTCAAGTGGAAATAAATGACACGGATCAGCTGCAGTTTTTGTGAAACTTTTCAGTGTAAGGTATGCCATGGTGATAAAGTGGGTATGATTGAGTAGGATGTGTTTTAAATAACAGGTATCAGCAGGGTGCTATGGTGGCATCCCTTCTCAGGCTGCCATGGAACGCTCCTGTCAGCCTTTGCCCACTGCTGCTCACAATTACCAATGTGAACCAAAATTATTTGTCCTATGAACTTCTTTGGGCAAACATTAGTGTTTTCTTATTTTTGTAGTGGTTTATAAAAATATATGTAAAATAGGTATGCTTTCTTTACTTTTGAAAAGTCAAATAGCAGAAGGAGAAGTTCTTTCTCATAAGCCAGAGTTAATTTCATGGAAAGAGAAAGAATGTATCTAAGTTCCTTATAGAAGACTGATTTATCTAAAAATGCTTTTTTGTTTTAATGCTTCCATATTATAAGCATTTCTCAAGTAAAAAAAATAAAAAGGGTGGTTAGTCTGTCATTAATGTATTTTTATCTACTGATATTGAGACATCATAAATATATGTATCAATCAATGTAACATCTAGAACCATTTGAGTTTCACAAAGTTGAAGACATTCCAGTGGCTTTTTATTTCCCATCTCTTGCACTTGGGTGGTTGCTGCTGCACTCGGCAGGAGTTCTGTCTCTCAATCCAAGCAAAGAACCATGCTTTGACCTCATTGTTCTTGGTTTCTGGAAGCATGTGGAAGAAAGACCTTCCCAGCATGTGCAAAATATAACAAATTAAAACCACAATGGGATTAAAGTAATGCCTTTTATTGATTTCACCTATTTAAGTACAGATCCAAAATAAAAAACAGATATCGTTTAATTAGTTGGTTAGCAATCCATCACAGCAAAGAAATGGGATTATATGCTTAATCATAGAGATATTTGCTGTCAAGAGTAGGTGTAAATAGCAAAAGGTGAGGTGAAGAATGAGCGGTTTTTCTACGATGAATATTGGTTGGCACATTCCTTGGTGGCACAGGAGAGGGATAATGCAATATATATTGCTTTTTAATCTTTTCATTTCTAAAAGAGCAACAATCCTGGCATTTGTACAGCACCATTAAATTGCATTTTCAGAGCTTATCAAACAGTTGAATATGCAAAGCATCATTTTATGGTTACCTGCTTCTCCTGCTCTCAGGTTTAGAGTTATTGACAAGCCTCCTGACATCCAGGGCATTTTTCCTCAGTTCTTTGACACATATAATACTGACACATCCTGGAAATCCTTCAGGACAGCATCAGCCATGACACGCAAAGCTGGCCTTTAGCTGGTTTCTCTTGCTATTTGACCTGGGATTTAAAGCCTTTAGACATGGCATATCTCAGATTTAGAATAAGAGACCAGGGTAGGACTCAGTGTGACTGGCAGCAGGGAGGAAAGCAGTTTCCTGAGAGGTAGTGCCTGCACTTGGATCCAAACTGTGTCAGTGTGGTTTTGGATATAAAAAAACTTTCAGTCCTAACTTAAGCTGTCTGAATCATCCTTCCAGATCCAGGAGCGTAGTTTGCAGGTGTGGAAATTAGGCAGCTTGGTTCTTAAAATAAGATGTGTGAATATGGCCTAAGTGCCTTAAAGGCAACTCATTTTTGTTCATCACTGCTAATTGCTAAGTGAATTTCAAGGTTCTTCGTTGTGCTAATTACAGGATAGCAAGAAATCCCGGAATGAATCTCTGTGAATTCAGAGAGCAGCGCTGTCACTGCACGCCTCAGTCTTTAATTATGATAAAATTACAATGGGATTGCCTAATTTTGAAAGTTCAGTTTTTAAGGGGGAAGAAATTGGACCCAGTTCCTGTCCCTTGTGCAGCAGTAAGGAAAACTACTGTTGTGTGCCAGCCTTGTACCAGGCTGACTCATCCTTCAGATGATCAGCTTCATTACAGATGAGGACAGATGAATCCAGTGTGGAGGTGGTGTTTGGCTCACATAGGAGTTCCACACCTCTGCAAATCTTCTCTCTGTGGCCTACATCCACTTATGTACATAAATAGATGGGTGACTCTTTTCCAGGATTAGTTCTACTGAAGTTGGAAAACACAAAGTATTCAGTTTTCTCTGCTGTGAGAAGCACACGCTGAAGAACTGTTTTGGGAAACAACTTGCTTTGCATTAGAATGGAAGGAATCATAAATTTTGATTGCTGTGGAGAAGACATTTCCAAGAATTCAAAGAAATGGTCTGTGGCCATCAGTTCCTGCAGGCACATGTACAAACACAGTCGAGTAAGGTAAATAAAATACTGACCACAGATATTACTGACATTGCAAATTATTTTTTTCCAATTTGTTCAGGGACCTTTTATTTATAGGAAGTCTTGGATACATTTCTCAGTAAGTCAGTAGCCTGTGGGTCAGTTAAAATTATGCCATTAAGTTAATGTGGCAAAGAGAAAGAATCACTGCAAAAATAAAGATTCTAACATGTTCCATGATAATAATGAGGCCTGATCTATATTCCCTGTTTTGAGCAGCTGAGTAATAAACCTTGTTGAGACTTTGCTTGATTGATTGATGGCTTCTATCCAGTGACTCCAGATAAGACAGTAGGGAAAAAGCAGCACAAAAACAAAAGGGAAAAAAATAAAACTGATCTCAGGCTGTTATGGTCTGATGGCTCAACGTGCTACTGGTGTCTGCCAGCATATTGATTCTTCACATTTGATAGCACTAAACTGGCACTTTTACCAGCTGAAAGGATGGGATCAGGAATGACAGAGCAGAGGGAATCCATGCCTAGTTTCTGTGGCTTCAGGGCAAACAAATTGCATGGCAACGATTTACTTTTGATAGGCATAAAGGAACCCAGTGAAGTTGACCATTGGTTACTAACCTCGTGTTTTACAGGAAAACCTTTGAATGATTTTCTGCTTGTTGTTGTTACTCAGATATACAGAGATACTATAATTCAGAATGAACTCACAGGGTTCTCTGTGTAAGTGTTATCAGCGAGTTTACCAGATGTGTGTGTTCATATGGTATTTCTTGGGCAGAGAAAAGTGTTGTAAATCAGTATTTTTGTATATAAACAAAAGACTATCAGCAGTATGTTCTACAGAAAGTGGTGACTATGTTTGAAAGGACTGTAGGACAAAAATGATTAATGGTTTATCAAGTAGATGTCACAAATAATTTGCAGCATGAATTTTGTTCAAATTTCTACAGGATTAATTTGGATTCCATCTCCCTATGTATAGAAACTCCTCTTCATAGCACTGGGGGTCCTATGCATGGACAGAGAACAGAATATTACTGAGAGTATCTGCTGAGTAAGTAGCACACTGGTTTATGTTCAGGAGCTGTAGTAGATATGAATGAAACTCTTGAATCACAATAATCTTTATTGGGGTTTTTTGGTGTGATTTTAATTGGGTGAATGTTGCTTGGAAAATGTGTTTAGATATCTTGTACTAGAAACTGTGCTGTGTTATTTACAAGGGGTCATTCCTATTCCTGAATTTTAAAAGGAAATGTCTTTGTCCTCCAATTATACATCATGATTAGTATTCACACTAAAGATTTTTGAATTCTTCCCGGCTTTCCCCATGAATAGTTTAGTTTGCTGCTTAGGAATGTGTTATAGTCTTGGATGTGTAGCTGAGGAAGATGTAATCAGGTCAGAAATACATACACATATCTGAAAAAAAAGCCATTCAGACAACATTCCTTAGATGCTGCAAATAGTCAGATCTTACTATAAATGAGCAGTATCTAACAGTGTGCAGGGAGTAATGTGGGAATGTTACAGAAGGCTGTATTTCCTGTGTGTGGGTTAAAGATTTAATCCTTTATGTAAGATGAAAGGCACGGTAGGTTTCTGAAAGGGTATATGCATTCACTGAGCCAGAGAATAATTATAGCACAGTGAGTTATAAAATTGATGTTTCTATGTTCAGTTTCATTGTCTTGTTGTAGCCTGTGTCTTAATGGATTAATTATCCCTCCATTAGTGTGTTTACTCTGGGAGGTGGAGTAGTACCTGCTTTCATTTGTCTGACTTGGTTTTTAACTCTTTTATGTAACATGCTTTTTATGAAATCATTTGATTGTGAAATTTCTATTTCCTAGATGAATAAAAGGTGAGGGGAAGAAGGAATAGGTACTTCAGGTTTGATATGTATCCAGTTTTTATTGGATCTACTCAGGATTCAGATTTTCGTAGCATTGCTGATGTGGGTATTCAAAGGTAAAATTGTAATTTATAACAGGGAAATTAGATATGTAAATTGGTTTACATTTTGTTATAAACAATAGCTTGTTTGTTTTGCCACATCCATTCTCTCACTGACTCAGTCACCTAATGTTGCTTGAGACTACCAGGAGCTGAGTTTCTTGGTGTCAGTCTCAGCAATTGTTATCTGATGTTTCAGTCTGTTTCTGCCTTGGAAACCTTTGAGGGCTTTGGACCTTGTTGAGATGATTGCTCTCTCCCCTTTGTCTGTCCTTCCAAGAGAAATACCATCAGAGTGAGACTGTCAAAACAGCTGCCTGAGTATTGATTCAAGGAACCCAGGCAAGGCTTTAAATGAGCTGTAAGAACAGCAGATCTAAAAGGCTGGAGCATTGGTCTGCTTATCCAGCAGCACCAGCTCCCCTCCTTTCTCCTTATGCTTGATACAAAGATGCAAAGAATTCTAACCTCATTCCAGCTTCTTACAGATTTCTTCCATTTCTTTGTACCTGCTCTTTCTGTTCCTTGTTTCTGGCTGCTGGTTATATTCGGTGTTGGTGTCAAAGCCAGTCTGTGAATCCTACAGCAAGGAAAATTTCCTTTCCTACATGGAATGAAGTAAAGACTCACAATAAGCTCTTGCTGTACCAGTTGCTCTAAACCAACTCTAGGTTTTTTGCACACAGTTCTAACACAATGCACTGACAGCTTTATTAATATTGACATTAATTTTGCAGATTTCAGTTGCGTGCTAAGATGAGGGGTTTGATATGAGACTAGATCATGTAAGGGAAGATTACACAAGGGGAAACATTGATTGCTTTTACAAGCATTCATTTCTGCCAGGGCGTGAATCTTTGCTACCTGCTATACGTCAGAAGCAGCATTCCTTGTCCTGTGGATAGAAAATGTCCACAGCATGGTTTACTTAGATGGAAGAGCATAGATGAGGGATGCCTCTCTCACTTTTCACGGCACTCTTTGGAGGAGCTCACAGGTGAGCTGGACTCCCTCCTGGGACTTTTCCCTTTTCACATCCATCATTTTGCAGATACAACCAGTGCACAGTGTGAAGGAGGCTTAAATACTGTATTTGATTCAATTATAGATCATAATACCTCCTTTAAAATAGGCAGGCTGTTGATAAAGAAAAAAGCATATATTCCATTATTTCTTTAAATAACAAGAATGAACTCTTCAGCACAAGTGAAAGCAGACCATATGCCTTCCCTTTGGGTATCCCTTGGCACTGAGGTTCTGGCATCACAGTCCTTCGTGTAGAAGCCAGCAAAAGATGTTTAATGGCTTTCAGACTCCGAAATGAGTTCTGCGGCCATGTGTGTCCCTCTCCAGTTGTCTGAGGAGATGAGCTTGAATTACAGCTCAGCCACTGCTGCCAAGTACTTTCCATTATTCCAGCAGACCAGGTTGCCAAGCAGGATTTATGGTCCTTTTAACTCAATATCAGGCGATGGAGCAGCATTGTGTGATACAGGCTGTGTACCAGATATTCTTATCAATGGAACAGGACTCTCTAAAATCAGGGAGATAATCAAGTCTGTAACTCTCACATTGGTAATTGGCACCACTCAGAACACAGTTAAATATAAAAATACAAACTAGGAGCGCAGAAGAAATGACTTTGTTTTCGCTGTCGATTAAGTTACTATGCAGATCATACAAATTGCTTTCACATTAAGATTTTCTAACCTCCTTCCTTGCCCTCTTTCCATGAAGTTTTGAATATGCCTGCAATACCGTAGCTCTTTTGATTGGGTACAATCTTGATAATTACAGCTGAATATTATTTTTAATCAGTTGTGATCTGAGACAAAGCTGGCTTTTGTGTTGCTAATAGTGATGAAACTGAATATATTAAGATTTATTTTTCATTCCTATGAACAAAGAGATAGTTATGATATAGAAGTAAACATTTACATTCGGCTGTTAAAGAACCATTGTTTTGGGGGTTTTTTTTGTGATATTCATAGTTTAAGACTCAGTTTTAGCACGAACCAGAAGCCTATCTTTCCAGTTATTTATAGCCAGGGAAAAAAAAAAGGCAAATCATTTTAGGGTGGTCTACATATATTTGCAGAAAAGATAAGCTATATAACTGCCCATGCTGTTGTATCTCTACTAATTTGAATATAATGAGTAAACTCTCACCTCACAAAAATTGGGTCCTGGGGGTTAACATATTAGCTTTTTATCTCCAGCACTATAAAAAATGTCATTGCCATGCAGCTAATTATATTAAATAGTTAAAGATATAAAATACATCGGAATAGTAGTTTAATAAGCAGACAAAAATAAATGGCATTGCAGCTATAATTTTCTTGATTCTGTTTTTCCCAAATATTACTGATTTATAAGATTTTTTGGACGTCCTTGACAGGGGTACAAGTAGCACTGCTGACCTTTAATGTAAGCTCAAAAACAACAGCTGTAAACCACAGGTAGATTAGAACATGGCTTATGTCAGTGTGGTTACAGTACCTTTGTATAACCAAATAAAAATAAGAAACAATAAACCAAAGAGCCACATTTGTTCTTTACTGTTCACCATGAAGTATTCAAGTATTGAAGCAAATGATTCTTGTGTGATAAATAACTGCTGGTGGATTTTACTGG
Source organism: Edolisoma coerulescens (assembly GCA_013397115.1). NCBI lineage: Eukaryota > Metazoa > Chordata > Aves > Passeriformes > Campephagidae > Edolisoma > Edolisoma coerulescens. Next base: position 2,752,860 of record VWZW01008123.1, on the reverse strand, counting down.
GCGTTGGACTAGGCTTCCAAAAACAGTTTATGCAGTGAATCCTTTAAAAATCTATTTCTTTTCCTGTGTCTGTGCTAGACACAAGCTTCAATATCCTTTATGCTATATGAATCTTCTCAAATTCCAAAAAATCCCTTTAATGGCATATCTGGTGCTCACTATCATGAATACATGTATGTTTTTCCTCTTCTATTTCATCTTATTGCTTGAGAAAAAAGGCATTGCCTTTATGTTATGAGGCAATCTAACTAATGGCTAAATTAGTGGTATTCAGGCGACACCAACTAAAGCTAAATTTGTATTGATGTTTACAGTTTCCATTAGATTTCTGGATGACTAAAGAAACCAATTATTAAGCTGATATAATGAGACCTAATATTCTTATGTTATTCTACCACCTCAGACTATGCTGAGAGAAGCCATCTCAAATTCTGAAAAAAAAAAAAATCCACAGAAAATACACTCCCAACTGTACTAAACTCTTAGATAAATAAAACATGACTTGAGCAAACCTATACTGGAAGCTCAACTGCTTTCTCACAGTGGTGTCAGTTTTCATAGTGTGTTCATGGTTTGCTAGTAACTCCATTTTCAAATCTGTTCCTTTGGTTAGCTTTAGCTGGGTTTAAACTTAAAGAAATCCGAAAATAACCTGCAAAGAAAGACTATTTCTTCTTCACTTTATTGAGAAGGCCCCCAGAACTGCTGCTTTCTCTCTGCCCCTTTCTCTGCACCAGTTGTGAGCTGCATCTGTAAGGTTCCATTAGGTGTTTGCCACCGTGGTTGTGGGGAGTGAATGTCTCACACATTTTCTGTGGAGTGTCGTTTTCTGTCCTAAATTGCATCCATTTGACTTATTTGCTGGTATTTTTATTTGAAGCAGTAGAAAAAATGAGGTTCTGGTAATGTACACTGGGGCTGAAAAGGACAGTTTTCAGTGAGGAAGTCTTTTGGGGATTTTCCTATTTGGAGGAATTAGGATTTGTTCCTGTATGGCAACACTCCTCAGAAAGGTAGGACTTCTTTTCTCAGTTCCATGGAGCCGTTTTGGTCTGTTATATCAGCTTAAATTTCTCTTCCAGGGAAGTTTTAGTGGTTAAAGGATGTCCTATTAAAGGTGATCAGGTGGAGGTTATATGACCTGCCTGTAGATTTTGGAAAGTGATATGAATGTCTCCCTGGTGGTTTTCTTCTTTTCCCTCCTCTGCCTTCCAGCGCATGGATTGCAAATTCCTGGAGCACCTGTGGAGGGCAGGCATTCAGTGTTGGGCACTGCAGGGATGGGATCATCTCCATCCTGGTGCCCATTCACTGGCAGAGATCCTTGTGTGAATGGATTCCCATCCCCACCATGGGCAGGTCTGTGGGAAGACCTGGGCCTGGGGAGATCTCTGGCTTTGTGCACACTATTCATTGTGCTCCTTTGACTCAAAGGCTGCTTTGGTTTGTGTAATTTTACAAGCTACTGAAGCAGGACCTATTGATATTTAAAAAATAATTAAAGCAGTCAGAGTATTGAGTATTAAAATGCTGCCTTTATGCAGTATCTACTTTTCATATTACAGCATAAGATTTTCACTCTACCTTTGCTATTATGAATCCATTACATGTAAATGAATGAATACTATTGTTAATAACCATTTACAGCATACAGTGTTAAAGCTCCAAAGGAGCTATTAGAGTTTACTGTATGCTGTGAATATATATGAAGAACAATACACAGACCTCAGCTAAACCGTAATGAGTGCATTGACATAACATCAGCTCTGAAAAGAATCTAAGACTCCATAGCATGTGAATGGCAAAACAAAGAAATTCAGGGTCCAGAGTCCTCTTCTTTAAATCACTCAGCTCCAGTGCTGAGTGATGGGTATCATTACTGTTAACAGTTGTGCAGTGCTGCTGGTAATGGAGTATGCCCTGATTAGCTCTTGTAGGGTTTAGTTCACTGTGTCAGNCCGTTTGGGTTATCCTGCATATCAGCATGCAGAGTGTACAGGGACATTCATAGCTTGTCTGGCTTGGAATATTTTAGGTAGAACACAGTCTGGGTTTTGTGGACATAGCTGCATTTGTGTCACAGGAGTGTAATGTGCCTCTGTAGCAAACACAGAGATTTGGTAACACCTTCAGTACAGACACAGATTTAAGTAAGTTCAAACATGCAATAGGCTTACTTCAAACCACTGCAATGTGAATTTATTCTGCTTCTAAGACAAATCTGGAGACAATTTTTTCAGAGGTGAGATACCTTTTGACTCTTTGTTGGTTTGTTATAACACTCCAGTGACAAACTTTATGGAACTGCCTCATTACCAGAGTGGTAGGGAACAGCTCAGAGGGAGCAACAAGAGCTCACAAATTGCTTCAGTTCTTACATCCATTAGCCTGACCAAGGACTTCCAGTTCCTACTTTTTCAATTATATTTTGTGCTTTAGTTTATTGCTTTTGATTGCAGCATTAATCTGTTCTGGAGGAAATGTACTGAAATTCTTCATGTTCATTGACCACACTTAGGAATTACAGGAAATGGAAACTTAAATGGCTGTCCAAATTTGGAGCTAATTTCAATACCCTTGGCTTTTAACATTCATTTTTAAAACTTTTCTCCTTTGTGATGTTTTACTGACTTCCCAAAATATAAACCAGATTATTGCTAGCTGGCACAGAGTTTCGTGATGAAGGTCACTAAGGTCATCCTTTAATTTTAGATTCCTCTGAGCCAGTTGTAGCTTATGAAAGTTTCTCAAGAGCCAGGAGCACTATCTAACAAGCAATCCTTGTGAAGTTAAAATCCCTGCTTTTCTGAAATGCAGGTGGAAGGCAAGTAGAAAGCAAATTTTTGATCTTTGGAATCCAGACACAATTCTCAAAACACAGATAGCTCCAGAGGGTAATGTTGCCCAGAACTCTCTGACTCTCCATGGCTGTGTCCTGCAGAACTGAGTTCTGAGCTCCAGTAGCTTGGTAAAGGCAATGGTGACATTACATTTGAAGTTTTAAGAACTGATTTTCCATCAGGTGGAAAAGGTGAAATTCTTCCTCTCATGACGTCAGAACATGAATTAAACTGGTTAAGCCAAAGAAAGGATAATAAAATGCCCATTGGAATAAAAAAAAGAAAAGGGAATGTCCCTCTGGCATCAGGGATAAACTTCTTCAGGCCAGAACATGAATGAAATGGAGGGGCCCTGCAGCAAAGCTACTTTTCTGTTTGGACATTAGTTGAAATAAAAAGGTAACAAATGTGCAGACAGAAACTTGCCGTATCGATCATTTATTTTTATAATTCTGGGAGGTATCAATAAAACATCTAAATAGTAAATTCATGGTAAGTCTTTTCTGTGCATTTTTCCTCAGTTATATTGAAGGTGACCAGTTAAAACACCTGCTCTCTGTAGTGTGTGTTTCTGGTGGAGCAGGGTGTGCTCAGACCTCCATGAACCTTTCTGACATGCATGGAGCCATCGAGGGCACTGTTAGAGACCAGCAGCGCTACCAGCCTTGTGCTGTGCCCACAGAATTTTAACCAAGCAATTCAGGGTGACAACCTCAAAAAATAAACACCTTAAAACTCATATGCTCTTTTCATAGTTCATCTCTAGTCCAAAAGTAGTCGTCTGTTATTTTAGTATCTGTTTTCTAAGCACGTCTCCTTTAATCAGGTCCTGTGCACTTCTCAGATTTGTTTCTTTGCCAATATTAAACTGTTTTCTGTATAGCGAGCAGATTCCAAGGCAGATGTCCAATCTTTTCGGATTTTGCTTACTGATTGTAATAAATTTATTACTTCTTCCATGCAAACATAGAGCAAAATTCTTTTGTTGAGCAACAGACCTACACTGAGTATCTGTAAAACCATGTCAACACAGCAGGAGCTCGGAAGCACTGGTGGTAATAACTTCCACTGTGGCATTTCCATGTATTTTACTTCAGGTTTCTGTTTTTTCTCTCTTCCATTTCTTTGGCCAAGAATTTGGCTCAAGCTTAAACTTCGTGTTATATGCACTCCGTTCAAAAATGTTCAAGGAAACTTGTTCAGGAGACTCCTCCAACAAACTCAATACCCAACCCACTCACAGTTTAGAGTGTAGATCAAGTGTATATCAATAAAAAGTTAGAACTAGCAAAGGGCAGAGGTAGATTGGATTAAGTCTGGATTATTGGAGAGTAGTCTTTCAGCAGATTTACTATTAGATACAGAGAGAACCAGATTTTGTTTGCTTCAGATCCCAAACAACTCAAACAAGCTCAGGGAAAGACCAGAATGAGATTAGGCAGGAAGGATCAGGCTCTTGACTGTTTTTCTGCTCTCTTTAAGAACTTCAAAAAGGAATAAGCAGAGAATAAGTGCCTGATTCTATTTGAAGTTGGTGTCATCTGAAGAGATCGGTTCCCAGAGGTGCAGGCTGCACATCGGTACCTTGAAGGAGTCTCCGCAGACCCATCAGCCAATGCTGTACCTGTCAGCCCTCTGTATTGTACCTGGTTTTTACATACTATAAGGTCACATTCTACATTCTTTATAAAAGAATGTATGGGAGAAAAAGTTCCTGAACTATTATTGGAGGAATCTGCAATTTTTCTAAATAGATAGAACCATTGTGAAAATCAGCTTCAATTTATGCCTTATTTATGCATCATAAGTCCATTCTTATGAATCGTAGATCTCTACTGAGTCTGTCAGACCTACTGGCCATAAATGGGGTCATTCCCAATGTATGTGCAGTGGTTTGACTGGCTTTGTTTCCAGGCTGAAGAGGCCTTGGAGCAGCACCATTCCCAGGGCCACCACTCTCCTTAGCACTGACCGTGCTCAAAAGGTCCATTGTGCAAACCCACAAATTCAATGAGCCTGCCTGAATGGATATAGTCACACATGGGGCAAGTGTTCAGGACCCTACTGAGCCCAACCAGGTTGTGTTGCTGTCAGGCAATTAACTTCCCAAAAGAAAGAAAATAGAAATGTGTCATTTAGGCCATTCTGTGCATTGTTTGTACACACTGGAAAGGAGAACAAAGTACATGCTCTTAACAGCTAACAGGAAGAGTATTTGTTTGTTTTCTCTTTGTCCCTGTTAAGGCACTCTCAACATGCCAGTGCTGAGAACCTTTAATTTATCACCTTCCTGTGCTTGGGGCTTTATTGCACTCATTGCTTAAGCTAATGCAGGTGGTCGTGCCCTGCTTTGCAGCTGCTTTTGCTGTTTCTGATGGTTGCAGTTCAGGTTTTTTTGCTCTGCTCCTGTTTCTTAGACAGAGAAATTGATGCTTCAGTTTATTTCATTTGCATTAATCAGTCTTTTATCATTTTATTGCCACTTCTCTGCTGTGACTCTAAAGGAAGAGCAATGTTTATTCCCTCTGCCCAGCAAGGTTTAAAACTGATTCTCTGTGCTACAATTGTTCTTTGTTTCTTTATAATGCAGCCTCATCTATTGTTTACAGTGTATTTATGAGCAGCAGAGACTTGATGCCTTTTAGAACAAAATGCCTTCATTCTTTCTAAAAGTCTCCTTGTGTTTTTGTAAAGCACGAAGTATCCTGGTGGTGTTAGAAAAAAGGGTCATGATTATGAGCACAACAGAGAGGAAGAAAACTGTCAATCTAAAAATGGTTCCTCTTACTCAGCAAATCCCCTCTCTCTGGATTCTGAGCCATTGGATGGTAGTGACATGGAAAGCTTCTGGTAATCTTTATTGCACCTGTTCACACTGCAAAGTCAATATAACTCTGAGGGCTTAAGCTGGATTGCACTTTGATCACACGTTGGTGTCTGTAGCTCCAATCTGGAAAGGAGCTGCTGCATGTAGAGTACAATATTAATTATCAATTAAGCAATCTAGGGGCTCAGTTCTATTTTCAGACATTATTTAGCTACCTCAGGAACCAAAATCTCTTGGCATTTTCACAGCAGTGGGATTTTACAGAGATTTTTTTGAAGATAGTGATTGTAGTCATGTGGTGAAAGCATGTTGTTTACGAATAACTCACACAGGGTTGGGGCTGGGTACCCCCATAACAGAAACTGTGTCCTGGCCATTAACAGGAAGGACGATGGTTTGATTTATGTTACATTACACTGAAGAAAGTAATACCAAATTCCAGCCATTCCCATGCAAAGAGATGAAGGGTGAAATTAAAATTTTGCTGAAAATAATATGCTAATATGGAAATTAAGGTCATTAAATGAAAGGGAGTATGAAGAAACAAAACAATCAACTTGATATTAATTTTTTTAATACTAAAAGTTACAGCTTGAACACTCAAAGGGCTTTTCAGACATGGAATGTGAACTGTTTGCATTTTCATGAGGCCAACTTTAAAATAATGTCCTTCCTGATTAGCACAGTGAGCATCATTGCATTTAATTGGGTAATGACCTCTGCTTAGTGAATGTTATAAACTAGAGTGAAATTTGAAAAGAGGTACAATAGCAAGCTGCAGTAATCGTGTTTCTATTGGTATTGCCAATTGAAGATCATGAATGATAAACATTAAACCACAACATGCAAACAGTTTTCTCCCTGCAGAATTTAGGCTCAGACTGATCACTTGTCTCTCTTAATATGATTTGTCCTGGCTATTGAAAACAAGGACTCCTCCCTCCCCCGATATCTCTTCTAATGTAATTAGCATCTAGTCAATAATGTTCAGCATTTCATTTTACCGCTTTAATTAACAAATTCAATTTGTTCAAACCGCTGTGAAAACAAATTAAAAGCCCAGTGAATAAAAACCTTAGTGCCAGAGATGTGTCTAAGGTGTTCACCAACTCTTCCTCTGTTAAAAGACCATCTTGTGTGGTTTCCTTCCCCCTTTGAAGATGATGGGGTTTTTCAAAACTTGGTCTGATTTTTCTTCCACTGGAGCAAGTTCAGATTCATTGTGGTGGCGTTTGTCTGGATTTTTAATTCTGACAGAGATGGTTTCACATCAAATGCCAAGTCCAAGGAACAAAGCAAGGCTGTCCTGTCATAGTGAATACACTGTGAATGTTGAACATTTATTTTTAAGCATTTCCAAACGTTCATCACCTTGGCTCTTGCTGCGCCTCTCCCAGTCTGCACCAACAAGTGCAAGACAGATTTTTGGTGCAAATGCAGCAGAGTCTGTACAGCCACAGCTTCCTCCATAGCAGCCTGTGTGTGGCCAGGACAGAGCTGCTGCTTTCTGCTTCGTCTTTGAGGAAGTGGAGTCTCCTGAGGCTGCAGCACTGGCTACCCATGTTGGGCTCACGCCTCTCCTGTCGCCACTTGGGAAGCCACCAAGGCTGTGACAGCCTCTCTGTCCCATATTGTTATGCTTTCCTTTTAGATTTTCCCCCCAGTTTCTTTCATAGATGACAGCATTTATTGTACAAACATTGTCAGAGCTCTGGAGAGGTTGAAACAATACAGATTGAGTTTAATAACTACTGTAAATGTCCCGCAAACTTGGTCAACAGACCAGCGTGTATTTATATGCACAATAAACACAAACACAGGCAACCCCCATACGGCTGTTTGGAGGTCGGCCTTCCCTTCCCAAAGAAGGTCACTGGCAACTGTGGGCTTTCTGCCAACATGCAGCATTTAGCTTTGCAATATTCATGCAATGGCTTTTTAATATTTACAGCTTTAGATTTGACACAGCTCTCCTTACGTATTCTGATTGCTTTGGCTTTTTCCAAGACCTTCCTGAGGTGGCTGTTTGAGAAACACATTTAAGAGAGTAAATGTTAGCTACTGAGCAGTGCTGAGGTTGAAAATTGAGGCTGCCGAGGTGAGCGTCACACCTCCACCAGCCAGAGGGGCTCAAGAAAATTTGTTGGTTTGGATTTATTTTTCAGATCACCATAGAAGCAGTGGGCTGTGCATGCAGGCTCCCTGTGGTGCTGGTTCGTGTGGGTGCTGTGGTGTGCACCGCACCATGAAGTTTAGGCTGTGAGTTTTTCCTCAGCTGTGGATCTAGTTGGAGTGTCTCTCTTATATTTACCCCTGTATAATCTGTCTAACTGCAATATCATAGAGTCAAAGTCACAGAGTGGTTTGGGCTGGAAGGGATCTTAAAGATCACCTCGTCCCAACCCCTGCCATGGGGGCACCTTCCACTAGACCAGGTTGCTCAAAGTCCCATCCATTCTGGCCTTGGACATTTCCAGCTTCCCTGGGCAACCTGTTCCAGTGTCTAAACCACTGAATATCAATACATCAATCAGATGTCTTTGAGAGATTTAGTAAAAATTGGCTAGTGGGTACAGTGATGATAGAGAAGACTGACAGATTAGAAGGGATTTTTGCATAAACTTGCTTCTTCAGGAAGCCAGGCTAAAACAGATCTTCAGTTTGCTGTGTTTATGTTTGCAGTGCCCTGTAGATGATTTGCTCTTTCTGAGTTTGGAAATATGTAGCCTTTACTACTCCATTGAGTTCATCTCCACTTTTATGTGCTCTGAAGTTCAATACACTGCAACTGACCATCGTATTTGAAGTTTTTTTCAACATGATCACTCCTAAAATTGATCTAGTATTAGCTACAACTTTACCTGTTCGTTGCTTTACAGGAAAAATTGTAGTATTTGCTGCAAGCTGAAGTCTGGAGGAAGTGAACCAGTGAAACCTGATATGTTGTGATGAGCGAGAATGTGATGTGAAAAGCATGATCATGTACTAGTGTAAACAAATGGATACAAGAGCTTTCTGAGATCCTCAAATGGGGGTGTTTAGAAAATTAATGTTCATATTGTCCACTCTAATTTCTCCTCAAGTGGAGTCACCAATCCTGATCTTTCATTTAAAATTACCATTATAATATTTAGCGACACATACTGGTGGTGTTGCCTGAGCAAATCTGTGTCTAGTGATTGCCTCTCCGCTTAGTTATGTATAGCTCATGCCTCTCTGTCTCTCTCGGTTTCCTTTATTTTCTCTTCTCTTTTTTTTTTTCAAATGTAACCTCATGCCAAATGGTATAAATTATCCAACCATCTGTCCCCTTTCTTCAAAACCCTGAGGGAAAATAGATCTGAAGTGTAGCTCATTTTCACCAAAAATGCCAGTTGTAATAGATCCTGACTTTTGTGTCCACTCGTCTTGTGACTGGTGGGAAATCCCATAGCCTTGAATTTTTTGGTGGCCATGTTGGACCCTTTAATTAGCAGGTGGCCATTTGTGCCCCAGCTCAGTGATGGCAGCAGGTCCTGGACCTTCTGGTTTTAATCTCACATGTGACCAGTAGAGGAGCTCCCCCTGCCTGCTACTTCTACAGCATTTTTAAGTGGATGCACCATTCACATTTTCCAGATATTTTCTTTGAGGTTTAAATAATTTCATCTAGTTATATATCTGCCCCCTCCCCCCCTTAATTTTCTGTCTTGTAAAATAATAATAAGGAAACTGATTTTGCTGCATGAGTCAATTTGCAAATCAAGCAGCCTTTACGTTATTTCCCTGTCTGCTGAGTTCCTGCGCCACGTTTCGCTGTCTCGTGTTCAGCTTTCCCCTACTCTGTCTTTCTGACTTGTCAGCTGAAGCTGAAATGCTAATTGAAATCGAATGGGCCTGTCAACTGTGCTGCTCTCCCCTGGTGTGCTGAGCTCGTGTGTTCACTGACTGGGAGGATCCAGGGCTCAGGGAAGACGCTCTTCTTCCCCACGGCATCACATAGTGCAATGAGCCAAACCTGTGGTCCTGTGTAAACTTCCTGTACTGGAGGCATCCTCCAAAGCCATGTCTATAAACCAGTCTTCCACTTAACTGCTTCCAAAATGAGCGTGAATGAAGGCAGATGACCTTGAGACAGTTCTGAAGTCCTGAAAATTTCTTCTTTTTAGCCTGAGTCGTTGTTAAATGGGGAACTCATCAGCTATGCTTCCACCTTGCTCTCTAATATATTGCCTCGTCTTCTGATTGAAGAGATAAAAAGAATCAGATCTGAGATTAGGAGAGCTTCAAATGTAGAGATCCTTCAAAGATACCTAGCCCTGGTGGCACGATGATTTATATATTATCAGTAGAGCTCTGCAGCTGAGGTGAAGTGAACTACGTGGTCTTCCATACCTCATACATAAAAACCTTTTATCTTTCAAAGAGATCCATATGACTCTTACACCAGTCTTCAAAATCTATACAAGGTGTAAAAGAGCCCATGTTACATTGGGGAACTTCAAGGAAGAGGTAAAGCACATAATTTATTTCCCCTCATTAATAATGGCACTCATATTAGGTGAGAGCTTTATTACTGGGCTTGTAGCCAATATTTTCTCATCATTGTGTTAATTTTATGAAGAGATACATGAACAATACACCACCAACAGTACACTCCCAGAATTTGCTGTGGTCAGTAAGATCTGTCCTGGCTGAACCCAAGGGTCTTAATAAACTATGTAATTCTGGCCCATCCCCAGGATATGCATCTGAAAACCAGTTCTCATCAGTTTGAAGCTCACCTATTCACATTGCTGTGCCGCTGCATTTATGCCTTCAGTCATCCAGTGAAGTATTATTGCAGTTGTGCACAGGAACAAATACTTAGATGCTTTTTGCCTTTCACTTCTGTTAAGCTGGCACTGTGATAGGTGCCCAGTCATGATAAACACAAGTATATAAGCAAGCACAGAGAAATTCGTATGCGTTTTGGTATGTGAACCTCTCGTATTCTTTGAAAATATTTCCTTTGACTCTGTAGAAAGTAGGTTAGCTGGAACTGTTTACCTTGCTACAGAACGAATTTCCAGATAGCAATTTTTAGTAAAACAAATTTTTAGTCTTTGAACTTATCTCAGTGTGACAGCTCTTCCATTTCAGACAGATTAAGATCTTTTCCAAAGTACTCTGGATTGGTGGCTATCCAAGCATATGTCATTAGGCAAAAATGAAGGATAGATATTGAAAGATGTATTTTAGCACTCAGGTATTTGATGTTTCTTTTCTAAAGGGACTGGTTTCTGAAATAAGTTTTATGTTTTAACTTAGCACACATAGATATTCTTTTGGCAGAGCTATTTAACATTGCTATCCCACAGACCTGTTTACTGTGTCCCTTAGCCCCAACATGATAACCCCGCCTCTTCCCCTCTTCACAAGATGTGCTCCAGGAGATCCTCTGGGCAGAAGAAAACAAACTATGGCTTGTCTTGAGTTTTATGTTCATGTTGGCTATCAGGTATTGTTGCCAAATAAAAAGTCTGGAAAATGTAGACCTTGATGCCAGAGGGACACTATGTTGGATCATTGCCTTTGCTCGCCTCCAGACTTCAGGAGGAAATTACCAATTATTGAGACTTAAGTTCTTTCAAATGTCACTGGCCATCAGGTTCAAAAGCAATTTCGTATGATCTGGATTATACCAACAGATGAACTGATAATTCTGCCTTGCTTCCACAGAAGGCCAGCATTTCCTGCAAAGACTGTATTTAGCACTTGCTCCAAGTGTTAGTCTAGCAAGATGAGTAGACTGTTTGCCTTTAGTTTGATATCCGTAAAACAAAGATAATGGTGCACCTCAAAGGTGTGTTGTCAAGATTAATCCATTAATTTTTATAAAGTTACTTTTAGCTTCTGAGATAGAAGTCTCTAAAACAAAGTAAAGTATTATTCATACTCCTATTATTTTATGAGTCATAACAAGATATTTCTTCCTCTTCATAAGAATTCCAATAAGATCTCGTGTCTTTATCAAACTGAGACAATGTTTTAAGTTCTCCTGTTTCCTCAGAAACTAACTGCAGTTGCTGGAGTTGTCAGTACATTTTTAAGAAAATGGCCCAATGTCCAATTCCTTTTTTGTTCTTAACTGTGTTGATTTATAACCCCAATCTGACAGACGCCCAAAGATTGATACCTTCCAATTACCTGTGGTTTGTAATGTCAACTTAATAATCTTGCAATTTCTACAAGCTCAGGCTGATAACCACTGTGCTGAAGCTGAATAATTTGTGGATTTTTTTGTCTTCCAGCTTTAGAGAGATCCATAATNAAAAGAGAGAGAGAGAGAACTGATTACATCTAATTGATGTTTTATTAAGGTATTTGTTCCTATAACTTCAACCTAGGGTAGGAAACAACGCAAGTGTGTTAAATGCATTAAAAAGTACAGATGCGGAGTTCCACGGGCAGGATGATCATTCCAAATCAAATGCATTAGCATAAATGCAGAAATCTTAGCTTGCTGCTTGCCTAACCAGTGCCAGATTGGAGTGACTTGTAGCTATCACTCAGAGGCAGAGGAAGGTGTTAAGAACATGTTTAAATGAGAAGATGATGGCAGCTCTACAAATTTTGACAGTCAGTTTATCTGAGGCACAAGTTCCTTGCTCTTTGTTCTTCACCAGTTCCCCAGGGGCTTGATTTTGAGAAGTGCTGAGCACTTGCAGCTTCTATTGACTTCAAGTGGAGTTTTAAGTGTTCTGCACTTGTGAAAATCATGCCCAACTGGATTAACACAAAGAGGTTTTTCTTTCAACATCGGCCAGAAATCTCTTTTCTTCCTACCTGACGTTTTCAGCAAAACACAGTTACTATTTCCTAGCAGGCAAAATTGTGGTTTTTTATTATGTATTTCAGTTCCTCAGTGTCTTAGTGAATACATGTTAGATTTTATTATGCATTTGTACCATTTCTCACGTAGTCAAAGAAATAAGAGATGGAAAAGACCTGCTAGGTCAGCTGCTCCATGTCTGCAGTAGAACAGCATTGTTCCTTTCAATAAGTATTCCTGTGTTTTGTCCTTCCTAAATAATGGAGACATCTTTGGGGTTTTTTTACTGTGACAAAGGCTGCACAACAGTTTATCTTTCCTTCATAAATGATACCTATATTTGTAAAGAAAAGAAGAGTGTCTTTAATCTTCCCCGCAAATTGAGAAAGGTATTCCTTTTGATTTGACAGACAGAGGCAGTTGCTGTCATTATAAATAGGGGTGTAAATGCAGGATGCCTTGAAGATTATATTTTGATTAAAAAAAAAACAAACCCATGATTGCATAACAAAGGAGATCTTTGTCTTTCTTAATTTCTGCTCTTTTGCTGTTTCATGGCCTCTGTCTCTCATGATTTCTGGATGCTTCTCCACTTTGGCTTGTGACCAAGGAGGCAAAATACCCCAAAGAATACATTCGACAGTGTGTTTTAGTTCCACATTCAAATATATATCTTTGGCCAGCCTCTTCCGGAGAAGTCATTGCAATAGACATAATGGGCCATAATTCTGCCATTAAATCCAGCCTGATGATAGGAAGAAGTGTAGTCATTCCAGTAATAAAACTGACTGCCCAGTACAATATGGGCTTTCTCCCTCCCCATCTGCATTAAATATAATTATTGGAAGAACAATCTCTGGATGCATTTCAATAAAATACTTTCCCATAGTACTGTTTTGTAGGGCAAAATAATTTGTTGTCTGTGCTAAATGCCTTTATGAGAAAAACTGTCTTGTGAAATTTCTGTTATTTAGAGGATGAATCCCAGTAAAGTTTCCTGATATGAAGATAATAATCATGTGCTTTAAATTTTCATTGTTATATCTATTTAAGATATAGTACCTGAAGATTTCTGCTTTTTATTATTATTATTATTAAAATGACTGACTAAAAACTGAAGGAGGAAGATAACCTTTAATTTATGCTCCTTCTCAAGAAGAGGTCTTTTTATAGTTACATTCAGGTCATTTTTTTTTTCCTGTGGATCATCTATACTATTAAATGGGGTTTTATTCCAATTCAGGAGACACTTCATCTTTAAACCTGTACTTACATTAACTTTTGTACATGGTTGCCCAGGCAACAATGTAATTGCATGAAACAATGGCATTCTCCTATGTACCGTTTATGGCAAGTTTGCATTTGAAAAAACTTCTTGTCTTATCATCAAAGCAGAATTTGTAACCTTCTGACAGCTGAAGGAATGTTCAGGAGCCTTGATTCATATTCATTTTCCCTTGTAATTTTAATGGGCACCATCAGCTTTCGTTTTCGTTTTAATTCTTTTTTCCCCCCTATGATAGTTAGTGTTTTAAATGAAAACTCCAGAGCTAGCATAAGACACTGCTTAAAAAATAGCTCCCAGAAAAGGCTGCAGGTACCATTCTTCCAGCTTGTAGCCTGTGAAATTGCCACTGTTTAATTGATCTTCTATAAGCTTATCTTTCCAGTGAGATGTACCATTATTGTACATTAATCAGTGCCTCCAGACATTATCACTGAGGTAACCAAGAGCTAATCAAGCAAGAACGGAGCTGGCAGACGCCAGGATGTCACGGGTGCCTTGCTGTGTACGAAGTCTGTCAGAGTTTCAGCTTCCAGAGGAACCTGTTTTCGCAGAGCTGCAGACTTTGTGTAACCTTGTCATAGCAATGGAAGAAGGGGCAAAGCATCCTGAATATCAAATAGTTGGGCCATGCAGGGAGCCAGAGCTCCTGGAATCCTCTGGATGGCGAAAAACAAAGTGACTCTTGTCTAATAATAATAATAACAACAACAACAACAATGATGCTATTTAAGAATAAACAAAATGTTGACAAGTTGATTCATTTTTAAATAGTTTTCTAGAGAAGAGAATCAAGCCAAGCAGATTTACGGCAGAAAATATTCAAAATACATTAATCAGTCATTGCAAGGTGCCACTAGAAATTGCATTCCTGCTTTTTAATTGGTTTTATTTTATACCTGCTCATCTAGAAAAAAAAAAGACCCAAAACAACCACAAGCCACTGAATTTTCCTGATCATAATTTCTGACAGCTAAATACCATATTATGAAAATAACAGAACAGAAAAACAATGGAGAGGTGTACCCGATTCATTTAATCAATTTAACTAAAACTGTGCTCATTCTTGCTGAAATATCTGTGTGATGCTTTTTTTGTCGGTTGACAAAATCTACGATTTGGGATAGAATGGAGCCGAAATTGCGTAGGGAAACAGCTGAATCCTTGTGCCACAGGTTCTGTCATGTGAGACAAGTTCCAACTGATGGCATGTCTGCACTGCTTCTTTCTTGCTAGCACATCCTCCGTGGCATCCTTCAAAAATTTCCTCCTTCCTTCTTGCTGGGGCTAACAGAGAAGCCACTCCAGAGCTGGCATCAGCAGTGGTGCAGGGCTGACATTAATTTGTGGGATGCACCCCAAAGATATCCAAGGACATGGGACCAACAAATGCACTCTCATTGTACCCCTTCCTAGATTCACCAAAAACCAGACAACAGA
The DNA here is from genome assembly GCA_013397115.1 of Edolisoma coerulescens. Taxonomy (NCBI): domain Eukaryota; kingdom Metazoa; phylum Chordata; class Aves; order Passeriformes; family Campephagidae; genus Edolisoma; species Edolisoma coerulescens. Next base: position 2,737,675 of record VWZW01008123.1, on the reverse strand, counting down.
GTGAGAACAAGTCTTTTCCCTTAAACAGAGGGTAAAACCAGAGCCTGTGGCTGGTTACCCAGAACTCCCAAGCTTGGTGTTTCTGATCCCCTTTTCTGCAGCCTCAAGCAGCAAACAGGTTTTCTCCCCACACATTTGTAACTCACTGATTTTCATGCCACTTCCAGTTGCACTGGAGGGAGAGAACTACTTTTGGCAGACATAGCAAACAAAGTCACTGCCATACAGTTTGACTTTTGCAGCTTTTTTCCTTCAGATTTTGATAAGTCACTATATTTTGCATGGCCTATTTTCTTCCCAGTCCCCAAGAAATTGTAAATTAAAGAAAAAAAGTGTGAAAGCATTAATAAGCAGATTTTACATAGTGCTCACTTTGTACTTCCACTGACTTTTGTTGATGTGTTCCAAAATATAAACAGGTAACAGATCAAAATTTGCCCACTGAATACATATACAGTAAATGTAAAACACTGAACCAAATTGCCTGCTGGCGTACATCCATTGACAAAAAGGAGTTTTGCCAGAAGGTAGTTTGGCTCATTATAGCTAGTAATTTGAGTATTAATAAGGGGAAAAATATTACTAATTGTTGCTAAGCTTTATTGATGACATTCTCAAAACTCTATTACTTCCCTAAAGTGAACCTGCCAGTGCTGCCTTCCACCTCTCTTGGATTTCACTGAGGATTGTACATTCTTGATGGTTTGCAAGGCCAAGGTCATTAATGAAGATGTTTTCTGTTGGGTGGGAGGGAAGGATTGGTTTTGTTTAATTAAAAAACCCCATGAAATAAAAATACTGCAGAGAGATAAATGTTTCCCTTTCTGAATATAAACATCTTGGCATCACCTCACTGTTTATTTTCAAAAACTGCCTAAGTTTTGCTTCCATATTTATCTAACAGCAGGGGATCATTATCCTGTGACAAAGTTCTATTCCACTGACATTATCTCTTAATTAGAATTCATCCTTTTCTAGTTCTATGTAGTCAGCCTGTAGTTCCCACAAGTCCCATAAAGCAATGTACATTTTTGGAGGCAGAGGGAAGAGGGAAGGTCTCACAGACCATTAAGAGCTGTTTAATAAGTTGCCTGGTGTGGAAAGGGCTGCTTTTATTCTACATGGGCATAACTGTGCAGAATTGCTGATGAGGGCCAGTCTCTGCCCACCCTTACATCACACCAAGTGACTCGGAGTGATGTGCCAGGCCAGGAAGGAGGGCACTGCTACAGAGGAGAAAATAAATTGCTTGTCTTCCTTAGGAGACAAGGAGAGGAATCTGCTCAGGGCTGTAATCACGCCACTCTTGGAAGGCTGTGGTGCAGATGGAGGTAAAGAGCAATGCTGTAAGGTGCTCTGCAGTGCATTGGGAATGTGCTCCGAGATCGTGGTCATGAATGGAATCATTCCTATTGCCAGGGAAGGTCACACTGCTGTCCCACGACTCCTTTTATAGAGATGAAGGCACTTGCACCTCCTAAGGCATCTTTCCCTTCTCTCAGGGAGCATGAGCATCATTATTCTCTGAGTCCCTTCACAACGGCAGATAAGCAACCTGACACCAGAACTATGTGTTTGGGTGTGTGAAACAAAAAAATACAATGAAAATATTAATGTAGAGATGTTAAGGCCCTTGCTCCTGCATTGTGACTCATGGTAATCTATTGCAGTTACTTACAGCATCACTAAAAACATTTTCATGTTTGACCAGAAAGCACTGAGTGAGAATACTAAAGCAGAAATCGCAAATAGAAATTCACAGCTCTATTTCCATGTCCTCTGTTTCGGTGGGTAGAGATGTGAGTAGTCCTTCTCACTGGTGTGTGGACACACTGCATCTCCTGAGCTAATTAGCATCTCATATCCTGGGTGTGCCTGTATGAGTGAGAGCTGCAAAGCTTGGCAAAGGTGATGGAACACTTAGCAGCTGCTGTACAGTGTCTTTACATAGTGTATTGCAACAGAAATTACAGCAAACAGACATAAATCTACGAAAAACAATGGTTATCCACAGGGTGGCAAGAATAGTACCTGCTACTGGAGAAGCACCATGAAAAAATACACTGTGAAGCTCTTAGATGCCAGGTGCAACAGAGACCAAAAAACCAGAAACATTCCCCTAAGATCAGCCCCTTGAATGCTTATAAAGAAAAGCCAGAGTTCTAATTGCCTAACAAGTTTCCCATAATATTAAAGCATATGCTTCAGCATTAAATTATTTCATTTTAGTGATTGTGAGGAGACCAAAGGGAGTAACCTTACAGCTGTGTGCAGCAAGGCTGTGGGGCTTTTTCACATTTCCTTCCGAAATACAAGCTATTAGACATTGTTAAGGAAAGAACAATGGGGAAAACTGGTCCATGAGATTCATTAATTGTGGCAATTCCTAAGCTGGCATGATTTTTTGAAATGGTTTCCTGATAATGTTTTGCTATGAAGTAGCTCAGGAGAATAAAAGAAATTTCCCTTAAGAGTGCCTAGTCTGTAAATTAGCCCATGTACAATTTCTCTTAATGTTCTAAAGTGATTTTCCCAGTTCTGCTTTTCACGTTATTGCCATCTTCACTTAGACCCTGTAAACTTGCTCAGATGTTCAAACTCTCTCTCTGTCCGGAGATGCAAAAAAGAAAAACGGCAAAAGATACGAAAGGAAAGTCTCCACAAGTTTATTACATCCAGGATGTGGTGTCTAATTGAAAAGTTTGCTAAATTTATTTAATGATGTGGTGCTACTGAGAGCTGTTATAACTTCATTGCATTGAATTTTGCAATATGATACTCCATTGTCAAATATTTCCTTTATCCTCATTAAGGCTATGATTCATGGTAATATTACATCATTTAGACAAGTTCCTGAAGCAGTATTTTATTATTATTTGTTAATTTATGAAGCATAGTTTCACTGTATCATCATACTTTATAACAATAAGGAAGGATAGAAAATTGAACAACAAAATGCATCAGATACTTAGGGTGAGTCAGTCTATAGGAGACAGCATGTGTGAGGAGACAAAGGAGATGGATTACTCGCTGTTCAGGAACATCTGACAGTTTTCCTAAATGGAGTCTCTCCTTTCACATGGGCTCACATTCCTTTCAGTTCTTTGTCAGTGTGTTGCTAGGTATTTAATGTGAGCGTCTGCATTTCTTGCAGATCCTCTGATTCTGCAAACTTCAAGGAATCTTCAGCCGTTCTGGCTCTTTTCTGTGGCTTATAGAATCCCAGAATAACAGAAGGGTTTGGGTAGGAAAAGCCCTTAAAGCTCAGCTAGTCCCAGGCCCCCTGCCTTGGGCAGGGATGCCTCTCATAGGTTTCTCAGGGCCTGATCCAGCCTGGCCTTGAAGTCTGAACTCGACTTCTGCTCACCAGAGGATCTTTGCTGGACCATCCAAACTAACCCAGCTGTGAATGTGACCAGGGCATTTCTCTGTTTGCAGAGCAGGGATGCAGGAGTGCAGAGTGGGCCTGGACCCGGTTTGGCAGGGTGAAAATGTTGGATGGGGAGAGAAAGAACAGCGAGATTTGTGGCAGAGGAATGTGCTGCTCCTTCTCTGGTGTGACTGACACGACTGGGAAAGGCAGGGCCCTCCGAGTGCCTGATGGAGACACTCTTGGGGAGCCTAAAGCTCCTCTGCCAATTCATTATTTCCACTGCTTTGTGACTGAGGAAACAATTTGGAGTGCAGAACTATTTAGCCAAAGTTTGGTGCCTTTTCTGACTTCTGTGATTCCTGAAGAAAGGTATGAATTTCCTGGATGCAAATAGAGAGGAAGTCACTTGCCCTCCTCTGCATGTGTCTTTCTCTATTTTCTTACTGAATTTAAATCAAGATATATTTTTGAAGGAACGTAATTACTGAACAATGTGCAACTATGTCAATTTTTTAAAAATAAAAATAAAAATCTTACAAATAGAAAGAACCAGCTGATTTGAACCTTAAACACCTCAGTGTCATAGAAATCTTCATATTAAATTCACAAATTGAAAATATTTATTAAAATAATACATACTGTAGCACAAAAATGGTTCTCACATATAGAAACTTAATGGGTCTTCCAAGAAAAGAGCTGTACTAGCTTCGATCTTGTATGATGCATTTTGCTTTTATTTAAGGGAGGGAAATCTGAGTTTCTCAGCAAGTGTCGAGGTCTGTGACTGTGTATTCACCACACAATGCCAAACAGCAAAGTGCTTACAAAAAGTACTGCACTGAACATAGTGATATTTGTCTCCTTTCAAACACTGGCTGCTCCTAAATTCTTCCAATTCCATTTGTTATGAAAGAGAAGTATTAAAAGCCCAGATTTTTTTTTTTTCTGTTTTCAAGTTCCCCATTAATGGTCATTATTTTCCTGCTTTTGTCCCTTTTTTCCCCCTTGCAATTTTGCTGTGAGTGATTCTCTCTGTCATCTTGCCGTAAATTGATTAATACTGCCCACTGATGCAGTGCACCACATGGCTAATATATCAGTTAAATGGAAACAGCAAACACCACCTGCTCCTTCAGGCAAATGGCACTTTGGAAAATGGAATGTGTAATCAATAGAATTAAACCTTAAGCAAAGCACTGCAAACAAATCCAGGGGCAAGGTCTTCGTAACTCTTGGTGTGAAAGGTTTCTCCTTTTCTTTTTTCTTTTTTTCTTTTTTTCTTTTTTCTTTTTTCTTTTTTTCTTTTTTTTTTAATTATCTCTTTGGCTTCCTTTCAGTTTATCAATTCTCCTTGTGATATACACTATTATCACTATAACTGTTGTCATACAGTTTGATACTGCTTGGATCAAAGGTGATTTTTCTTATACGAGAAGTTTTAGACGGGTCTGCTTCCCTTTGCATGTTGGAGATACACAGGACCTATTCTTGTCAATGGCAGTGATAGGTAATAGGATAAATCCTTCCCATTGATGGTGAGATAAATGCTGCTTGAATTTAACTTTCAAATCTGCTAGAAACTGCTTAGCATTAAGGCATTTTCCTCGTTTGTGAGCACTTTAAAGATTAAGGATTTGAAGAGCAGATTCAAAAGACACACAGAAGCTTTCAGCTGATGTTAGAATGATCTTCCCCTAATAAATATTTTTTAGAAACAGCAGCACTGCTCAGCTTTACTTCCCCAATGGAAGAGTGAAATTTTAAGATGGGTTTTTACAGGGAAGGGCAATAAATACAGAGGATGAAATAAGAACTTGTGCAATTTGCACACAAGGAGGCAAAAGGATAATCTGTGCCTGAGATCATTTGAAAGTAACATTCAGCTCCTTTGGGAAGGCGAATCATCACTAGGGAGACTTTAGGCTGCCTAACAGTGCCTAATAACTGTTTTAGTTCACCAAAGAAATAAGGAAAATGAACTCTGCCCTCAGAGGTAGCCTCCCACAGATCAGAGAAGGCTCCCAGCACACCTTCCACATCCAAGTAGTGCCAATGGCTGCAGGCACTTCATAAATCTGTAGATGAAAGCTCACGCAAAGCTCCTCTCATGCCATATTCCATACCTGTAAATTACTACCCTTGACAGATCTGTGTTTGTTTAGAGATGCATTTTGTCTCAGATAAAGCCTGTCAAAACCACGAATCAGGCCAATCATTAGCGCACCCCGCCTGACAAACAAGGAGCCAGCTCCAGTCGCATGAAAATAGCCCAGGTCTCTCTCACGCCTGCTTCTAACAACTCACAGCAGACTCCATTCTCTGTTTGTGGTGTACCAGTAATTACGTTCTCGCTGGCAGCGTCTCGGCTTTGGTTGCCAGGGCCCAAGCACCGTGTAGCAAGTGTTTTGGTAATGAATAAAGACGGCAATCAGCAGCAACCTGAGAGCTCGCTGAATGAGACAATCTGGCGGGCACTGAGGGGGTCCTGCTGGCTCGCTCAGATGGGCAGCAGGCAGGGATGAGATAATTGATAGGAAAGGGTAATGAAAGGAAAGGAAAGGAAAGGAAAGGAAAGGAAGTGGGAGGGGGGGCGGGAGAGGAGAGAACAGATTTAGAAAATAGACAAAGACTTTGACCTTAAAGCTAATAGGCTACTTAGGATATTATTTTATGAAGACCAGGATAAAATGAGCTGGCAGCTGAATGTCAGCATAAAATAATCCTTTGTGTGTGTGTGTGTGTGTGTGTGCGCCCACATGCACATGTGGTGGGCTGGGGAGGCAGGAAATCCCCATGTGCAGATCTCCGATGGTTTCTAGGAAATAATAGAAGCGACAGGAATGGCTTTCCATAGGATTGCAATGTCCTCTTACCTACACAGCCCTGCTGGAAACATTTTGAAGTCAGGGAGAAATTCGAGGCAAGGGAGAGATACGACCTAGACAAATGCATGTAAATATGGAAGGATTTCATATTTCAGAAAATCCGAGTCCTCATTTGAGACATACTGCATTCAATCAGAGTTTCACAGATTTTTAAAGGCCTTGAACTATCCTTACTTTGAAAACCCTATGAAAAAACCCAGCACATTTTCAATTGTATGACCTGGAAAAGGAGAGATGTTAAGAGTAACGAATGAAGTTGTATATACCTTTCTTCGCAAATAAATACTTTTCTTAGGCTGAACTCTTGCAATATAATTATTCATTTAGCCTTCACCGGCACAGAAAAAAAAATAATAATACCCAGAAAAAATCTATAGTCACAGAAATCAAACTCCTCCCAAGACACAAGAGACAGATTTGTTTTTTGAGAGCTCTTTCTCTGTAATTTTGCATCCTTCTGACACCAGGCATGCTTCCTCCCAGCCTTATGGGCATGGCAAACAATCCGATTTTTGCATTGTTGTTTCACTGCAGATAGATAGATAGATAGATAGACAGACAGACAGATATTTTAAGAATGAGCACAGAGTTCAAGGAAGACAAGGTAAGAAGGTGGCAGTCTGAACCAAATGGAAATATTTTATACTTGGTAAATAGGACTTTGTTTTCATTGTCTTCCATACTTCAGGCATATATTTTCTCTTACTACTGACAAGCCTGTCAGGGGCAGGCCCTTGCAGATTTCCTCTACAGCAATCTGTTTCCTTGTTTGGCTTTTTTTTTGTTGTTTAAACACATTATGGGTTTTAACACAGGTCATCTTTCCTAGATACTCAGGTAAGATTTCAGGAAGGTTTTTGATAGTTTTCTGACTCTGTTAAATAATGTAGGAGTGTGGGATTTTGCTGTGTCACCTGGACTGGAATCTTTTCAGGTCTGATAATTCAGATCATCTTGATCTGAGGTACTGCTTTGATAGGAAACCTCGGAATAGGGCATGGATTTCGAAGGGCATATTCCTGGTGATTCAGTAACTATTGCTCCTCTTCTGAACTTACTCTAAAAAAGTTGTTATAAAGTGCTCAGCTGTGCTGGATGTTCTTGGCTTTGGACAGAAGGAAGCAGCACCTCAGGATGTTTGCTATTGAAAATGTACTATGCTAGTGAGAACTTACCCCCAAATGCAGCTTTTCCCTGCCCAAATTTCAAACACAAATAGTATTCTTCACTTTCAGGGATTCTGAAAAATTTCACGCTGTGCTGCTGTGTAGAGTTCATCAGTGCACTCCTTTCTCAGAAATAAGGGAACGTGTTAGTGATAAAAGAAATTGCTCCATGTAGAGTTTTACAAAGTGCTCTGGGATCCTTTTGATAAAAGATATTATATCAGACATTATGATAGGTAGTACTTATTAATACCTGTCATATTGTGACTTTCTCAATCACTTTTATTCTGCTCAGAGCCAGTCTCAGGAAACTGTGTTTTACCCAATTTACCATAATTGTGATGTGACCCATATTGTACCCTTCCTCTTCCCAAGACCTTTGGAAATATATTATAGATGCTCTCAGTGACCTTTCCTAAAAGCTTTTTAATTGAAATGTTGTCATGCAGCTTCCATATTTAAGGTAATTTCATATTTTGATTGCCTTCAAGCACAAGCTGAAGGAATATTGCAAAGAGGGAGGAGGGTGATCGAGTTGGTTTTTATGTGGGCCCCATTTAGTGCTTTGCTGGACCTGCCAGAATGCTGCATGGTCTAAGACAAGTGCCAGATTAATCTCCAGCTTTTAGTTTTACCAAATAAATATCAAGGCTGCAAAGACTTTCTGCAAACCCAAATTATACACAGAGAGAAGATGACTTGTTGCAATAAAGTATGAAAAAATGTGTTTGCTTTTACTGCTCCATCTTTTGCTCTCTGGAGTATAGGAGAGGTTTTGACAGGACTTCTGTATTATTATTTTTGTAACTCTCACCTTGGTTGGCATTTGTGCAGTGCTTAGCACAAAATAGTCCTGTTTTCTTGTTAGGACATTATGGCACTATAAATTATTATTGATAAAAACTGTAATATTTGTGGCTCGGAAAAATGAGTTCTATGACTTCATTGAAATTATTGTCCAAATGTTTATATCTGGGTGACTGAATGCCTATGTGGAGGCTTTTGATCTCTTATGTTACAATCTCATAATCTGTAAGGTAGTTGAAATATATTTTCTTAGGAATTTGCATCCAAAAATATCGGCCAGGGCTCTAGACTGGGGCAGTCATATTCAAACAAGAGGAGAGAAAGATACATATTTAGCAGTGGCTTCATTTCAAAATAAACATTCAAGCCTACTTCCTTTTGTACATAACCCAGAGGACTGTAGAAATCAGCACAATAAGTAGGCAAAAGAGAACTTCCCCCCTTTTCTCTAGATAGGTATGTGTTAGATATTAAATTATGATATTGTTCCATCACAAAAAAAGTCAGACCATCACAAAATTCAGAAAAGAATTTTTTTATTTATTTTAGTAGGGCAAAATGCTGTGTTACAGTCCAGAACTGAATTTATCCATGGTACAGCTTTTGTTGTACTGGTGTTTCCAGCAGTTTCATCTTATGACCTTCCACAGGTGAAGAACCACAGAATATGCAGAACAGATCCGTCACTGCAGATAAAAAAATCTGCAGCGTTGCTTGGACAAAAGAATTATTCATTGGGCCAGATTCTCTGTTGTGTAGTTTTCCTTAGCTGTGTTGAGTCCATTGACTGATTTTTATTGACCTTATTTCTTTGACTTTGTCGTGGGTATTCTGATTTACATCAGCTCAGGATCTGGCTCTTGGTACTTAATTTGCACAATAAATTTCAGAAAGTCTTTTGAAAGGGAATATGCAGTGTAGTTGATGAGAGCCAGTGCTTAACGCTGGATCCTGTCCCAAAAGTCTGTTACGTGGCACTAAACATTATGGACCAAGTACTGATTTCACATTTTTACTCCAAATTCCTCTTGACCCCAACAGGAGTTCCATGTGAGAAATGATAGCAGGATATATCCTATTATTTCCTGAGAAGGTCAGTGTTCTGATAGAGGTGGATGAAGCTGTCTTTTTCATAGCTGTCAAGCAGCTTGGCTTAATGTAGTGATGGAATCTCACCATGATAATAGAAACCTGGCATGCCTGCCTTGGTGCACCACATTGTAGCTGACCGTGAGTCCTTGTCCTTGCTTTATGGGATGGCTGAAATTCAGCCCTTCTGAATGAGATATTAGTTACTGGAAGTGTGAGCAGCTCCAGTCAGAGGAAAATGTATGCCTCTCACACCAACACGTGTTAACCATTTATATTTATAGTTGTATTAATTCTTTGCTGAGTTTTTACTCCTGTTTTTCATGTTCTGTGCATGATGAAGGAAACCATTGAGTAGATTTTTGGATCTCAAGTAATAGTAGCGTAATAACTACAATTCAGACACTGAACAGCATTAGCTGACAGAGAAAAATCAATTCATTGCTGGTCACTCAACATTTGTTCTACCTCTGGCAAAGAATAAACAAAATATCCTCTGAATTTGCTATAGCTGTTATTTACCATATTACAACTCTGTGGCACCTCTGCTTTGAGCCTGTGAGTTTTGTCTGCCTCTTGATCTCCCAATGTGCTTGGATAAGGCTGTTTTGACTGTTTTGTGTCATCATGCAAGGAGACTGCTTGGCCACATAAACCACCAGAGGAGGGTAGAAGAGTATAAAATCAGAGCCATAAAAAGCTGTTTTATGCCACTTTTCCCCCTGCAGGGTGGCTCAGTGTGCTGCTCCAAGCTGGAAGAGCATTTCCCCATCTTCTCCAGCTATAGCTTCCTGTGTAAGAACTGAAGCTTGAATTCTTTGGATGTCTTTCTCCTTTCTTCATTCCCAAGCTTTCCCAGGTTCTCAGCCTCTGAACCTGCACTCATTGCTCTTTCTCCCTGCTGCTGTGGATCTGCAGCTTGGCCTCTTGCCACAGTGAGTGAAGGCTCAGGCACATTTGTCCCCGTTTGGTGTCTTTTTGGCCCAGTCTCTATCATCACTCTGGATAAAAGCCTACTTGTTTTTCCAAACCACTTTTTCAAGCCACTTTTTCAAGGACTTTGGTGCACTTCATATGTTCCTTCTAAAGGGGTTTGGTCTTGCTTGAAGCTGAAGTAATTTCTCCTTTCTGCCTTTCCCTGCATATTAAAAGACAGAAGGATGCAGTGACTTCATGGTATTCCCAGGACTGCCCAAATCCTGTTTCGGGCAGAAGATTCAGATGCTTTTGTCCTGATGGTTCTTGGTCTCCTTTAGTTTATATTTCAGCTTCTAAAGTTCCGTGTCAAGAGAACCCTTCAGATGAGCTCTTGGGGGAATGACACATGGGGAAAAGGCTGTGGGGTGCTTTCTGTGGCATTTACAATTCTTTCCTTTCCTTAGCAAAACTCAAAAGGAGCTTGCTGCACTGTATCTTGTTACTCAGCAAGACAGGAAAGGTCAGTAACTATTACTTAACTTTTTTTTTTTTTTTTAAGTTTGTATTTTAGGATGCCACTTCTGCGCAAAAATATCATTAATCTCAGTATCTCAGTCTGAGAACTGGAGAAGTGAGGGCCAGTTTTGTGTTATTGTCTCCTGAAGAGAATTGACTCTATTTGCTGTTATGTATGTGAACAACTGGCACATGCTACAAGTATAAGTTCCCTAATATAAGTGGTGGATGAAGAACACCATCCTCATCATCATGGCCCTGGATCAGGCTCATCTTGTCCACTTCATCAGCACTACACTGAGGCCAGAACACTGTGTAATATATTTCCCTGTTTACAGATATGAATAGAAATACATACGTGAAATATATATATATGACTAGAACATGTATGAATAGAAATTTCTAAAGGGGGAACCTTCCCCCCTGTTACCATGGGGGAATGGAAGAGGGCAGGTGAATTTAGGTTGGTTTTGTCCCACGTTTTCATTGATAATACAAAGTCCTTTGCATGCTTTGGCTTTCTTTACGGAACCAGGAGTTTTCTTTAGAGAACACTGGTGTAAAATGGGAGTAGATATTGTTAGTGAGCTGTGATAGCTACTGGCTGCCTGGTTTGAATTAAGGTATTGGTCTGCCTAGGCAGATGTCTACAGCCCTAACTGATCTTTTTTTTAGCATTTTGCTGAGATCTGCTCTAATCTAGGAGTTAGATCTGGGGCTTTCTCAGTAATCAATGAAGAAAAAGGCACCTCCATAGTGAATTTGATCTTAGGTTGGCTCAAATGATTTCTGGAGGTGTCTGTCTCTCTCCCTTAGCCAGTTAGCTTGCTTAGGGTGACTTAACTCCTAAATAAGGTGCATCAATTCAGTTACAAAGGAGTGTGACCTCCTTAACCTAATCCAGGGATGAGTGGATCTGAAGCAGTGTAAAAGAGAGGGTGCCAGGTTTTCTTTCCTGGAAAGGAACCCTGATTTTGGGAAGTACTTCTGAAGTAGTCTGGATTTTTTTTTCCCTTTGAGATGTGAGCTCTAAGGCTGTAATGTGTCCCCAGGCTTTCTTAGAAAGAGAGGAATGGCAGGGGTGTTTGAGGAGTGGTCCTGTTTAGGTAAGACTTGATTTCTGACAATCCTTATATTGCTTTATTATTTTAAAAGAAGGCTGCTGGAGTGAATAGCACAGAGCCTTCTGTATTGGCTTCCTTTTTGAGAAAAAATGATCCCATCAGATTGCCAGTATGACTCATGCTGGGTGTTTGAATCATTTTTATTGCACTGCTGATGATGGCTTGGAAAAGTCAAGTTTTGGTCATCAATTCATTCTACATCTTTTATATTGACTGACTCTTGTATATCAGAAACATGGTCAGTTAGACATTTTTATGAGTCCAAGGAAAGATGTTCTGTGTAAATAACATATAGTCAAGAATAAAAAGCCAAATGTGCACATAGGACCTGATAATGGGAAAGTTCGAAGGCTTTAAAGCTGTATTTTGTTTGTAGTATACTAAATCAGAGAACTGGATAAAGAGATTGCTCAGCTGACAGGAATAAACATTATGTTAAAGGATGGAAAAGTTTGAATATTACACAGGGCCACCTAGGTTCTGAAACAACTGAGAACAGACCATTTCAGGGGGAAAAAGTATTTCAAAGCCCACCAAAAAAACCCAAACCCAAGTAGCAAACCTCTCCCTTCCCTTTCTTTGCTTCTTTTCTGTCCTGGATTGTTTTCCAAATGTTTCCATCCTGGTTATAGAGAAGGTTGGAGTGGAGAGGCAGAGAATCAATTATATTATTTTAAAGTAGGTTTTTAATAGCCTGGCAATGGTTATACTGCTTAGGCAGCAGCGTAGCTTTGCTGTAGTTTTTCCCAGGATTTATTTTTCACTTTATAGCTCTTTCTTTGCCCATGTTGCTACTATTTAACACCTCTCTCTACAAGTCTCCCACCTGATTTCTTTTATAAGTCTCAGCTACCCTTTACAACTTGCATTTTCTTTACCTTGAAGCCTTGACTGAGCAGGTTTGAGAATATCAGGCGAATATGGGTTTGGGAGCTGAGAGAAAACAAAAAGAGAGATTTCCCCCCACAAGTTTTGCAGATGCTGTGTGACCTGTCAGGGGTACACGGCAAAGGGACCTCGGTGTGGGCTGAGCACCAGAAGAGCTAATGGGGAAACTGATAAGTGTCCCTTTCCCCATCATCACTCTGATTTACAACTAATTCTGTTTAGAAGCAGAAAGCAATTAAATTTGTGGGTTTAGACCTGAAAGAACGCATGGCTTCTTTAGCAAAAGGATGCTAAAATGGATTCTATTTAAGCACTTCAAATACCTATATATAAATACTATATTTGAGGCTTTATATACTAATACTATATTGAAGCCAAATATCAGAATGTTTGCACTCTCCAATGAAGAAGAGGTTTTTTCCACTTTGGCTGTACTTTAACCACTACATTAGACTGTGTTTTAAAATCTCAGTAACAAGCCTCAAGAAATGCTCCAAGAAAACCCTGCAGTAGAGTCTGAGTGTGTTTATCTCATTTCACATTAGTTAAGGGTAAGGCTTGATGTAGTCCCATTATAATCAGTGGAACTACTCCCATTAGTATGGCAAGCAGGATTTGGCCCTTTGTTTGTGATTACACATTCTCTGCCTGGCCTGTTAGACTGAAGGGTATAATAAAATTAAACTATTGGATTAGAATGGTAATTTCAAAACACAAATCAGCAAGGGAACATGATTACATTTGCTTTTGGAGGATAAAGGGAAACATTCCTATTTCTCTCTTGGTGTATCTAGGCTGCCTAATGGAAGTAATTGTGTGTATCCAGAACAAGAATGTGAAAAGCTGCAGAAATATGGAGAGAAAAATATGCTCCTAAAAAGAAGGGAAAAACCCCCCCATAAATTCTTCTGATTCTTCTTGATGTTTAGGTTAGCAAACATTTCTAAAAGCTACCAAAATCATTAAGGGCTGCTCCTGAACAGATTTTATCTGTGTAGGACTAAGAATAGTTTTTCAGTATAAATAGCCCTCTTTATCCAAAAAAAGAAGTCACCTTTTTCTTTTCTTGATGATCTAGGATGGTAACTACAACAAGATGCGCTCTGGAAGGGGAAATTACTTCCAGTTTCACTTGGTGTTAGGAACTTAAAAGTTCATCCATCCCTGTTTTCCTCCAGAAGATGATGAGAGCATGGTTTGCAAAACAAATGCCCTCATTGAGCAGTTTGCTGTTAAATGTGGTGCTCAGTGCTAAGAGCTGGCTTTCACAGGGCATCTTGGAAATTATTGCAAAATTGCCTTATTGAATTATGCACATTTTGGATCCATCTCCCAGCAATTTGCATTTCAGCTTCTACAAAATTCTTTGAAACATAACAAATTAAGCTTCTGTGTTTTCTGTCGGGATAAATAGCATAAACCTCATTTAACAGACAAGCAGAACTAAGGCCACAAATGATTCATGCACTTCCATCTGCACTTGGGTATCCACCACCCTTTCAGCCCTAGGAAAACCATTTTCCCTTTGTATTTCTGGTTTCCATTCCTCTCACCACTGGTCCCTGACACTTCAGATTCTTTTGCACTATAATAGACTCCAGTATCCTTTCTCTGTACCCCCCTAAAAACATGTCATATTACATTTTTTGTTCAACTTATCTCTTTTTATTTTTAAACCTACTATGTAAAGGTGCGATCTGCACATCTTTCAGAGCACATCCACTTTTGCAGAGCAATATGGAAACATCAGAAGGGCCCTGCTGAGGCAGGCAGGCATCTGTCTAGCTCAGGGCACTGTCTCCCACAGTGGCAGCAAGAGATGCTCAATAAAGGGGGTGGATCAGGCTGGCCACTGCCTGAAGTCCCTTCCCTTCTCAACCTCTCAGCAGCCACCAGCATTGGATTAGGGGTATTAAAAAATACGTCCTCACTTATTCACTTTAGGATCTGTTTGTGGTCCCGATGTCCCTGGAGTTCTTTTTAAACTTGCCAGTGCTATCTGTCTCCATGGCCTCCTACGGCTACAAATTCCAGAACTTCACTGCCTGCTCTTTAAACACTACAATTTTGTCTGTGTTTCAATTTAACCCTGTGTTTCACTGATTTCAGTAAGAATGATGGCACCTGGTTTTAATTGGGAGACTTGGTGAGTAACAGCTCTATGTTCTGAATCTGTATTACCTGCAAGCTCCAGGATTTTGTAAACTTCTATCCCATCTTACAGACTTCTCTACAAGGTGAAAAAGTCAGCATTTTCAAAATCTCCTCATTAAGCAGCTCTTTCATCATCTTACTCATCTGTAACCCTTCTCTGTACGCCCTCTCCTTCTGCTATGTCACAGATTCATAGAAATGTAGAATCACAGAATGATTTGGGTTGGAAGGGACCTTCAAAGGCCATCTAGTCCAACCCCCTGCAATGAACAGGGAGATCTCCAACTAGATCAGGCTGTTTAGAGCCCTGTCCAACCTCACCTTGATTGTTTCCAGGGATGGGGCATCCATGACCTCTGTGGGCAACTTGTGCCGGTCTTTTACTACCCTCACTATAAAAAATGTCATCCTTATATCTGGTCTGAATTGGTTCTTTTTTAGTTACAATTTCTTCCCTTTTGATTTCCCCCTTGTCCTACTGGTACAGGCCCTGCCAACAAGTCTGTCCCCATCTTTCTTACAGGCCCCTAGTAAGTACTGAAAGACCACAATGAGATCTTGACAGAGCTTTCACTTCTGCAGGCTGACCAACATCAACCCTCTCAGCCTTTCCTCATAGGAGAGGGGATCCATTCCCCTGATCATCTTTGTGTTCTTCTCTGACTGCTCCACATCCTCTTTATGTCCCAGAGCTGGATGCAGTACTCATGTCCTTCCTAGAATGCAGGAACCAAACGCAGGATTCAAAATATTCATGTTCACAAGGGTGTGTACAGCAGTAAAATCATTCTGGCTTGTATGCAACAGCTTTCCTCGTGGTTCCCAACATCTTGTCGGGGATTTTTTGGCTGCCATTGTAGCAAATACAAGTGGGCAGTGAATATTTGACATGTTTTTTCTTAACATGGAAGGGGAGGAATGGAAAGAAGTAGTTTACTTAAGCTTTAAATTTTTCAGGATGGAGTCTTTAAATAATCATTTGAACACAAGCTACAAACTGAGCCATTTGACATTTTTCTAGTTTTTTTACAGGTCAGGGATTTTTCTCTGCTCACAGTTTAAGAAAGCGACAGAAATGTAGTTCCAATGGTGGTTAGGATGGTTTATGGTTAATGCCAGAGGTTTATGGTTAGCAATGTCCAATACAGCAGGTTATCTTTAGTCTGCCTAAAGCAGCTTCTGTGGGGTTTATTCTTGTTGTTTTTCAAATAAACTGGTACTGAAATGGGACCAAGATTTCAGAAAGTGGACAGAGAACAGGTAGAAAATGCCTACTCCATTAAAATGATACTCAAACATTTTAAACACTCTGTCATTCTAGTGGCCTATGGAAGGCATATCAAACTCCTTGCAGGCCAAATAAAATGATAAATATCTTCCCTTTGCCTCAGCTGCTTGCAGCTGTTGCAGCCTTTTGGTGTGATTTACTTACAACACATGGCATTTTGTTAAGGCAGAGAGACAGTAAGGACTGTAGGATTAACCAGAGATGTGGGTAGAGCAAAGGGGACCCTGCATCAGCCCTTGCCCAGACCCAGAGTGTCCAGGATGTGCCCCTGGATGCAGGGACTTGCCTGAAGAAGCAAGAAGAGATCTGAGCTCCTTTGCAGGGAGCCGGCCTTCCCACAGCAGCTGGAAGTTCTGTTTTGCTTCCGCCTGCTGGGAGCCCTGAATAATTTGCTCGTGGTCCTTGCCTGAGCGAAGCAAGCAGGATTAGGTGCGCAACAAACACAGATCAAAAAGACAAAATTTTGTCTCTCAGTATTTTACAGGGCATGTTAAATGGGATGACCATAGTTTTCAGCCTCTCAGATGACAGAAATGAGAATTGCCCAGGGATCCACGTTGTACCCTAATGGAGCACTGCATGTACTAAGGAGGACAGGTGGTTGGGTAGAAAAGAATGTTCCAATCTCTGTTCAAAATTGAGTAAATTTTATGACAATTTTTTAATATAAAGAATGCTGAAAGTGCATTTTAATCATCTAATATGTTGCTAAGAAAATAAAAGAGGACTATTCAAAAATATATTTATTCTCATGGCACCCCCTGTGAGATTTTCAAGTGTTCTCAGGTGAAGCTGTGTAACAAAGATGTGCAATTGTCTCCCCTACTTGCTAACAACTCCCAGTGATATTCATCCTTCAATTTCTTTGTCACTAAGGGAAGTAGGTAGTTAGTAATTAAACACATTGAAAAAAGAAAATGAACAGAAAATATTAATTAAGGATTAGGTAAAGCTTGCTTAAGTGAACACGTGCAAATACTGTAGGAAGGAAATGGGAGTTGCTATACAGAAAACAACCTGCATAGTTTGCTCTTCTAAAGACTCACGAGGAATCGTGATGAAGGAAATGAACACAGCCTTTAGAAACTGGTGCGGTTTATTCCCATCAGGTATCTGGAATTTAGAGTAATATCTCTTTAAACACAGAGTGATGAAACTTACATTTCCATGCCCTGTGTTGGGTTGAAAAGATATATCATTATTTTCAGAAAATGGAAGAGAGAGCTTGAAAGTCTTTTAAAACCATATTGGGACAACATTTTGGTGTTGTATGAAACAGCAATTCAAGCAAAGGCAACTGATTCAAACAAGATATAAACCAATCTTACCTTGCTATAACCCACAGCATTCCTTAAGTCCTTCTGGAAAGAGAGCCAATAGTAAAGGAAATAATTTTCTTTTTATGACACCCTATAAACAGACAAATTTAGAAGTCTCACAGTAAAAGCCTATCTTCAAAATCCTCAAATTTCATGAAGTTTCAAGGTAGGCAGTGCCCTGCGAGCCCCAGTGCCAGGAGTGGGTGGCTAGTGGCAGGATGAAGCGCTACCTTATGCTCATCTACAAAAACCAGTAATTGCTCAGCTCTATCTGACAAACAGACCTGGATATGAAAACTGCCACCATACTTCAGTCCAGCAAGGCACGAGTGGAGTTAATGCCTTTCAGCTGCATAAACTGCAAATATATATAATATGGCATGTATAGAAAGGCCACTGAATCTTTAAAGGGAAACAGGCAGAGCTAATAGGTTTCTTTGAATATAAACATCAGTATATATTTTCGTGACTCAACTCAGCATATTCTATATGGGTTGTAATTTTAAAATTAGTGGTTGAAGGGAGAGATAAGCACCATCAATAAATTAAACTGTAACCCAGCGGTTTAGTCATGAAAGGTTAAAATAAACTTGCTTGATTGATTATGAATTTTAAACAGTTTTTCTTCAATGTAATCAGTGCTCTACCAATGTCATTGCTCATTAAAGAAAAGATTTTCATTCCAACATTTGATTGAGGATGTTTTTTCTCATTTACATTTTGCTTTCTACCGAGTAAGCATCTTGCCTTCAGAATTATTAGATTTTTTCCCCCCTTGTCTGTCCATAAAAGCCGTAAAGTGGGATGGAGCAGTGATTTAGAGGGATACTACATAAAGATTGAATGAAGATATTGACTACAGGCCCTAATGCAAACAGGACTGTCTGATGGACTGCCTTTGACAGGATGATGGAAGGGAGCCTTGTGGCCTACTTAGCTGCCCTTCTAATTGGCCTTTATGAATATTTAATGAAATCAAGATGAAATTCAATCAGAGCTTTTACCTGCTGAATCTTAGGGAAAAAAGCGGGGTATTATTAGATTTTCCTAGCCCTTGTATACAATAAAACTGTACTGAAATGTCTGTCTGTTAGTCAGGTGGCTGAGATATGCTTTTTATCCAGGGACTTGGTTTCTTCCAAAGGAATTAACCTTTTTACCACAAAAAGCAGCACGATTTTCCATTTGCATGCATCACTGGTATTTTATTACTGGCATAGTATAATGTTTAAGCCATGAACAAGCAACAGCTATTCCCTTTGAAAACATACCCTTAGCAAATTCTTAGTCTATGCCAATTTGAAGCCTTTTAGGGAACTTTGAGGTCATATAATAGTTTCAGAACTACATAATGCTGTAGCCTAATATTTTGTGCCACATTGGTTGATTTATGAGAGAGAATTTGCACAAGCTCATTTCTCAAACGTAATCTAGGTTGCATCAATAACATTAAATTATAGCAATGAGGTATAAAACAGTCCGACAGGCTCCTGCTGTAGTACACTCTTACATTCATTTAAATGTAGATTTTGTTTTTCTGAGTAGAATGCCAGAAAAGCTTTTCATAGAAGCACAATGGACAGATTAATCTGTAAATGGTAAATTCAACAGTGAAGGAGGTTTTCCCCATTTTTAGTTTTGTGAATTTTATCTTTCTCCCCCAAGATAAGCTGTTTATTCACAGTATGTTGCTTTTATGCATTTTCAGTATCATTTTTTTGGACAGAAAGGAGTTTGGTACTTAGAGATAAACACAGCATGTTAATACTAAGCAATGCATGAGTAAAACCTTACAGATGTGACTAAATAAGAACATTTCAGTATCGTTATTTAAAGGCTTGCTTTTTCTAAATAAAACTAGTTTTGTGGGCATCAGGAATGCTCCCTTGGGTCACTAATGCTGATGCCAGCACGTATAGAGCACATACTTGAAAAGCAGACAGGTGGAGGTGCATGGATGAATGGATACCTGGCTTCCCTCCGTTTGTAGGTCTTTGTAACTCTCTCTCCCTGAACACATATACAAATGGTAACCTTGTTAGGATTATTTTTACAGGGCTGTGCATGAGGACAGCATGGTAAGCTCCCAGGTTCTGTGTGCAGCTTCTGTCATGGTGCTTTTACTTCCGTGTGACTGGGCAAATATCAGGAATAATAGTAAATAATGAAATAAGATTCATTCTGGGGGAGACTGCAGGCCTGTGCTTTCCAGCTTCTTGCTCCAGCAGTGCCCAGTGGCCAATACTCAGGGGAAATTTTCCAGAGTGGATCCCTGATCCTACTGAACTTCCACCACTGATCACTGTTCCAGTCTCCCCCATGGGGCAGGGCTTCTTGGGGGCCCTCACAGGGACTCTGGGGATTGCTGTAGGAGCTGTAAATAGTCAGAATACAAAAAAACTAGGAAAAAAAAGAGTGATAAATGTTACAGGGAAACTGGACAGAGGGGCAGCTCTGGTGTTTCTGTTGGTACCTCCCTGAGCTGTGCCTGGATGTGCAAACACCTGACTCTGGCTTTCCTGTGATGGCCCGGGCTGAGCTGACACCAAACACGCCTGGCCATGAGGAAGCAGCTACAAAAGCACGAGGTTAACAGAGATGTGCCAGCACTTTCCTGTTCAGCTCTCACACTGACACATACTTTATCTCCTAATTGCATTTTTTCTTCTCCCTTTCAGTGTATGAGCTGTGAATCTTGGGAGTTGGGAATTCATAAGCAGGATCTGAATACACAGAGAAAAGCAGCTCTCCCCAAAGCCCCATTCCTTCAGGTAGCTCTTTACCCAGGGGACAGTCATCTAGTGTAAACAGCAGCCTACACCCTGATGACTAAAACCATTTTCGAAGCAAACTAAATGAAGTTATATCAGCGTATTTTGCCTTTTGAGTTTTCTCAGTGTATACAAAAAATTGAAGGATGGATATGAGGGTGAATGCTTATGCATGTATCTGCATGCATGAATGCTGAGCTAAGGAAAATAAACTTGACAGTCTTTCAGAGGCTAAAGACTTTGTACAAAGGCAAGTACGGAACTGGCAATGAGAGCATAAGGCTCTCCACATCAGCCTTGATTTGGATTTATGTCAACTGTACACATGGATGAGATATTTCAGCCCACTGGTAAAAGTCGTGTGGTCTTTGCATCTTATTGTCCAAAGTCTTTTTTTAATCTCTCCATATAGAAGGTGTCAGTAGCACACATCTTTTCAAACGTCTGAGGAAAGAGAATTCACCAGACACAGTACATTCTGCCATGTTTCTCAGTAACCACTCAAATTGTTTTGTGGAGCTTTGTTGAAATGGACTGTGAATATTCACGTCACAGATTTGCTTTCAGTAGATTGAACACATCAGTTTGTCTTCAGATCAAACAGATATGCAATGGATTTCCACACAGAGATTGGATTGCTTATTTAAACACAAGTTTTAGTGGTGATAATTAAAAAGAAAACAGGGTTTTGCATAAACATGGTCAAAACAAAGTAAATTTTGATGCATACACAGAGCAGTGCTTACAAAGAGAAGTCTACTTGCTTTCTCAGAAACAAGATACCTGTAGCCTTTGGCCCATGGAAGCCATGACAGTGAATGATACTTTTTGAATGTTTTAGAATCCTCTCTGTTAAAATCAAAATGTACATCCCTTTTTAACATCTCACTATTCTGCACTTGATGTCTTGGACTTTCATCCAACTTTCACTCTTTCTTGATCCCCTGGTAGTGACCTCAGCAGGACTAAGGCGGGATATAATTTACCAAGTGAATGATACGGTCTGAGGCTGATAATTAAGTTTATGTTCAAGTCAAATTCAGCTCTTCACGGGGACTGCATTCCTTCCTGATGCTGATCAGAAATGAAACCAGATGCTTTAGATTTGGGGAGGATTGCTGGCAGTAGTGGAAGTGACATGAAGGTGGGAAAGTACATCAATGCATCCCAAAACATCTGAGATGAGTGAAGTGTGTCCTGCTTTAGGCTTAATATAATTCAAATAGAAAATTAATTTGTGACATATCTCTATGTGTTTCTTTTCTCATTACTTGCTGGCAGAAACTTCTGTTACTGGAGAAACTGTTGGTATCTAGAAATGATGGATTTGATCTGAATTTCTATTCACCCAGGGCAGAAGTTCAAGTTGCTAATTATTTTGTGTCTAGTTACCAGTGTGTGAACAGGCAATAGAAATCAGAAGGGGCATTAACTGGTGTTATAGAAAAAATATTATTTGCTAACACTTCTGAAATCCTACTGATTTAAAAAGAAATTGGTATTACTTTCTTCTTCAGCTATAGATTTAGAGACTGTGTAGCATTGGGAGTTATTTTAGAGGCAAGGCTGGGACTGGATCTGGGGCAAGAAGCAGGGGCTTGGAATTACAGCATCATTTTGGTCTCTTCCAACCCAAACCATTCTATGATTCTGTGATTGTCCTCTTTCTCTCTGCCCATCATGGACTTGGGGCAAGATGTTTTAGGGGTCAGGCAAGGTGCAGGTGGAGTCAGCAGGCAGCCAAGGGCAATGCATTTCCCGGGACAGGAAGCAGCAACAGCAGTGCAGAGGCTGCAGAAGGCACATTTCAGTACCCACTGCAGGAACCAGATGTGCTTTAACACCTTGCTCTACTGAAAGAGCCAAAACCAAATCCAGCACAGCTTCATCTGCAAAATGATTAGAATATTACTTTGTCTCAATGTTTAAAATAAGATCAATTTAGATACTATATGTGCATTCAGATAATAAATGCCTCCTCCTTCCAAAGTTAATGTGCCTTTTTTCTCTGTTGAAGAGGTCTTTGTTCCTTTATTGACAAAACTGAGAAGTGAATAGTGTCAACTTCTTAGCTATTGGAGCTGAGATACAGCCTCGTGGGATCTGCTTCCAGTTGTGTCATTGATTCTCTCTGTCACCTCAGGTAAATCACTCTTACCTCACTCCAACCATTTGTAAAAGAGTAACCACACCAAATCAGATCAAAGAGCAACTTCATCCTGTAACCAGTAATGAGCTGTAACAAACACATCATTGAGAGTTCCTAAAGTGGGCAGCCATGGAATTACATATTATGGCCTCATTTCTTCTTGAAATACCAGAAAATGGTTAAAGCCTTACTCTAGACAAAGAGCTAATTCCTTTACTTCTTTCTATCCAAAAGTACCCCTGAATATTCTCATTAGAGGTACAGAAACCAAATAATTCTTAAATCATACTAAATCTTTCTTACTGTTTTGTGCTAGAGTGTTTCAGAGATTAGCTATGCATATTGCAAGAATTATTCATATAATATTTCAAATTTTCAGCCCTTCTGTTTCATTGAACTACCCTTGTCTCCTGCCACTTCATAGCGGTAAATGTCAGTCAGGTTAATTCTTTTACACCATTTCCTACTGTCTGTGTCCTTTTTTCCCTCTAAATGAAGGGGCCCCAGCCTTTGCTATATGCTCTGAGCTGTATATCCATAACACTCATTTCATCTGTTTCAAAGAGTTAACACTCTTTGAGATACAGTGACCAGAACTTAATGCAGCAGGTAAAAAAAATATTTTTCAGGCCTGGAGTACTAATGCTGTCTGATAATCAACTCCCATCTTTCTGCTTTACTGAACTGCTGTGCAGTTCACTCCATGTAATACATTTTCAGATCATTTGAGGATAGATACTACCCAGAAGCAAAGGACTATGAGAGTATTATCTGGTGCTTTGTATGTCCAAGAAACGAATTCCATTTCCTGGATCAGACAGAAATGAAACCAATATCCGAGCCACTGTATTATCTATACACAAATTCAGAATGCTCTGATCTCTCACCCTCAGAACATGACACAAGATCTTTCCTTAACTCTTGTGGTATTAAGTTGATTAGAGATATTTTATCTAAGACTATCTCTGGACTCCAAAGCTCAGCAGTCAGAGCTTTTGCCCAATTTCATTTACTTTAATCCTGCTGTTCCAATAGAACTTCAGCAGAGGGTCTTCTCTTTCTCACATTTTGTAGGAAATAGAGCTGAGCTGTAAAACAGCTTTTTATCCCAGCAGTTCAACCCCAGTCCAATTCATTTGATTCCAGTCAGAATTGCATTGAACAGTGATTAGCAAACATTTCTAAAAACTAAGCAGTGAGCAGCAAATACAGCATGAAGCCAATAAAGAGGATGCTTTCCCTGTGCATTGGATCAGAGATTTTTACAGAATTAAACTTTGGGGGTAGGTTCTTCACCTACACCTTTCTTCATCTACACCTTTCTTCAGCAAACAAGGAGGAAAATAAAGACTGTGACAACTACACAAATGGAGCTGATCAAGTTGAAGAATTGTCACAATAGTCTGAGAACTGAAGTGAAGCACAGTTTGAAATGAGGGATGAGACCTTCAGCTGGTATAAATCAGCTAATGCTGTAACACCTGAAGAGTTGGCCAAACATCCTTGGACTAGGATAGGATAAAAATTTTTGTGTGGAATTTCCAGCAAACTGGGTTTCTTCACAGCAGCTATTGTTATGAAAAGCACAATTAAAGGGGAGGAGTGACATGTTAATATTAATAATATAATATAATACAATAAACATAAATTAATCCCAGAATATAGGCTATAAATGTTTCATTGCCATGAATCTAAGAAGTAGGATGCATTTCAAGTAGAATGCATAGGAAAAACAATTACACAGATGCATGTACATTATTGCAGTGCAAGGAAATAAATGAAAACCTTAAATTATTACTAAATAGCTACAATTCTTTCCCCTCTCCCCCTTTTTTTTTTTGTTTTGTCAGGAATAATGACTATGTTTATGTCCCAAAGGAAGGCAAATACGTATTAGTCAGACTGCTGGTTCAGGACTGAAGCCTATGACAGTATTTTTAATAAAATACAGACTATTTAATATCCGCTTTTTCGTGTCTGCACAACTTATAATTATTGCCAGCAGGCAAAAAAAGGAGCAGTAGGGGAAAAGAAAACAGTGAAAAAATCTTTCCTGATCACTAAAAAATGGTATGAAAAGATAGGCAGGACATATTGGAGACAGTGCTTGGATTCAAGTGACTGGAGCGAATTGTACAAATACTGTGAGACAGTTAAACATCGAAAAAGTCTTACACAACCAACATTAACTCACAGGACATGCAGCACTTGAAAGATCTAAAACCTAAACCAAAACCAGTTTCAGCCTGCAGGCCCCTTTGGAGCCTGGACTGTGCAATTACAGGTACTGCAGATGGTGGAAAGCTGAAGGCACTATTTATTTTTTGGTGGCAGACCAAAAGTACTCACACGGATTTAAAAAAAAAAACAAAAAAACGCCTCTTATTTGCTTTGGTCTCTGTGTGCCCTCCACAGCACATTCTGTGGTTGCTTGGAAATGGACAGGTTTTCAGAAAACTGACTCCAAGTTCAAGGGCCAAATTCTCTGTTGGCACAACTCCACCAACACTAATGGTGTTAAGCCAGCAGAAAATTTGGCTCCAAATACTGTCTGATCAACTGGTCTGTCCATAGACTCCAAGAAGCCCAGAGATTTTCAGCACAGTTTAACTCAGGGTAGCTAGAATGGAGTACGGGCTGTGGTTTCCGTCATATAATCGACATTAGTGATGCTGCAGGGTATGGAGTAGAAACACATTTATCCGTGTTACTAACCATTCCCTGCTGGAAGACTTGGCTCAAATTCGTAGGAGCTATGGAGTCAGGAGTTTAGTAGCCAAATTCTATTTCTATTCCCTTAAAATAGACTCCAGAAAATCCCAGTCCCAGGAGCTCCTTATTGCACTGTGGAAGTCTCTCCACGTGACATTCCCAGTTAGTCCAAACCAAGGCACACTGACAGCGCTGTGGCAGGGTGGGCAATCTGCAGGATAATCTGCCCTCTCCATTTCAGATTATATTGCCAGACTAATTTATTTCAGAAATACTGCTTCACTTCTTTCAAGGTTTTTAAGGAAAATGCTTGCTGGCCCTCAATACTGAAAGATGATTCAACAATTGGTATTTGTCACCTTAGTGTGCATTTTGTTTCCTTTCAGATCGATTTAATGAGATGGGTTAGCTTCTGCTTCAATTTGATGATCATAAAATGTACTTCTTACATAATTAAAATAAAAATTGACAAATATGTTAGAAAATGGCCATTTACAGATTTATAGACAGTAACTGGACCCAGTTCAATTGGCTGGCACTGCCTGTTTTAGTTTGCTGGATAGAAATGGATGTGAACCTCCTTAATGCAGAGTAAACAAGTCTTCCTGTATAACTGACATTGGATATTTACTTGGAGAGACATTCTGATTTCAAAATTATTCTCAACAAATACAGTTGTTTCCAGATAATTGAGACTGCAATTTGCCACCCAAACTGTTTATTTTGTTCTGCCTACAAGTTCCTCATCAAAGAACGTTGCCCATCTAGGTTGATACCCTTGTCCCAGCCCTTTTAGAGAAATCCTGTTTCCTTTCCTGGTTTCAGTGCTGTCCAGCTTTTCAGTTCTATCTAACACTTCTATGAAATCTCTGAGCTCAGTTTTCATAGAAGCAGAATAAAGGTTTTTTGGTGGTTTAGGTTTTGTTTTTTAGTTTTGGGGGTTTTTTTACTGCTACAGCCACAGGCTTAGAACATAATTTATAGAAGCATTGGTAACCCTCTCTCCGACTAAGAGCAGGCACTGCCTCTCTCACAGTGCTCATGCCGATGTGGGCATACACTCCAAAGGCCTCTTTACTGGAAGGACTGATGTGAGAAAAGAAAACTCAGTGATTTTCACAAGCAAGCCAGAGCTGGCATGCTCCCAACAAATGCTTTCACTGGCACTGGTGCCCCATAAACACTGAATTCGTTTTCTCATACCAGGCTATTTATGATTCTCATGTGAGGCATGGCAGTCATTCATCTTTCTCACAGGACAAGCAAACAGGGCAAGACCAGTACTAACACTGAGCATGTTGTTACCATTACTCAGAAGTAGATTTATTGGCATTGTATCTTTCAAAGTAACAGGAGGTAGCTCAAAGCCTTCCTCTACAGCAGCTGTTTAATAAAACTACTCTGCGCTAGTTGCTTTCATATTTTAATGCCAAATCAACCATAGTGGGGTGAAAGAGGAGAAGCAGCACTACAGGGAATACAGAGTTGCATGGACAGCAATGAGATGGAGAGCTGATTTCATACCTTTCAGCTACAGCCAGTTTTGTTGACACTCTGTCTAGCGCTATAGGGATCCAATTCTGCATTCCCTCCCTCAGCCAAGGCTGCTCTTTATTTCTGAAACATATCTGTGACTCCAGGAGAACATGCTAATGTGTTGTCTTACTGGGGAGAATTACTCTTGTCTGACCTTATCAATTAGAGTTGGATTTCTTCAGGAATAGATAAAGACAAAAAAAAGCACATCTACAGGGCGCTGCGCTCTATCCTGAGCTTGTTGTTTATGATAGATGAAACTAACAGTCTTTTGGAGGGGCCTGTTTCTCTTATTTTGAGAAAATTCCAGTTGACCAGTTCAGCTTTGATGCATCTCCTGTAAAGATAAGTGAGATGGATCCCACACAGTGTGACTTGACAGACGGCCATTTTCAAAACATGTCTATAAAGAGAAAGTTCTTCTGCAAACTTAGTGTTTGAGAGAATAGAGATGGCCCAGAAATGCTGAAATCCTACTGACTTTAGGAGAGCACAAAACCTCATTTTGTATGGTTTCACTTCAGGTGTTTATCTACCTTTACCTCCGGCTACACAAATTGCAATTAGTTTTGTGCTAGCATTTGTATTTTACTGTTATCTAGTATCTCCTAGCTTATTTTGCTAATATTTCTTCTTTTTACTGTAATAACCCAGCAGAAGTTAATATCGGTTCCGGCACTAAAATTCCATGGTGGAGATATAGAACTTTTGGGTGAAAATGAGAGAATGCTTTTGCCCAAAATTAGCTGAAACTCCTGTTCAGTACAACAAAGTCACTTCATCCCTGGATTTCTTGCAGGGGCCTAATTTACCAAGCAGCTTCCCCACCCCAGCCATTATATGGAAAAAAATTAACATTGTGCTTGTCATTGCTCACATGAGCTGCTTCCAAGCAGATTGTTTTCTCCCTATTCAAGTGCATAACTAACATCAGGCACACCTAATTCTACTTGTCGAGTCATGGTCTGGTTTTTAAGTCTTTCTGGAAGCTGGCGATATACCTGTGTGTATGTATTTGTTTGGGTTTATGGTGTACCTCTCTCCTGGGTCAATCCTGACTGTTCAGTGTGACGGAGCTGTTTCCTTTTACTTTGTACTCGTTCCTGTGAAAGCAGAACAACGTGTGAGGCTCACGTTGCGCATGCATGGACCTGATGACTGGAAGGTTATAGCTCATTCTGTCAGAGATTACTCCTCTCTCTTGTTCTCCACTGTGACTGAATGTTTTCCCCTCCAAGCTGCAGAAGCATCATGACAGATCCACCTTCATACATCTTTGTCAAAAGTTTTGCTAGTTACCGAGCTTACAAACTTCTGCTGTGCTTGTAGCACACCTGTATTCCAGTACAGTAGCTTGGGTTTCTCCTTTCTTTTGGGGGAAGATTTTTCCTAATTTTTAAATCACTAACAAATTGTTTGTGCAAGATCTGCTTATGCATCTCAAGTTTTCGTCTTGCCTGTGCATCCAAGGAGCACAAATGAGCCCCTAACCTCAATGCTGAGCAGGTGCCACACGACAGAGCCTCAGCAATTGTTAGATGCTGGTGCTAATGAATGCAGGTATCTGGCACAGGCAGCAGTGCTGGATTTCAAGCTGCTGGAGGTGATGACTTTAGAGGCACAGAAAGAAGATCAGAAATTACAAAAATACTTCCATTCCAGACTGTTGCGAAGGACTCTTGTTTCTTTCATGCCTAATTCAAAGAATTTACCGTGTTGGATGTGTGGCAATGTTTGTATCAAGAGTTCTTCCTGTTCCTTCAGGAGTCTCGATCCCTTACATTTCTTCAGATGTGTTCTTCAGGCTTTGTCTTCTCAAATACCTGAAGTTAATTGGATTTCAGAGAATAAACAGAACAAAATGTTCAACCCTTAACCTCCTTTGCTTTTGTTATCTCTCATAGAAGTTATGTCCATAAATGCTAACTGGCTTTCTGATTCAGAAAATCAGCCTTCTAAAATGGTATTATTTACAAGGTTATATTTAGTACCATTTGAAATTCATCTGACTTGTTTTGCTTGTTAGTTCTGCTTATGTAATGTGGTTTAAGTATTTCAAAACTCCTTTCCCTATTTTTAGATTTTTCTTATTCTATAGCATCTCTTGCTAAAGGGACTTAAACGAGAAATGGAAGTTTCTGCCTCCTTTCTTTACTACTGTGTTGAGAATCTTCCTACAAAGATTAAGTTTAAAGTATCTAATCCAGAAAGAAGCATCAGCAGCTGGATGGCTCAGGGAAGTGGCTGTCCTCATGTGCCTTCCAGTCTTTACAAACTTTAGGGTGAAATTAATTTCATCTGATGACAAACCATAGTTAAGACCGTGTTTGAGCTGCCAATTTGGGCACTTTCTAAATTGCTGGTGTGTGCAAGGAAACTCTAAAAGATGATTCACTCTCCCCTAAGACATTTATCCTAGAGAAGTAAAAAGATTCATCCTATAGAAGGGATTTTATTCATCCATTGATATTAAAGAGAGACAAGATAACTAACTTACATTAGATGATTAGTTTCGAAATAGCCAAGGCTGTGAACTTCAGTCAGTGCTATGCCACATGGAATTTTCACATACAATATTACAAAGGTTGCTCACAATGCAAATGTGTGCACCATTATGCAAATCAGTGCACCAAATTGTTTCTGAGCAAGGAATACAGCTCAGCTTCACTTGGGCTGCCTCAATAATACCAAGTTTTCAGTGGCTCTGGCATGGCAGCAACTTTTGAGGGAGAAGTTCAAGTTGTACCCCTTTCTCAAGCTCAGGAGCTTTAGTCTCCAGTAGACACTTATCCCTTGCTGAGCATAGTTTTCCACCCGTGTAGAGTTCACTGTAAAGATGAACAGAAAAAAAAAAAAAAAAAGGGTTGATTCCTGAACAATGCTGAAAATGCTGAAAAATCTTGGCACTTCTGTGTCAAGCCTGGCTGTGCTGAGGCATCTTGAGAGGCTGATCACCTCGGGATGGCTGCAAGTGCTGAGGGTGGCCCAGAGCAGGGGCCTCACGTGTGCTCTGAACTGCTCCCCGAGTTGCCTTTGCACTACTAAAAATGGAGACTGGCCAGCTAAAAGTGAGCCCCTAAAGTCAGCTGCTGTCACTGCAGCAGTGCTGCTGGACTCCAGTTCCAACCGTGATTGGATTCCTCATTTTGTGTTTCTGTTCTGAAATTGCCTGTAATTTACCATCTAGGGGTACAAACTTTGAGACTTTGTGGGTCTTGCTTCTAGATACTTTCTGAAGATGCAGGTCTAGAACCATTTATGTCAAGTGAGAATTTCTCCTGCAGTCTTTAAAGAAGTATAAGGACAATTTATAAAATGTTTATTAAAAGTAGGTGCCTTTTTTCCTTTTTATGCCCAAGAAAATTCTTATTGTTCAATCTCTTTGAGTAAGTATTTTAAAAATAGCCTGGTTGTAATATATTCTATGTGTACTTGGGATCAAATGCAATTTCTTCTTGGAGATTTATATGTAATTATTTTATCCAGGCTCCTTCCCCCTTTAGCAATCTTAACAGTGCCCAAGGTTACTTTAGACCAACACTGATAAAATTCATTCTCTGATTAAAAAAGAGTCTGATATCAAAACTCTATGTACACTGTAGACTTCTATTGTTATAGAGTCCTTATTGTCTTGAGTTCATAGGCTGCAGTCTTTGGAATATTGAATTACTCTACAGCTTTCTGTACTCTCTTTCCCTCTCTGCATTTTAAAGAGTGTTCATAAACCATCATTTTATTGATGCCATTTGAATAGCAAAAAATTTGCAAATTCTTCTAAAAGTAGTGGATACCAGGAATGCAGCTATTGCTCAAAGACCTCCTTTAAGGTTCCCTTGTTGTTAGCAAAGAAAAAAAAATATACCCCTCAGTGTTTTGGAATCATCTGTCCTTTAAAACACTTAAAAATATCCTACTATCTGTTCTTGCCATTATATTTATTAAGGAAACCATATAATGTCTAGAACAGGTACAGCACAGTGTGAGGTTAATTCCTTTAGATGGTAAACTAGTAACTTGCTGAAGATTACACAAGAAGTTTATTGCAGACCAAATAACAGATAACTGATATTTGAGACATGATATCATCTGCTGTGGGTATAATGAGCCCAAAGTGTCCTGTGAGGGAAGAAGGATATTGTTCTACAGTGAGAAGAGAGAAAAAGCAAGAACTGTTTCTGTTATTTTATGTCACTAAATCAGGATTCTCTTCAAGCTGCATTGTTATTAAATTTAAATGAAACTAATTATTAAAAACGGCATGATATTTTTTTCTTGGAATTTAATGAATCATCACTTAACCAGCCCCACCCACAAAAGAACAACCACTGTTTTAGCAGCTTTGGAAAGGAAGCAGTCAAATGATATTACAGATTTAAAGTACAGGATTGAAATTGCAGGTCTGGAATTTTAGCAGACTTCAGCACCACTAATACATTTACTGGGATTTAATGTGTGAACACATTAAACACAGAATGTGCAAAAGAATAATTCAGTCACAGAGAAAAGAACCAAACAAAAATTATCAAGAAGTTGTTGAATTTCTTAAATGGCCAGTCGGTGCTGAGCTCCCTGTTGAGTGGATGAAGTAGTTCATTAAAAATTCCCTTCCTACTACAATGCTCCTACCCAGGGAACTGAAAACTTGCGTCAAAGTGTTTTGTTGCCACCGGACAGATCCGTGGAGGGGGAATTCAATGTTGAGTGCATTGAGAAAGAGACTGAATGCTCCCACAGCAGTGCAGTGCTGCCAGCTGGGCCAGTCACAGCACCTCTGGTTGTGCAGTAGGGCCTTCCCAAGCCCGTGGGACCAAAGCTCTTTCTAGGAAATGAGGAGGATGGCAGGAAGAAGGGCATGCTGGAAAAACACCGAAAGCGATTCCTAGCAGGCAGGAGGGCTGAGGAAAGCCAGCAGCTATTGTTAGAGAAAGGAGCAGCGACAGCCAGCAGGAGACTGAGAAGCACTAATCACTGCTAAATCACTGGAAGATGTCCCCACTAAGCAGAATTGCCACCCCTGCTAACCAGCAGCCATTGACATTAAATATTGTGGAGCTGAGCTCGGCTCTCTCAGAGGCATGCTGATTAAAAATGCCCTGATGAAATGGTGTGTACAGTAAGAAGTGGTACTTAGTATTTTGTCTTCATAATGCTTTAAATTGCTCTGTATCCCCACAAGGTATTTTGCCATTCTCCATTAAAAATGGGCAACTGAGTTTCAGAAGCACAGAGCTACTGCAGGACTCCACCGACTGCATTTTGGATTTGAGGATGCTCAGATAATTTTTAAAAGGGCCTGAGTTTACACTGTTTGATAGGCAATAGTGAATTCTTTTTCTTTATCACACCTGTTGTCAAACCCTGACATTGTCTCTAAGTTAGTCTTAATACTTCTTGCTTAACATAGACTAGAAGTTATATAAAAGACCAGAAACTGTTCCTCCCACATCAGTGTGAAATATTATGGTTCATTGTTTTGCCCATGCTGATTTATGATTTCACAGCAGTAGCTCCATTAAGCTCTAGAATGGATTTTCAGATCATAAAAGCACACTGTTTTAAAATTCTTTGTATTTTAGGACAATTTAATGAAGTAGTTAAAAATTATTCCAGAGTGAAAATGTTTTCTGCAATCAAGAAAAAAAAAATAATCTGGTACAATATAGGAAAGCAATTAAAAAAATTAAAAAAAAAAAAAAAGAAAGAAATCAAAACAGCTCACTCCTGATCATAGAATGATGCTTCTGAAAAAGAGGAACTCAGTGGGAGAGTTTTCCTTTTTCTTTCCTACTCTCCCAAATGCTTGTGATGTGCCCTGCAGTAATGCCACTTTCTTTGTACATTAGGGAACTTTTAGGGGAAATTGAAAAATAAATAAATAAAGGTCTTTTTATGCATTTTGAAGAAGGTCACATTTTGATTTTGCCTGGAAAATATTTTGAAATAGTGTGGGCCAGGGACAGTCCTTTATCCCAGATATTTCAGGGCTTTTATCTAACATTGCAGTATCCAAAAATCTTTCATGTGAAGTGAATATCTGCAGCAATAGCCATAA
Source organism: Edolisoma coerulescens (assembly GCA_013397115.1). NCBI lineage: Eukaryota > Metazoa > Chordata > Aves > Passeriformes > Campephagidae > Edolisoma > Edolisoma coerulescens. The sequence goes on along the minus strand of VWZW01008123.1, from coordinate 2,704,928 downwards.
TTTATTTGAGAGAAATGGAAATTTTCCCTTTTAAGCAACAAGAAGTCTGCCTGGGCTAAGATGCAGGGAAATGGTCTTGTTTGTTTGTTCCTTTTATTTTTGGTAATGTCTTAGATTTGGAAAAGCTTGCAGTGTCCATATGGTGAAGGGGGCATCCAGATCCTGGTACAAAACTTCTCCTTTGAATGGTCCAAGGAAAACCCCTCGGACCCAAAGCAGTATTGACAGTCCTAAGCAGGAGCTGTCTCTCTTCAAAGCCCCGTGTGTTTTGTGTCTCTTGAATCTGTAGAGAACTCCCTGAGGCTTCAAAAGAGAGACAGGGTAGGGGAAAACATCCCTCATCCTCCCCATCACTTGCCTCCCTCACGATGTTACAGAGAGGCTGCCTCGGGAAGAGCAGTGCTGGAAATCAATATTTGATCAGATCTGCTTGTGTTTATTGACATAAAAGAATATTTCATAGAATCATTGAGGTTGGAAGGGACCTTGGGAGATCATCTAATGGATGCTTAATGTCAGTAAGTGTTTTCTAATCTGATTGGTCCTTCTCCATATACAGGAAAGGTAACTCTGGCTCCCGGCAATGACAGGGCTGCTGAGGAGCCTGTGACAGCTGCTCCCAGTGGTGCTGGGAGAGAAGCACTGCTTGGCAAGCTCAGCACCCACACTGGCACTGGAATAACCGGGTTTAGAGCTCAGAATATCTTACATGATATTCATGTGGGGTGTACAGCAAAATTCTTCTGCCCCAATACTGGAGTTTTTCCTAATGGTTGGCAATGCAGAGAACAATTGTCCATGTAATGAATTGAGGTGAAATATGAGACTGTAGCCATGATGAGTGAAATCTTGGTAAAATGGGCACTAATCTTCCAGGTGGTTATTATCACATTACTTAAGTAAGGCCTCTCTCCAGCTCTGGAATTCTTGTGCAGCTGCTGTCAGATTTCACAGTTTACAAACACCCAGTTCAGTACCTGGATGTTTGAAAAAGACATTTTAGTCTTGCATAAAGCCCTCTTTTCATTATTTATTTATTATTCCTAACTGGAGATCCTGTTCCAAGAAAGACATGCATATGCCCACCCCCTACCATGATTTTGCTATTTTGAGAGCTTGTTGATATGCAGTTTGCAGGTGGCTCAGAAGGTGACTCATGTAGAGTGTTTCTTCTCTCTCTAGAAAAGGCCAGTGGCTTCTAACCAGGCTTTGGCTGCATCCCTCACGCAGCTGCTCAAACCCATTGCTGCTGCAGTATGACCTGAATTCCTGAGTAACCATTTTATCAATTTTTTTTGGTCTTGCAAACCCAGTTATTAGTACTATGCTTCTACTTGGAGTACTGCTCTGTATTTTGAGACAATACTTGAGACCATTTGTAAGCAGTGAAGATTCATAATTAGATATTTTTTTCTCTTTTTAGGGATTCATAGTGTTTCTTGTGACTGTGTATACATTTGCTTACAAGTAATAATTACAGTAGATAGTAATAGTGCTCCTGTAGTAGTTACATTCTAGGTATATTTCTATAAGTAGATTACACATTGTTGTGTGAATATATCTTCTCTGCAGTCAAAGCTGCATTGCCAGCTTGGGTAGAAATATCCAGTCTGGCTTCAAACTTTCTTGAGTACATTGGGGGAGTAGCTGGAGCAGAATGGATCTCAGAATGGGCTGGAAAACTTGCTAATGTCAGGATAGCATTTCCTCCAACAGGTTACAAATTATACTGTTCTGGTACTGCTGAGAATGGGGAATAATTCATCTCTCAGAGCTATCACTGCATATTCGTTATCAAGTATTGCTATAGATAGGTGATTTCCATAACCCTATTCATACCCCACGGAGTCAAAAACGAGTTTATCAAGGCATCTGTAATGAATATGTGAATGCTGTGGGGAGGGGCGAGACAGGACAGTGCTGAAAACAAAAGGGAAAAAGACAAATACTCTAAGCTTTGGATGGTAAAATGCCAAATGATAACAGAATATTACATGTTTTGTTACCAGAGGTTTTCTGTGAGTTACTTAATATTGGGGAAGGGAATAGATAAGCCCATGTGAGGGAGCAAGGATGACGAGCAATAAAGCAGAAAATAATAATTAAAAAAAAAAAAGGTTGGAAGAAGCAGAAAGTTGCTTGAAAACTGATTGTATAAAATATGTATAGACACCTTCAGAGATCAAAATGGCTGTTGAAAGTGAAGCTGCAAAAAGGAACCTTTCAGGAAGGTTTTTCTACATGCCCAGATTCCCGTGGCTGTTTTGTCGTTCCGAAGCCACTGCTGGGGGAGAGGCACACAGACGGGTGTCCGGACACACAGACAGGGCTGCTGTGCCTGCACAGTAAATCCAAAATGTCTGACGTGCACTGCTCTGACTGCAGGGAAATAAGTGTACATTACAGGCTGCTTTGGAGGATGGGATTGCTTTTTTTCCAATTCATTGAACAAATGTGTTAAAAGAACTAAAATGTGATGGTTTTGTGTTTTACCAAAACTGCAGGGAAATCACATTTTTTTTTCCCTTTCTTGTCATCAACATGTTTTCTTTATTCATGTAACAGTAGGTGTCATTTTTCTTTAATTATGCCCAGCTATCATATGTTGCTTTTATTTGTTGAGGATGTTAGTTTCAGGGAAAATAATTTAGACAGTTCCATTTTTCAGGCAACAATACACTAAATCCTGTGCTTACAAATTGCAATTAGATAAGAATTCTTCCTTCCACAATCAAATGTGGCAGTTTCTTACTGGAAAGTAATGATGAATCAAACTTATAGCGTAAAATGGGAAGATCAAAGCATTCAAAGAAAATGTAATGAAGAAAATACACTTTTATGGCTTGGCATTTTAAATGTCCTCTGTTATATATCACCGTGGCAGCACACAATGGTCTAAGTCTTTCTTTAGGAATGAATACAGATTAATGCAGCCCCATTTTCTCTGCCAGAATTTCCTTCCTCTGATCATATTTCTCTTCCCCCCACCTCCCCCCACAAACACACCCCTCTCTTCCCACCCTCAGACCTGAAAGTATTTTAAACATGGTTAACCTGTCAACAAGCCTTTGCTAAAGGTTTTTGTAGCCTTTGGTAATGACTTCTAGTTTACGTGACTAATTATCCCGGGATAAATAGAGATGAGGTGCTTTAGGATAAGGCTAATCTGTGTGTCTGCTGGAAGCTTGGATGGTGCATTTTAGAAAGGTACAAAACTCAGCAGCTCAATGAAATTAAGGTTGTGACAAAAGACAGGCAAATTCCAAATGAAGGCAAGCACTTCTCTTCCTGAGCTGCTGCAGTTGGGTGCAAGAAAGGCACTGATGGCATCTAATGAAAAGAAGCATCACTCCAGATTCTGGAGGTTATTCAGGTCCAGACTGAAGCCTGGACAGATGTTGCCTATTCTGTTTGGACAGATATATTTTCACACGCACACAGACCATAATTTTCCTGTTTTTACCATCCACCTTTTTGCATTTGTGTTGCCTTTATACTTTAAGTCCTAGTGGTTATCCATCTCTGCCCACCTCCCTCTGGTTCATGCCACAGGACAACCAGGCAGTGATGTAGGTAATTGTGTATTTACACACAGCAAAGGACAATCTGAGCAAAAAACTTAGTGTAACACCTCAACACTGCATGGTGTTCTCCCAGACTGGAAAAACTTATGAGGGAAACAACAAAACAAAGGAAATACAGCAGCCTTTTTGCTGAGCTGAGCAGTTCAGTTTTCAGAAGAGCTCTTGAATTGAGAACTTGACCTCCACAACACTAGGTAGAGTAATGCATAAGTACTTTAGGTAGTTTAGTCTTGTTTTCAGAAGTGATTTGAGGTGTCAGACTTCTTAGGATGCTTTTCCAAGCCAGTTGCAGGCAGGCCTAGCATTGCTCTAAGGCAGAGGGACTGGGTTCAGCACAGCTCTGCACATTTCAGAGGTCTCAGCAGCTCCTGCCCAGCCTCACAGCTCCAAATAATTTTACAGCTATGGTCAGTTCTCACCTGCCAGGTTAGTGATGGGCAATTCTTGATTGTCTCAGATTATGGGGCCATGCCTTCCATCCTTCCTGGCCACCTTGTTGAGCTCCTTGAACCTTCTTAGTCCAGGATGTTAGAAAAGGCCACAATTCCAGGATGTGCAAAATGTGAAAAATAAGACTTGTGCTTAGGAATGTACCCAAAATGCTGCCTTGCTTGCTGAAATTGCTTTTGGAAACACGATGTCTGACTCTTTTAGGAGCCTACAATGCAGTGCTTAAGACATCCAGAGCTAAGTTGCCCAGAGCAGGGAGAATGACAGATTACTCAATTCCCTTTTCAATTACTTAACCACAGGATCATCATTCTACTTCACTCAAATTGTGGTATATTGATTTCTGTTGTGACTCAAAAGATTTTAATTTTTAATAAAAAGTTAGCATGATATTCTCTTTATGTGTATAAATCCAGAATAATCTGCCTTTTGCAGACAGGGTATTTAAATTGAAAGACCCCACAATATCTCTCATGTTTATAAGGAGCTCTGCTTGATTTCACATAACCAGCACCCCCTTGCTCAATTTCCCCACAGGACTGCAGTAACACAAAAGCCTTTGAGGCCTAGATGAGACAATTATAACATAATGAACTTTTAAATTTCAATAACTCTTACCAAAAGTTGCTAAAAAGCTCCCATTGTAAAAAAATCGGAGTTTCAGAATATCAGGTGACGTAAATTACAGAGAAGCAAAAGGAAAAAAGTTATCCAAAGCCTTTCCTATCTTTTATTAAGTATATATATGTATCTATGTGACCATAAGGCCAAATTAATATGACTGGGTACAATACTAAAGAACTTGCCTTTAGTTGCCTGTAGGTTGTGCATACTGACCCCAAACTCCATTTTAGTGAGAAATGTGGTAACAACTCAGGTGAACACATTTTCCTTCCTTGGACATCCCAGCCCCCAGGTAACTGCAAATTCAGGTGTAGCACCTTGCCAGTGCAGCCCACACTCAGGGCAGAGCCCCTTCCCGAGCCATCAGCAGCTCTTAGAAACCCTATGCCCAGATAAAAACCTTCTATACCAGCAATCCCAATAGTGATAAAAAATTTCTAAATGTTTTTCCATTTGACAGCTCCCATGGAAAAGCTGCACAGTGAAACTTGGCCTGAGGAAATTTTTTGGGGACCTTCTGTACTTTCTGGCAGACTTCCCAGGAAGGGACTAATCAGAAAAAAGCCATTTTTCACACTTGTTCTTTGGCCTGTCCTCTGTGACCTATTTTCTTGACTAATCCTGTGATTTTTATCCCAGCCAATGCCAAATTGCTTCTGTTTCTGCCTGCTCCCAGCCAGTCCTATAACTCTTAGCTCCCAGCAAGATTTTGCTCCCAGCAAAATGCAGAATTTTCAGTGGTTCCTCTTCCTCCAAGTACTCTTCAGAATCAAGGGACAGTATAAGTAACTCCAAAATTCAAGAGCAGCAGCATTCTCTGTCTTGGTAAATACTTTTGGGCAGCTGAGATCTTCCCTAGAAGATAAAATACAATCAGGCCAGGCCGTGTGTGATGTGAGATTTGTACTCCTGAAAGCAAAGAACCTCTTGTGAAAAGCTTTTCCTGATGATCTGCGAAGCTTTTATTTTGTTGCCAAAAGAGGGAGCCCTCACAGAATTCTCTGCTTTAGCAATAGTTTTACTTTTGGGATCTGCTCTTTGAAAAAGCTTTGAATTTTGTTTTTCTTACAAAATTTGAGGCCTTTTAGGTTTAGAATAAGTTTATGGCACCGATAATGTGAGCTGTGACTTTTTCCCCCTTTGATTTCACAGTGACCTCAGGGTATAAAGGGAGAAAATAAGATTTTCATTTTCAGAATTATTCAGTTGGCTATCATTAAGTACACAATGCAGTTTCATTAAATACCATATTTTAGTATTCCAGTTTTAGAAATAATAATCCTGATAAACTGGACAATGCTTTCTAGGCACAGAACTTATTTGAAATGGTTCATGATTTTGTGTGTTGCAATTTGGGTTCCACGTTGCCTTCTGTTTATGTGAGCTGGAATTGTCCAAACTGGTACCTGATTCACCTCTTGGCCACTCCAGAATGATATTTTTATTCTGAAATACTGAATTAATCCTGAAATTCTGAATGTTTGAGATGGATGAGTGGGATCTCTCCAGTTTGCCTGAAGATATAAAGGGTAAATTAGTGCTGGGATTATTTGTAATCACATGTAGGATGGAATCCAATAAATTTTGGAGGGATTTTTAGAATTATGCAACTTCTACTGGTTTTTACACATGGATTAGGTTCAAAGCAGTGAGAAAAAACAGGCACTTTTATTAGTGTTTATCTGCAGAGGGAGAGCCTTTGTCTCCAGTTCTGCAAGAGACTGCAACAACAAATAATAAGTTTACCAGAGAGACTCGGTGAGTGTTGATTCATGGTTCACCCTTACCTCTTTCTGAGCTTGAACTGGTTAAAGGAAACACTGGCATGAGAAATTGCAAGTATTTTAGCTGATCTCTGCCATCTTTTCTGAACCTGTACTGTTCCCTAGACTAGTTCCCATCTGAAGAATTTATTTTCACTGTAATGGTTCCTCTGACTCTGTGGCTCCAATGCCCCATTTGGTATTTTCTCTTTTTTGCACAGCAGCTCTCTTTTCCTGTGGGATGTAGGCTGAGTGGATATGACAGTCCAGCCTTTCTTATCTCCCCCAAATCAAAGCCAAACTTGCAAAGCAAAGCCAATAATTGGGCAGTAGGATTTTAAAAAAGGCTTTTATTTGGTGATTTGAGATATTTTGCCTTGCTATTTTTTTTTTGACACAAAATCAGAGCCTCCAATCTGACCTGTTTCAGTGAGATTTTGATGCTTAGAATCATTCTCAAAAATACATTACTGCTTAAAAAGTATTTGGGTACATAATTCACTCTTAGGTCAGTTGTTCTTGAAAAATGTCACATGCTTTCTCTTGGCAAGACCTGGAGCAGGATATAGTAGGATTGTTAAATCAGAGCAAAATCCCATTTTGAATGCATATTTCTGATTTGTTGTTAATCAATATTGTGTTAGGGTTGCTGTGGGATTATTTTACCCTAATAGTGGTGAGATTCAGAATAAGAGCAAGGAATAGATTGACTCAGATAGAAAGGATCATATTTAGATGATCACTTCTTTTTCTCTTTTCCATTATGTTCTTGTGGTTGTTTTGAACACTGTTAGCATTCCCAGTGCTATACAGAAACACAGGGGAGACTTAGGGCAGGAGATAAGTTGATTGCAATCAAATTACATGATGAAACAGAAAAACAAACCCAGAAATAATTTTAGGCATTTTATTTTAAAAAAAAGAACATTCAGAGTTAAGATTGAGATGGCCAAAATGGGTGTTTCTGACATTTTATGGATGTTCTGCATAGGTAGTGTGCCTCCAAATATTGGATGCTCTGATATACCATATGTGCTGCAATTCCTGAGCAATACAGCAGATGTTTTAGGTGATCAATTCAGAACTCACTGGCTTTGTTTAGCTCTCCTCATTCCCAATTTTATATGATGTGAATGTGCCTGTCATCATAAGTAGAGGAACAGTTCCATATTTAAAAATCCGTGCATAATTCAAAGTTGACACAGTAGCAATACTAAAACTCTCCCCAACCTAGAAAATCTCATGTTCCTCAGAGTCCAAAACGCCTAGTTAGGGAAAGCCATGGCCAGCAAAAATTAGCTTTGTGTGGCTTGAATCAAAACCTAACTATTCTTTTGAGTTTAGGTTTATTGTACGAGGCAGATGAAAGCTGACAGTTCTGATTTCTTCGCTGATCAGAGGGCTGGGGGAGCTGGTTTGTTTGCTTATTTGGTTTTAAGAAAAATTTCATCCTATTTCTGTGTAATCTGCTCCAAAGCCATCTTCCTAATGGCACCTTTTTATCTTCAGTTCTCTTAACACTTTCTTCTCTGCTGCCCCTTGCTTTGCCAGCTCCTTGTATGCAAAGTGCCTTTTCTGCCCTAAGATCAGCTTCTCTTTTTTTCCTTTTTTTTTTTTTCAAGGAGCTTTTTAACAGTAATCTCCAATAATTTTACTTAGTTTTCTGCCAATGTGGGCTGGAAATCTATTCAGGCTTCATGAAAAAGCTCATTTGAAACTACTGATTCTATTGTATTGTCTGAACCATTTAGTTTATATATTTGGGCATATAAAAGACATGAACTCTCATATTTTTTCCAGTTGGAAATTAGCACAGATATATTCTGGTGGCTGGCACAGTAGAGAGACTTTCTTCTGGAGTGGTCTGTGGGGAATAAACTTTCCTCTGGGAAGGCCGGGGCTGGAGAGGGCAAAGCTGAGCTGGGCTCCTGCGTCTCCTCTGTAACCCAAACCTGCAGGACCGTGGCAAGGGGAGCCACATTTCAGAAGGAAAAATGTTCTCTGTCTTCAGTGCCCAAAAGAAAAATTTAAGCTCACTGAAAACAAGAATGAATCTGACACCTAATTTTGCCACTATAAATTGGAACATCTACATTTGTGTTGGTCTTTCAAAAAAAAAAAACATTTAAAAATCCTGAAATATGGCTGTCTGACACAATAGAGTTCAGGCTAAGAACAAGGATAAATTTTCCTGGCATTTTCACCTGTGGAAACTTTGTTCACCTTTCCTGCAACTGTGAAATTGGTTTGAAATGATGGACTGATGCTTCCTCCTGAGTTATTCTTGACATACCACAGCTTTCTTGCTAACTGAAAAATAGGTGCTCTTTGGGGAAGCAAATTGCTTTTCCTAACACAGTGTGTAAATGTTGTTGTAAACATCTAGATAATTAATTTTTAAGGTTAATGCTCAATGGATGTTTGGAAACCTCTTGGATTTCTTCTAAAAAATGAGGAACGTAAATAAGGGCAATGGTAGCAATTAAAATACAGAACTATCTATTTCTAAAACAAATGGAAACTTCAGAGTGACTCACAAATCATAGGTAAACATCCACACTTCAAATCACCCAGAGAAACATATTTTCTGTGCAGCCCAAAGGACAACTGCTTTGCAGCATCTCATGGCAGAGTTACCACGTCCTTGGTTAAGTGTTTACTACATGTGAGCAGATCTCAGCTTCTGTCCTGTGGGGATCTGGTTCTGAGGGGCATGATCTGCCTCCAGGGACTGTCTCACCAGGGGGAAGTTGGGAAACGCAGCCTTTGGCTGGACTGAACCCTGAAGCATCTCCACATTTGTGATGCAAAAAGCGAGCAGTTTCATATCAAAACTGGTAACTAGGGCATTTGGTTCCCTTCTATCCCCAGCTTGCCAGTCACCAGATTTTTCAAAAGTGTCAGCTCTGGGTTTTTAGCCACCACTACATTTACATCAGGTAGCAGGTCCCCAATGAATTGCTTATAGAACAACTGTAAAAGAGAGATAATTTGAACCAGTTAGCAAAGAGGCTAATGAAAAGAGGGTTTCAGACCTCTTATTTCTGTTCAGGGGACAGGACAAATGTTGCCCCCTATTTTATTAGTCAGAATAACCTGACACGGACTGAGGAGAGGAGCAAACCTGTAATATCTGGATGGCCTCATTTTCTTACTCAGATCTCCATTCCAGGCTGCTCTCAGGCAAACTAATTCAGCTCATTGACTTTGATGAACCACACTTTTATTTTCTCCTTTAATATAACATAACATATTATTTACAACACATATAACTCTCTCCAGCTGCTGTGAATAAAAATTCCCCTGGAATGGTTTTCACAGTTTACAGCACCTGGGTGAAGGATTTGGGCTAAAATGCCAAATTTAAAAACTAAGATAAAACTGCCCCAATTGAAATGTACAGAGTGAAATGCTGCCTTGGCTCCCTTAGCCTCCATTTGACTTTTTTATTAACAATTCTAGAAACACCACCCATAGATTAAGCATGAATTACCCTAGATAGTGTACAGAGGCAGAGTGACCCTGGGAGAGGCTGTAAGGAGTCCCAGAGCTGCCCTATTAGTCCTTGGGAATTTTGATAGCAGTTGCAGCCTGAATGTACCTTGTTGCACAAGTTCTGTGGCTCAAGATGCTCAGTTGCAGGGATTAGTAATGATTTTAGCACATTTCATAGGAAAGTACAACGACATTACTTCAGAAACAAATGAGGAAGCGATGGGTCTGTTTGGAAAGTCAGATTGCTCCTTTTACCTTCAGGAGAGCCCACGCTCGTTTGTGCCATTTGACTTCTCCAGACAGTGCTGTCATGGGCTGTAATTAAATAGGCAGGGTTTAGGAGAATAAAGATTTGGATGCTCTGGACCATTTGTTAAAGTGAATATGACAAGCTGTGATCTGGTTTGGAAAAAAAAGAAATGAATTTTTGAGCAACAGAAAAACAAACTCACTGCCATGGATTGTGAAAGGAAACAGACTCAAACTGAAATTAGATGAAAAGCTTGAAATTAGATGAGACCAAAATAGTTGGACATATAAATTTATATATTTGTCCATACATAATAGATTCTAATTTGACTTTTTGCTGCAATTTTTATCATGTTGCCTTGACTTATATACAGTGATTAAGAGACATTACACAATATGTGGGGGTTGGGGAGGGATTTTCAATAATCCTCCTAATTTAAATGTGAAAACACAGAGTTATTCCCCTTCCCTCCTGCCTGTCCCTATTGCAGAAAAGTCTTTGGCTGTAGTGGTGCTGTGACAGCCTGAGCAGAGCTTGGGGGGCTGGTGTCAGTCGCTCTTCCAGCGAAAAATTCTCATGTTTCAGAAATTTTCCCAACATCTGCAGAATCCCAGCTGGTTTTTTTCCCTTCTTCTCATAGAATTCCCTTTTTTTCCAAACCAGTAATGCCTTTGAACCCAAGTCAGTCTTCTCCCCACCAGTATCCTGGGTATTCTGGCATGATGACAGTTTATTAAACTTAGTATTAGTTGACATGGAGAGAATAGAAAACTGCTACTAAACTGCTACTAGCTGGCAGCTAAACTGCTAGGTCAGACATGAATGTTGGAACTTTAGTCCCAATTTGAATAAATATTTATTTAGTTATAGACAGCAAAAGAAGGTTTGGGAGAAATGATCTGTGGGTTCAGAGCTCAGTCTCAAGGTCCAGATGGGCCAGAGCAGGGACATGAACTCCCAAATTTGTGTCTCCCTTATGATGTAATCAGAGGCTCCTACAACTGCATGTTTAGTTTAAAAATTGCCTATGTTGGGGGTTGATCTGTCCTGTTATCTACACCAGCACATAAACAATGGCTGGTCAGTCAATATCCCATTACTGGTATGGGTAGATATGCTTTGTTTCTAATTAAACATTCATTGAACAATGTTGCTTCTCTCCCCCAGCCCCCCAACAAATGGTGAACTTTCAGAGTTCATAATTGCTTTCACAAATGCTGCTCCTTTCCTTTGTGAGACTTTGTGTAAGACAGGAATGGCAAGGCCGTGCCTAAATGGTCTATGTCATGGATAGATTTTGGTTGTTAATGGCACCGTGTGGGCTCTGTACAGTTTCTCCTGCCCTTGTTTACTCTATTTTTCAAAATAAATAAATTTTAGAGAGAAGAGTTTATTAGCTCCTGCTGCTTGCTATGTACTTTAAAACATAATCCGTTGTTTGTGGCATTACAATAATCTCTATAGGCGTTAAGTAATTGATGTCACAAGCACAGGATTATAACCACAGCTCTGCAATTTACATAGTAATACAAGAAACTGTGAAAAACCTGCGTGGCAGTGTTTCACCAAAACAAACCCCTTAGAGTGCTGAGTTAAATTGTGGAATGAGTAGATCCCGAACCCTTGCTGTGTAAGTACATTTAAAACATGCACAAACCACCCTTTTTTTAAGCACAGCTAAAAAAGGCTTGACCCCAACCTGGATGTGGGTCCAGACCATGGAGAAATGGGCCTCTTCTCTTCCTTCATTTCTTGCAGGCCCAGAGCTTTTGGGAAAGAGCAGAACAAAGGTATTGGCTATATCATCCCTTCTTTTCCCTCAGTCAAGATGTTTTCTGTTGTCATAACTTTTATTGGCAAAGTTAAGGACCAATTAATTCCGAAGCAGTGGAACTCCTCCTCCCTTTCTTCCCAGAGATGAGATAGCCTTAACAACTTTTTGTTGTGATTGTTAATATTTATAGTGAACAGAGAGGTGCCTTTTTTTTGATTCCTAGTGGCTCACTTTGAATTTGGTACTACTTTATGAGTGCTGCATATGTAAATAAGGCAACCCATAGATGAAGCACCAGTAGATGTCACTCAAGAATGTGTGGACGAGACCATGAATTTGTGGGGCCCATAAAGCTGAGAGTGTCCGTTGTCAGTGGCCTCACTGTGCAGTCACTGAAGGACCTCAGCCTCCCCTGGCTTGGGCAATGATCTGCTGCTTTTGGTAGGAACCTCCTCATCAAGGAGCTGCAGCCTTCTACTTCTGCCATATGTACTTCAGAGTGTTTGTATGTGCACTAAAAAAATGTCTTTTCCGCCTTTCCTCAACCTCTGTTGTATTAATGCTCATTCTAAACAGCTTTGGAGCAAAACAGGGCTGTAAGAACATTCTGTGTGGATCTTCTGTTCCTGAGACAAATGGTTCAAGGGGGAAGAAGGAGAGATCTCAGCTACTTAGCTTGGAGAAAAGAAGACTCAGAGGTGACCTTATCACTCTCTACAACTACCTGAAGAGTGGTTGTAGTCAGCTGGGGATTGATCTCTTTTTCCAGGCAACAACTGACAGAACAAGAGGACAGTCTCAAGCTGCACCAAGGAAAATTTAGGTTGGATGTTAGAAAAAGTTTTTTACAGAAAGAGTGGTAAAGTTCTGGAATCGTCTGCCCGGGGAGGTGGTGGAGTCACCAGCCCTGGATGTGTTTAAAAAAAGGTTGGATGTGGCACTCGGTGCCATGGTTTAGTTGAGGTGGTGTTAGGGCATGGGCTGGACTTGGTGATCTTGAAGGTCTCTTCCAACCTGGTGATTCTGTGATTCTGTGTGATACTTGTTTGGCAGTGCTTGGGAAAATAGGAAGGTACCATGCATCATTGGTTTTTGGAAAGAAATAGGCAAGTGTCAAATATTAAATAGGAGAATATGTGCACTGGGAGAATGAGTAAAGTAGCTTAAAGTTTTGGCACTTTCTTTCATTATTCGGACTTGGTTTTGATTCTAAACCAGAATTGAGTTACCACATATTGCAGCGATCAAATATCTGCAGAGGTCACTGTCAAAATGGTTTAAAATGCTCATTATAGTTCTTAGCATGAGCGATAACATATCCCAAACCACTTTATAAATGTTCTTCCACACCTATATTATCAATAATTGATTCCGCAGAGTAGGCTACAGCAGATGCAATTTGCTAAAATCCCAGTCAAGTGTCAACAAGCTGACTGGTTCATTTTATCATGATACCAGGAAACTTTAGCAGCTAATCATAAAGGAAGTACAAAGTGTGAGATCTTGTTTCATTATGTGAACAAAAGCCTGTGATTTCAGGATGGAAAGAAAAGATTATTGCCCAGCATAATGTGGAGGTAAAAAAAGGCAGCTTTAAATCATCAAATTATCCATTTTCGTAGGATTTGAATTAGTAGCTTTTTGGGATCATTATTTAAATCAAGAGTTTCTCTTTGGAGGTAACTCTTGCTCTCTAAAGGGAGGTAGGTACAAGTAGTGAAACTTGCATTTGAGGAACTAGGCAGATGTGAAATTCTCACTTTTTTTCCCAACACCTTCCTTCATCTAAGCCTTCCTTAGAAAATTTATCCAGATGTCGATCAGCCCTGAGTATTTCTTCAACTGTCCAACAACAGGTGGCAACAAGGAAGGATGGGATACAGCCTTTAACCTCACCCCCCTGCACATTCTCCCTCCAGTGCAAACCCCAGTGGTGCCTGTGGGCAGCCACATTGTGCCACCCAGCTGTGCCAAGCTGCACACTTGGGATCTCTTTGATCCTTTTCTGAACCCTGGTTCTTTCATGCCATAACGTGAAAGGACAGATTTCTAAAGCATTGACATTGCAGAGTGTGGCAATACTAAAGGCCACAGAAATGTGAAATGCACCCTTCAGTACATCCTCAGCTTTATTTTGTGGTAAGATACACTGGTTTCAATTACTCTTGTGTCAACACAGTTTACAGAAAAGAAACACTAGTTTTGAAGTCAAAAAGAAAAGGCACTATTACTGACAACTTGTGGCAAAATTTCCAGGAAAAAAAATAACATTGTGCACTTCATTTCAATCTTAAACCCTCTTTGCAGTAAATTGAAGGTGGTGAGGGACAGATGTGTTCAAAACACACTCAGATTAGGGAGGAGAAATCAATGGCAGACCGGGCTGGGTGAAATACATTTTGGAAGACAAAGTCCTTGTGAGGTCCCAGAGAGTCAATTCCAGCTGCCTGTGAGGGGGCTGTGGCAGGAGTTGTTAGTGAGTGGGCAGCCTGGTTTTGAGTTCACAGCTGCAGCAAAAACTGCCCACAGAGTGAAGGCAGTGAAATGGCACAAATCCAACAGGAGTTTTCTGGAGCTGAAGTTGATCTCAACTCTGGGTTTAGGAATTTCATATGGAGACTCAGAACAAGGCAGGAATAGATGGCTTTGCTGTTTAGAAAAACCTCTGCTGGTTCCTGGGATTTGGATGGCTGGGAAGCTGAAGAAGCTTCCAGCATCATGTGTGGAATAGATCCCTGGATGGCTGCTGCCAGCTCCATCCCCACTTACCTGCCCTGCTGGGTGTGGGGGGCTTGGCAATGATGTGCTGGGACGGGAGGCAGGGATAAGGATATTTTTTGGATCATGGTTGAAGAAGATGACTTTATAATTGCTTTTTTATCATTCTTTCTGACTATATTGACTTTATACTTGACACAGCTTTGGCTGGCAAGTAAGGCCCAGATACATTCAGAATTAGATATGACGAGGCTCATTCTTACATGAGAAGAAAATCATCGGTTGCTACAGAAACAGCTCCATATCAGTCTCGTGGGGCATCTTTGCATCTGGCTTTTTTTCCTTCTCTTTTGCTAATCTGTAGATAAGAGTCAAAGCAAGTGCAGCACATCCCACATCTATATAAAAGGTTGCAGGAACTCTGCAGAGAGCAAAGTGTGAAAGAACATCTCATAGATAAGCTAAACTTAAATGAATGAGTTAATTTACACTCCCCCTGCAATTTTTTTTCCTAGTTTTGCAACTCTTGCTAAGTTAATTGAGGTGAAAATTAAATGACACCAGTCAGCAAATATTTTAAAGACCTCCAAAACCAAGGGAGAGAAAGGAGGTACTTAGAAAAGGAGTTACTAAGAAACAGGAAAAAATCTTAGGGGTGAGTTAGAATGGAATAATAACCCAGACTCACTTTCAGGCAAGTTGTTTAACTTGATAAATTAAGGAATTAGTTAAAAATAAGTGTATATTATGGGTGAACAGGGACCATTCTGTATACTCTGTAGACCAGCTCACCAGCGACGTTCTTCAACTGGTTTTCTAAAATGTAATGAATTCTTGATGCTTAGTAGATTAATATTTATTGAGTGAATCAATGCTTAATTTATTAAAAAATTGCCTTCCTTGTATTTTAATATGATTTATTACTCATCAGTGCTTATTGCATTAATTAAAGATTGTGTTAATTTTGTGGAAGTGAACACGATCTGCTGCAGGTTTGCCCCGAGCCCTGGTGCACTGTAGGGACTGTGCCTCCGGGCAGTGCCAGCGATGGAAACTGCTCCAGGTGGGAAGCAAAATGAATCACCAGTGGCCTCTTCCTGCCCTTGGGATCTCAAACAGCCGGCAGAGTGGAAAAGAGGATGCTGCCCCTTAAGGGCAGTACAGGATTACAGCAACAGTGATACTGTGATGATGCAGGGAATATTTCTGTTTGCCTCTTATAAATTATGGCTGATGCTGTGGGGATCATTTTAGTGTTTCTCATGGAATGCCTTTTTGTCGACGTAGGTGAAATCCAGCCTTAGAGACACGGGAAGCTGTCACCACTTTCCCGACCAGGGACGACAGTCATTGCATTTCAGTGCTCAGATTGTAAGAAATTCTTGGGACAGTAGGTTGCCTGAAGATTGGGATGGTCCCAAGCATCTCAGCAGGGGCAGGTGTTTGAGAAGTGGAAAATTCCTAAAGGCAGAACAAAAAAAGCCAGACATCTTGTGAGCTGAGTCTTTCAAGAAATCTGTCAAAACAGGGAGAGGGTGATCATGCTGGAGGGGGGCCACAGCTGCAATTTGCATCTTTCAGCACTGAGTAAAGAAGCAAATATATAAAGCCCCACAGCCACGATTCTTCTGATGAAATTTTTTTATTAATGGGTGTGACATTTGTAATGTCTCTCTCTTTAAATTCAAATACTGCTGTTTTTATAGCTACTCATAAGTGAGTCTGTCTGGTTTTGGTTTTTTTTTTTAAATCCATCTAGTTACTAGGCTGCCTGCATCCAGCTGAGCCCTGGAAACGGCAGAGAGCTAGCCCTGAGATCTGAGAGCAGGCTGGAATTTCCGGAAAGTGATTGCGTCCATAATTAGGGCATTTTTGCATGTTTAAACGCACAATTCTGGAATGCACTTTGCTGTTTGCTTCTCTCCAGGGCTGGGGTGACAAACTTCCCTTGACGAGCTAAATCAGAGAAACCTCTTCAAGGTCCAATGAAGGTCAGAGCAGAGAATTTTTTCCTCCCTCTGTCACCAGGCAGGCAGGAACCACCAAGATCCAGCCTGGAGCACTTGGGTGGAGCCAGTGCCAAGAACCTGGTGGCATTTCAAATCCCTTGCAGCAGTTAGGTGTTAGATGCAAAAGATCAGTGCTGCTCCGCTTGAAGTCAGAGAAATAACTTCAGCTTAAAGTTCAACATATACACAAAGATTTCCTGGATCTGGAGTTAATTTGTTTTTTTCAAGGTCAGCTTGAAGGCAGTATTCAAACTGGAAAAAAGTTACAAACTGAACATTTGACTTGTAATAATTTCATTTTATTTCCGATTTGTTTAACCTGTCCTGTATGCTTTTGTTTTCCTGATATAGCAAGCTAAGCTATTTTGGTTTTTATGTAATGTTTATTTTTACCCCATTTAATGGACAACTGGGGGCTAGTTGGGCTGCATGCCTTTCTCTCTGTTCCATATCTTTACATTTTCCAACTTTCTTTCATGAAGGATATTTATATTCCACCTTTTTTCCTAGTAGAGAGGCTTTCACGGAGTATAGGCTTCAGATATATATTTTCTGCTCTAGCTGTTCATTAGATATACAGCATTTGGAGTTCCAGTTGTGCTGAGAAATGTAAGCAAAGCTTTTGGCCCAGTGGGGGCTAAGCTCTGGCATTTCACAGCTTTGTACATATGAATCAGGATTAAGGTGCAGGATCTATATAAAAATTTAGCTCATTAGGAGAAGTTTCGTCTCACGGCTCCCACTGGGAAGGTGGGTCCTGTGCTCACACACAGGATTTCTTACTCTGCTTTGCTGCTCCCTGGCAAAGGAGGGGTTGAGCAGGTGACACAAGGCAGCAGCAGGGTATTCTGCTCCCTTTTACCCTGGCACACCTGGAATAAGGTTTGGCACACGCTGGCCCCAGTATTTTAAACTAAAGCAAATGTGCTCGAGCACACTGCTAAGGTCACCCTCGGAATGACTTAGCAAAGTTAAGAGAACAAGGAGTACCTCTGGAAAAAGACAGATAGGAATTTTCTCTCAAATGTATTTTGTGTTGTGCCAGAGGTAAGGAACTGAAGACCAGGAAGGTTTCAGAAAATGTGTTTTTTCCAGCCTGACACCCCACTTGGCTTCCCAGCAGGCCAAATTCACTGTTGTGCCCAACATAGCTCAAGTGTATTCAGTGGATGACCAACTGTGTCCATGCACGTCAGCCAGTGAAGCTTTACCACAGAGAAATTATGGGCTTTGAAAGGAGTTTCATCAGTCATGATTTCCAAGGAAGAACGCTCAGGGTAGGGAATACCAAGTCAATGTTTCCTCCTCAAGGACTTTCAGCTGTCACATAGGGAATACAGTGAGTGCGGTGATGAGAATTAGATTAGAAGAAGATCAATAGGGCTGACAATAAATGAAAGTAACACAGACATTATTGAGCAAATTAGGAGAGAGAAATCAAACTGGACAGTATAATCTTCAATACTTGCTAGACACACTGATTTTGGGCAAAGTTAGGGAGAAGACAGTAAGTTAGAAAGTGCCGTGACGAAGGGGCAGTAAGAGTCTGTCTGTGAGATGGGGAAAGCCTTGCTTGTGATGGAAAGCTCTCAGCCCACAGAAAAGTAGAAAAAGATGATAATGGTCCAGGAGTACATGAGTTTAAGTGGCAGGCTATGGAGAGGCAATGGTGGAGAGATCACCTAAGACTGGGAACATAGAGTAGGAAACAGCGCTGGCTGCATGTTATGGGAAAAGGGAACCTCAGATGCACCCTACCATCACAAAGGCTTTGGTGGGATAGCTTGTTCCAGGCCAAAATTTTCCTAACTTTCTCATAGTACAGGTTTGTTCACCCTGTGAAGATTTGCAGCCTTTCCAGAAACCAGTCCTCTGTGTAAACTTGATTATTTGCCATTTTAACTCCCTGTATTTTGCTATCTGTACACATATCCAGTGATGATCAAGTCTGGCAAGCTTTTGGGGTGAGGGATATCCGGTGGCAACGAGATCCATGGGCTGACTGTGCTCAGCATGAAAAGAAGCTTTCCTTTTATCAGTCTTGGGTTTGTCTAGATCCTCTTACATGTCTTTGAAAGGTTCACCCCAAGGCGATATAATTGTGTTTGATCACATACAGGCATTGAGTCAGTGATTGATATGAATAAAGAACTTAGAGTTGCTTGTCCTGGTTCCATGTCTTCTTCCCTGTGGAATCAGAAATCACTTTTATAAATATATCGGTCCATCTGTGCTTCCAGCTATCCATTTCAAGTATATGTTCCAAAAAAGAAATAGTAACACTTTATAAGCGCAAATAAAAACACATTAAAAGGGCTGAGGAAGGGGTTTTTTCTTCCCCATAAAGTACATGTGGATCCCTTCCAAAAGAGTTACTGTGAGCCACGTAACTTGTAATTAATTCTGCTATAAATGTCAGAACACTTACTTTGCAGGTCTAAGCTGACCCACTAAAATTAGTCCCCTTTTAACAATTCCTTTTATAATTTGTTTTTCAGCAGAAACGGCGGCTTGACCTCCTGACAATAACCAGCCCCGGTAAGTGAGCTCTGCCGCGCCACTCTCTTCTCTTTTCTTAAAGAGATGGTTGTCTAAATGTGTTTTTTCCCTCGTCTCTGACATGCAAAATGAAAAACACTGTTCCCCAGAAAATCTTTCACCTAATAACAAGTGACAGCTATATTGTGCTTGGCAAAGCCCCGGGCAGTTATCCGTTCACAGAGCTGCCTCTTCAGACCTTTACTCTATGAATTGGAGTGCTGATATTTCTTTAAGCCTCCTGGGGCTACAGTTAGTGGTATATCTGCGGGGCAGATGCCCTCAAATCCACAAAGTGTGTTCAAGTATCACAGAAATGTGAGCTTGACTTTCCTTGGTGGCAAACGGGAGCAGTCTGGGGAGTCAGGAGATGGTGACACGATGCGTGTGGTGAGAGACACGAGGTCCAGGCTCAGGGCTGAGAACCCCAAAGTGGGTCAGAAAATACTTAGGTAGAATTAAAATGCCTTAAACTATCTGCTTCATGATGGCTTTTGTCGTTTGCCTGTTGAGGAGATAAACCAAAATTTGTTCTTATTGGGAAAGTGTGGGGCTCTTTGGAAAGAATGAATTTTGAAGGTCTCAGCACCGTGGTTGAAATCCAGCTTGGTTCAGTTGTGCTCCTCTGTATCTCAGCCCTTAAGGCTGGCTGGCTTTTAATTTATTTCTATTTGCTTGGCTCACTTTCTTTCCATTAGCTGCTACAGAAGTTTGCTGCCCACCAGCTTCAGATGAAGCCCTGCTCAAATAGTGCCACATTTTGGTTAACTTTGTTCATTTTTCAGATGTGTGTACGAATTAAGCTTTCAGGTGGGCTTTAACTGGGACTAATGAATTCTGGCCTTAACTGGTAATAATGTGTTAGCAGAGTGAACAGGTGTTATGGGAAGTGAACAAAATGTCACACACATTTGCTTGGATAACAATTTTGCATCAATACTTGTTCTGACACTCTAAATGTAGATATAATCTCTGACATGGTTTCTCCTTCACTAACCTTGTTAAAATAATAAGAATTAAAATAAGGAGGAGGAACACTTTGTTGGGACAGATGTTTGAGGCTATTGGCAATTGCATCACATTTTTGCATGTTCACTTTTCATGCAGTTTGCAATTATGGTAATGTATGCTCAGGGCACTTGCTGATAAAAGCAACAATACAGTGTGATACAGCCATTGTCACTATTCTAACTGTAACTTCAAGGACAAACATGGCACATTTTTCATTTTCCATATCTTCAGCATTCCCTGTTTCTAGAGGAAAAAGAAAAAAAAGATCTCTGAAGGTCTTAATCATAGCACACACTCAGATCTTGGATAAGGGCACCAAAGTCCACAGACACTTTTTCAATAAGAGAAAAAGAGAGTTGGGGACCAGAATGACTTAAAATGAGACTTTTCTGTAAAACAAACTTATGATACTTTCCTCACAATTTCAGATACAGTATTCTCTGTGAAAGGGTTGATAGGGTTGAGTTTGTGCATAGATGTGATCACAGTAAGTTGCTGTAGCTTCAGATCTCTGTTTAATAAAGCAATCTACTAAATGAACACAGCAATTAGTTGGAAGCATCTTCAATAGCTGTGTATGTAGGCATACTGCACTAAAAGGGGGAAAAGCTTTCTACAATGCATATTTTTTCTGAAATGCAAGTTTTACTCTTTGTTATTTAACCAGAAATCTACCGTAACTGGATACATAGGGAAAAAAAAAATACTTGTTCATGATTACATAATAAAGTGCCTATAGTTCTGCTTTCAGTAGAGGCATTTTCAAAAGAAGTTTGGTGCTGGATCAGGCCAAACTTACCAAAGAGCCTAAAGCTGAGGTTTTTCAAAGGGGTTGAAAAAGTTAGGCACTCAATTCCTAGTAGGATTGGAAAATGTCAGCCTGTGGATTAAAGGGTCTAGTTTCAGCCCTACAAATACAAAAATAAAATAAAATAAATCATAGCCTTGGGGCTTTTATCTGTCTTTGGAGACTGCTACTTTAAAATATTTAATTCTTTGAGTCCTAGCTCTAAGATCTGACACTGACTGTCTGCTTTTACAAAGTCATGATATCGGTTATGATGGCTGAGATCAGCCATAATCACTGTCAACCCTTAATTTACTGATTCAAATGAGGGGCTGAGCTGTTTAGTTGCACCTGTCAATCCTCTGGGACTTGTTTCTGTTCTCCACCTTGCCGCAGGCAGGCAGCCTTTGCTTCTGGCAGAGGTCACACAGCTTTAGTTAGAGTTCTGAAAGTCGTCTGTGTCCCACAAGGGGTGTGGGCCACCAAAACCCTATTGCTTAATTGTAAGAATAGACAAAGGGCTTCAAAAGAAAAGGTGGCCTCTGTGATTTGCACCTCTGTCACGATGAATATCCTCTCTCTTTCTTGTGTGTGTGTGAAGCTCTTGAACCAGTTTTTCTACCTTTAGTCAAGAATCGATGGTGATCCCTTGCAGGTAGCACAACAGCTGTTCTCCATGTGCCACTAAAACAATTTCCAAAAACTGATCAGCCAATTAATGAGATTAATTGCAAGGTAAAATAATGCCATTAATGTAAATTAAGTGTTGCTGAGACTCAGGTGCCAAAACATTTAAAGAGAGTTTGTGCGATCACAGAAACCTTAATGTTATCCCATGGCAGTGACACTGCTCCCCATGGCCATGGCTGTTGCATGATTCCCCAGGAATCACCAAAGGGTCAGAATCTGTGCCTGTTTCTTGTTCCCTGAACCTCCCCCCTGCCCGTGCTGTGCTGAACCCACCCTGAGGGTGACCCAGCGCTGCCTCTTGCCCTGCTCCACAACTTCCAACCCCCAAGCAGTGCATGCACGGCTTCCTGAAACCTGGCTGAACAGGTTCTGGGCTTAAAAGCACATCTGTATGTTAAACTGAACAGATATAGACCTTTAATTTATGCCCTGGACTGAGAGAAGTCTGGGCAAAAATGAAAAAATAAAAGAAACAGGAAGAAATACAGATGGTTGGAGCTGCACTCCAACTACACGGTTTGTGTGCAACATGCAGGGGTCACCTCTTCCAGCACCCTGATAAAGCAGTTATGGAAAGCTCCACACTGCACCCCAAACTGAAGGAAGTCTTTGCTTTGCTGTGGATCTCCATAAACAGCCAGACACAAATGATGCATAAGCTGGGAGCAAGCCAGACTCCCTCGTGCTCAAATATATCCCTTTGAAGTAACTGACATCCCTGTAAAATGTGGAGGGGAGTTCACCACTCTGCCTTGCTGCTGAGTAGCTGGAGGAATGTTAAGTTAAATTTATCAATGCTCTCTCCACACTCCTTTCTTCTTGCCCCTTGACATGTGAGGTACAATTAGAGTGCAGCTGTACAGTTCAGGGTGCCCGAGTCAGAGCTGATGTGCGCAGCGGGGTGGGGGAAGGATGTTAAAAATTCATTAGGAGCTGGCAGGGACATGCTGGCAGGGAGTGGGACATAATGAGATTTAAGTTTTGGTAATTTAAATTTTCTTTAAACCTAGCTTTACCTCTGAATTGGATCCAAAACATTTCCTTAACGCTCTTCTAGTTGTCTTTGAGGTTTAGGACCAAAGCTTGAGGCAGTTTAATTTGGCCTTGTTGCACAAAGGCGATGAGGATCTGCCCTTCATTTCTGTGTGATCATGTTCTAGTAGCACTTTGAACATGCACATGCAATCACACCACATTTTGTGGTAACCACTCAATAGCTGCAAATAAGATACCCCTGTTTCCATAGCTTTTCCATGGAGACACAGCTTTTTGCATCTCCTGTGTTTATGATAATAATACAGCTTTCCAATTTCTCTTCTCAGTAAGGTAAGTTCCTCTCCCACTGAAGTATTTTTTAATTATTGATGCCATAAATGGAAGTGTGTTGGAAACTATTGGCTTTGAAAATAGCTAACATGTGATATTATCCAAGAACCATCAGGAAAATTCTTTTGAAATTCTCTTTGATTCAGCCATCCTCAGGGCTTTATCCTTCTCTACCAGTTTCTCTACTGCCAATTTAAAATAACATTCTCTTGAAATCAGTGCAATGTCAGGAGAAATTCATCAGCACCGTAGGTGCATGTTTCCCAGATGTATATAAACCTACTACATTTGGCAGCAGTAAATTGATTGCATTTAAAAAACCTGGGGTAGTTGAATATTCTGTAGTGTCCAGCTTGGCTACAGCATGGAATATAAAGTAATTTTTTTTAAGTTTCTTTCAGCTCTGTTTTAGGCAAAAAAAAAAAGCAAGTGCTGACTCCAAAATTCCTGCCTTTCGATTTACTCAGATTTTCCTAATGTGTAAACCACATCAGAGGTTTACATGCAGGGACAGAGTAAAATAATGCTAATCTCCACTGAGATTTGATCAGAAATGTTAATGACTTGTGTGTGCTTCCTCCTAATATTCAAGCTCTAACACTTTTAAACAGGGAAAAAAGCTTGATTTTAGAAGTATTTATCAGTCTGATCTATGTGGTGAAATATCCTCCCCCCTTTAATATCATCAGTACTGCATGCTCTAAAAATGTCTCCATTTCATTAATTTGTGATATACTGCTACCCTGAATTCTTTTAAGGTGGCTTTAGCTTCTGCCATACATATTTTACTGCTTTAAATTATAGATATAGGACTGTTGCCTAGTTAATTTCCTCTGGTTAGGAAAATATATTTCTGCTCTCCTGGCATTGCATAAAGTGATATGTGGGATTTGCTATATTTTTTAGCTGATCAAGTTTTGCATTTCTACATATTACTGCTTATGAGACCTCAAGTAAAAGTATGTAAAGGAAGGAGAAGTTTTATAGTATATTTCAAAGTTTCATTTAACTATAAATTCCACCACTAAGCCCTGCTACAAGACTTTTCCATTACCTTCCTGGATAGCCTGGCTATCAACTTCTTTCTAATTGAAGCATGAAAATAATATGAACTCAAAGTCATGAAGCTATGAGACAGGTATTAGTAAAAATGATACCAACTAATAAAATGTGACAGAAAGTTGTTTGCTGCTAAAACTCGGGGACATTTTTTTTTTTTGCAAGTCCTTATTAATGAATAGCACATTGATTTTGGTCTAAGTATGTGTCAAAGGATGGCACTGAAGATTTTAAACAGCCTAACATAACCACTGTCATGTTTGTTAGTGAGGCTCCCCATACTGTTTTACTTGCAAAGGTGGTGGTAGAATTCCAGTAATAATTGAGTCTTTTAATGCTCAGTGAATTATTTCCCATATCACTGAGACACTGGGTATTAATCCACCCATTTGCCCACAATAAAATGAGATAACTGGGGGAGTCAGAACCTCGTTGCTCAGCAAGGCAATAGACCCCAAATGGTTTGTGTGAACACACAGTAGAAGAATTTCCCTACCATAAAAATAAAATATAAATACTAAAATCTCAGCTCAAAGTGAAATCCCCATGCTGTCTGTCTTAGCTGAACCATAAAGCTACAGGAAGAAGTTTGTTCCAGACTTGATGAAACTTTAGCAAGATGATTGTACTAACAGAGAGCGGAGAGAAGATGTGGACTCCTTCTCCTTTTTTTGTGCCATTAGGTTGGCTTCAGCTGTCCTGAGCCTAATTAGGAAATTTTACTATATGCAATTTCTCATCTTTACAGTATCTGAAGAGCTGTAAGAATTTCCATTTGCTGTGATAAGGAGAAATAATATTGTTGCTTCTAATTACTCATTCATGCAGATCAGTACCTTCCTAATTCTCAGTTATACCTCTCCATTTGCCAGAATAGTAATTGCAGAGATGCCTCCTACTCACTGAACGGTGCTGCTGCCCCCACTGTCTTTTCCCTTCCCTCACACCATGTCCCAAGAAAATAAGTCCTCCCTGATCTTTCTGCCTCTCCCCTGACCTGTCCCCACCTGTGTCCCCAAACATCACCCACGTCCATCTCAAATATCCCAGTTTAGAGTTCGACTGAAATGACACTTTTTTTGATTCAATAATGAAACCAGAACTTTATCCCCATTTGGTTGTAGAATGTTTACTTTTAGTAAGGCTGTTTCATCCCCACCTTTGCATTTAAAAAAAGTGACCTTTTTTTGGATACATGTAGAAGAAGTGATATTTGCGAAGTCAAAATAAGACTGCAGAGAAGATATTCTAAAGGCTAATCCATTACTTTTGAAGAAAAATATCAAGCTTTTCCACAATCCCTTATTATTATTCTGGGTCACCATGGTGTTTCCATGCACCTTGGCGTGTCCCTTTAATTGGATCCTTACATGGGAATGTCCGGCACTGTTGCATTGAAAGCTGACATTTCTAACTAACTGACCTTTTCAGGCCCAGTGACACTCCTATAATGATTATCCTCTAGCATTGTTTGGACACAATACCACATACTTCACAGCACATAAAGAATATGTTCTTTGAGAACTATTCAAAATGCCCAATCTCAAGTTAGCAAAATGAGAAAATTGGGTGCAAACATTCATCAGAGTGTTATTGTGCAGGTATCGATTTGAATGCCCTTTCATTTCTCTGGGAAAAAGTGTTGTATTATAGAGCTCTAAATTAACTTCTGTTCTGTTTTTTTCCCCCAGTAAGTATAAAAAGGTCAAATTCATTCATAAGGCTGAATAGATTTGCAGGATATAAGCAATAAGATAGCAATCAACCTTCAAATAACCTTTAAAGAGACACTATCTTTTCTTGTGAACAGTAATTGATCTGCTCATTAAGTCACCGGGTACTCTTTGGGGCTCACCTGGGCAGAAATGTGTGAGACCTGTGACGAAAGGATGTCACCTACAGCAAAACAGGAACAAATCCTCGTGTGGAAATCTAAATATTTTACAGGTTTTGAGGGGTGTAAAGTTGATGAGAGGATTGATATTGCAATGTGAATTCCTTGACTTTACTGTTATAAGGGTGAGTGGAAAAGACATAGGAAAGACCTCAAAGTGTGAATTTGGTATTTGTGAGGACGACAACTGTAGCATGTTCATACCTGTCTGAGACCTGGATACATCTTCAGCTTCCCTTTGGGATTTAGGGGCTTATGTGGGAGGGTGACCACTGCCTCTGGTCAGTCCATGTGTAGGGGGTGCACATATAAGGGACCCTGTGCTACACATGGGATACAGCCAGGCATTGTTCTCCTGTTAAATTCAGTGAGATGGTCAAATGATGGCTTTCTGTGCATCATGAGGGCTTTGGGGATGTGTGTGTGGGTTAATCATTGCTGCCTACACAGACATCAAACCCGTGTCCAGGTTGTTGCAGCACTGACTCCCTGGGTGCTGCCTCCTGTCACCTCCAGTCCTGGGCTGTGGCTCTGCAGCTCCTGCTGTGTAAGGGCTGCTGGAAATTTCTTCAGGGGAACAGTATCTAGCCAGAGACTTGCTCAGAGTGCCGGGATTGCCAACTTAAAATAGCAATCAAAAGATTAGTGTTCTGACCATGTCCATATTTCATTTCTGCATGTAAATCCACGTTATGTTTTTAGTATTATTTTTATGAATTGCACACAGGCTGAGGATTATCTGTGCATAATTGATTACAGTGAATTGTCTTGGTTCTTATCTTTGATCAGGATTTTCAGAAACAGCAAATATCCCAGGTGATGAGGCTTTTTATGCTGTAAATGTTTGCACATAATGCTTTCTGTTTTACTTCACAATGTGCAGAATGAGCATCTCGCTCGTTTAGAGGGACTGAAAATGAGCAAGTCTGTGCTTAGGTGTATTGTGCTCCTCTTTTTGTGTAACCACAGGGAAAACTTAAAATAGTAACTTTTTTTCCTCATAAACCCCTTATTTCTTCAGTATCCGATGTTTTTAGAAAGGATGGAAAGCGTTCCTCCTTTTAAATGAAATTTTAATTTTCAAGGTCACCTGTCACTCTTCACTTAGGTACATTTCTTCTTGCTGAGTGACCTGAACAAGACTAAGTGGAAATCAGTGTATTAAATATCTGGAAGGCAGCAGAGGATTATATTGATGCTGCAAAATAGAACACAGTGCAGAAATGCATGAGCCAGCAGAGCCCTGAACAGCAGAGCTGCGCTGCAGACTCACCAGTGTGGGGCCAGATGCCTCCAAGCCCTGTAACTTGGGTGCTGTGCCACAGACAGATAAGCCCCAAGTCCTTTTTTTCACTGGCTTTAGGGTGCTGTCATTCCAGTGCAGCTGAATTGCACCTGGGCCTGAATCTTAGCTTGTGACTTCTTTTTAACCTAGCCAGGAACACACAGAAACTGTGCTTGATTTCTATTTTAGCAGCATCCATGTATCCCAGTCCACAGGGGTGTCATCCTGCTGGATGCAGTGACACCAAGCTCCTGAATAGTTGGTAACTCAAGTAGATGAAGCTCAGGGCAGTGGATGGGAAACATGGAAAGAGAATGTCAAAAATAAAATATTATTTTCATAGAACCATGTCTCTTTGCTCCCCCTTTCTTCTGCTCTCTGATGTAACAGAAAATGGCAAGAACAGTGGTGATTATACAGCAACAACGAGTGGGGCTGAGGAAGAGGGGAGCTGGAACTACACAAAGGACTTTCCCTAAGCTCATTTGTTTCTAAGGATTGCCAGTGGGCTCATTTCTTTTGTATGCAGAACATTTCTGTTAAAGCAGTCAGCCAAGGTCACAGGGAAACCCACAAGAAAGGATAACCCAGAGCCCTTATTATTATTTTGAGCTTTTAACAAAGGAATTTTTAGTAGAGATTTGAATGGGGAAGGTGTGCTGGTTCTGTGAATTCAGACTGTAAGTGCAGCATGAGCCATGGTGGAGAAGTGACTTGTTCATCACACAGCTCAGTGCAGTGTTGGAGGGAGTCATCTGAGCTGCTGCTAAATGAGATAACGTGAGGACTGTAAGGCAGTGGCATCACTGCAGTGTCCTTAAGGAGCGGGTTAAAGGAAGGTGAAATGCTGTTTTAACACCACGGTCTGCTCCTGACGTGTCAGGAGGTGTGGTGTCTGCACAAGACCCTGCACTGGACTGCAAGGGTGCTGTGAGTGCCAGGACACAGAGCGCTGCCAGAGGAGCCAGGCAGAGGAGGGGAAGGGGCACAAGGCTGAGAGGATAAGGGGAGAGGCAACATAAACCAGAGAGTTGCATTTTTGGGCCACATGAATCGAAATGAAATTAAGTGTTTTCAAAATACCTAGGAGATGGCAGGAGATTGTGTTATTCTTGATGCTTTATTATATTACCTGCCCTGTTGCACAGCTGCATCCCTTGTCCTTATCCTCTGGGGACTACTGGAAGGAAGGGAGGAAGGAAGGAAGGATTATCCATAGAGACCCAGATTTTCCTGCCCATCCTCCAGGGAGCCTCACAGTGATCAAATGCAAAATTCTGCTGTGCTGCTGCCCATCCCCTGTGCTGAACCTGCCTTCCTTCCAGGGACTGTGAGGGTGTAGGGCCTGTGGCTGGATGCAAAAGGAACCTTCACTTAGACCTGCTGCATGTTTGCTTTGGGGGTCTGATCCAGAGCACTTAAATTGCAGCTGACTTGGACCAAACCCCTAATTCTTGTCAAAGACTGGACAAACCTGACAGCGAGACCGACTTCACGCTGATCCTGGACTGAATGCCCTCATTCCAGCCGACGAGCTCGAGTTTTGTTATCTGAGCACTCAAATATCTTTCTATATACTGGAAAACTTTCTAAAAGGTCTAGTTTGGGATCTGGGCTGGACCACCAGCAGCAGCACAGCCAAGCGAGGCGTTCCCACCTCTGGGGGACATCTCTGCACGGCGCTGGTTGTCCCAGCGGTGGCGTGGCCGCTCGTGGCATCCCGACCAAGGCCTCTGGAAGCAGGAGCCGAGGTGCTCGCAGCCAGCACGGGCACAGCTGCCACGGAGCAGTGCTGCTGCTGATGAACACAGCCCGGGCAGGTGCCAGGCTGCGCTGGGAGCGAGCTCTCCCCACAGCCCGGGCGGCGCTCAGGAATTAACTGCAGGGGTATGACTCTCTCAAGGCTTCGTGTTATAGTTCTGTTTTCTTCACCTCTAACCCCACAATGGATTATGGCCATACTTTCTGTTATAACTAAATGCTCTTCTGTCCTTTGACAAAACAGATTTGTGTCTTTTCATAGCTTTCTGTAGAGGGCTAATAATACCTGGGAAAGCTTTACTGCCCACAGGAGATTTTGCCTGGCCGTAATAATAAGAAATGCTGTTGAAAAGTCATGATCAATGTTAATTCAGTTATTTTTCATTTTCTCTTTTTTTTATAATGAAATCTTCTACTTTATGCATTTTATCCAGTGCTACCCTATGAATTGCTTGTTGGAGAGAGAGGTCATTGGTTATAAAAATGAGTTCTTGCTGTTTGTCCTCATACGAAAATAACAGCAATATTTTGAAATGACGAATTTAAGGGAAGAAAAAAAAAGTGGAATCTTGGATGTACAGAAGATGTAAATATTGTTTTCCAGGTTTTATGGTTCCCAGATGCCTCCTCTAATTGCATAGCTAACCCTGAGTTTATTAAGTTATTTTCCAGAGTCAAACTCATTTGTAAACATGTCAGAATAAAAACTAAATTTAAAAACCAAAACCTTTGGATTAGAATTCTGGAGTGATAAACAAACTAATTTAGAATGTATTTGCATGTAATTTACATGTGCCAAAATAGGATTGCATGTGGTTTGTAAATACAGGTCTTGAATCTATTTAACATTACAGAATAGCACAGAAGAAATTAATTGTAGCTCAAAAAAAAAAGGTTAAAATAATAAAAAGATGGCTTAAAATGGCCCATGTTTGAATGTGATTCAATGTGCAGAAACTGGTGAGGAGAGATAAGCACGCAGGAAAAGCTGTAAATTCTAGCAGCAACATCTGTAGTAGTTAGAATACTATGTTTTATGGCAATTCCTTACCTCCCCCCACGGACATTACTGTGGCACGCTGCATATTTATTATTCACTTTCTGCAAGAGATGTTTGCCTAGCACAGCCTTAAAAATAAAGTCTGTTTCCTTTCCTTTAATGTTCACTTACTCAAAGATGATGTGAGCTTCCATTTGAAGCCTCTCGGCCAGTTTGACCTGTACGCTTTGGCTCAAGATAACAATTTATAATTATATGGGTTATTACAGCGGATCCATCAGCAGGTAAATCCTTTGCTGGGTGCAGTCTCCATCTGGAACCTGAATCCTTCGTGTTTTTTCCACCTGAAATACATGATAGAATCACAGAATGGCTTGCACTGGGAGGGACAATAAAAATCGTCACGTGCAGGGAGGCCACCCCTTCCCTAGATCAGGTTCCTCAGGGCCCCATATGTATCAAAAGTCAGGGTGGAGCACATGGTACCATCCCATCTCTGCCTGCTGTTCCCAAAATATGCAGGCTAGAGGGAAATATCATCTGTGGAGACCTGAGGCAGAGGGAGTGACAGCAGCCATGAGACTTAACAGGTCTTGCATTGGCTCCTTGGCCTCTGCTCCTGCTGTCAGTGCTGAAATGTATTTGTGTTCTGGGCCTTGGGATTAAAGCAGCCGTGTCTGCAGGGAGGAGGAAATGCTCTCAGGATAGAAAGGGATTGAGTAAATGCAAATGTAAGCACTGACTTTAATAGTACTGTATTGCATTGCTGGAGTTATGGGGGGAAGAATGCTTTATTTACTATAAAAAATACGTGTAATGCATGTTTTCAGGCTTGTCTTCAAATGCCGTGGAATATCCCTTTCTGTATTCACAGCAGAGCAGCCTGGAGCTTAAAAGTGGCAGCAAAGTGGCCCTGCAATCTTTGCTGTAAGAGGGTCTGTGAAGCTGGTCAGTGTTCAATCTCACTTTTCTCCAGACTTTGCTGAGAATAAGTAGAAATGTAAGGATTTCTCCTCTGAATCCTGGGATTTTTTTCTCCACTGGCTTAATTTCATATATTTTATTTAATTTTTAGACAAAGGGGAGGAAAAAAAAAAGAGTAAGGAAAAGCAGACTTTATGGGATAGGAGGCAGAGCTTTGTGGTGTATTTGTTATTCAGCATTTTGTTTGAGCACCATGGAAGAATATTCTGAAGGAGGACCAGATGTCAGGAACCTTTCCATACATTTTTCAGGTCATAATACTTCTATTTCAATGTGCAGATAAACGTTTCTAAATATTTTCTTGTACTTCTTATCATTTCATCTCTAGAAGAAATTAATTGTAGCTTGAAGAAAAGGGGTTTATTTCCCACTTGGCTATGAGCCATTTTGTATATCTGCTTTAAATGTTAATTATTAATTAGGATATAATCTATTTAAATCTATTTAGCTGTCCATTTCTTCCAAAGAAGGCAGCTGGATGAAACAAGAAACATGCATCATTATAGAGATGATAAATTAGCCTCTCATCCCAGGAGAAGACAGTTCCTCAACACCAAGGTTGAGATATACCAGGGAGTGGAGGAGCCTTCCAGCCTTGTCCACTTGGTGCTGGATACAGAGAGTGAGGATACCAAGATGGCTTTTATAATTAAATTATTGGTAGTAAAGGAGCATCCTTCCTGTAACATTCATTCTAACGGAGTTGTTGTTGCTGGGGAATGGACTTAGTGGGAGGTTGAGCGTTTTTAAGTTGTATTGGAAAGTGAGAAGCTGGAAAAACAATAGCAGGTGATTAAAAAAAAAAATTCCAACAAGTAATAAAAAGCTTTTGCATGCAGCCCAAGTGAGGCAGATCCCTTACAGGAGCATCAGTGAAGCTGCAGGACTTGTATGTCTTGCAAAATCCAAGTGAATTTGCTATTTTGGGAGAGTGAAGTTGGGATATGTATCTTTATAGAAATGAATAGCTTCTTGACAGAAAATATGCCATGGCTACCTTTATCAGCTGAGTCCTGAAGATGAAATGTGAGGCTGGCAATTAGCACCAATGACCAGCTGTGAAAACAGGAGTTTTTCTCATTTCTTTTAATTATATTTTTGTTCAAATATTTACATATTTTATCTCTTATTTATTGCAAACCTTATATCAACAGCAAAGGAGACACTTTGGATTAAATTTTGTATATTTGTGTATTTAGGTCTTTCTTTATTTGCCAAGTTAAATGCAGAACAGAGCCCTTGTTTATATGAACAGTATCTATATGGACTTATCTATATGAACAGTTGAAAAGCTGGGCACTAGACTGCAGAGCTCATCAGTGTAGCTTCAAACCTCACCCAGCAAACAGCTGAATGACTTTGGAAATCTGCAGCGTGCTCCTGAAACTTGAAACGATACCATTGTGTCACCTGAGCCAGCTCCGTGGGTCACAGATCAGTGGCTGGGAAAGCCAGAACATTTTCTCCCGTGTTTTATCTGTATCCATTGTTCACAGATGATCAGTTCCAGAAAGAAACACCCTGTCCGTGCTGGTGTTACCTTCAAAAAGTTGCCCCACTGGAGCACAGACTCACAGCCCAGCTCAGATGCACGTGCAGGTGCTGCAGAGTTACAGATATGTTTGTGGAGCTTACAATAATATGGCTTTTTTTTTTTTTTTTTTTATTTTATTGTAACTGAAATTGTGGTGTGCTCTTGTGACACAGAGAAGACAGACACAATTGAACTTTTGTTCTGTCCAGGACTCGGGCAGGCAGCTCAGGCAGATGGTCCATTTAGGATCCAGAGCCAGAATACTGGCATATTCCTGGTTTCCTTAAAATGTGTCTGGCAAGAGCAACGTTCAGCTGTGATGGACTTACCTTGGACAAAGAAATCCAGAAAGGCACTCCCTGCTCACAGGATTGTATTTCATTTTAGAGAAGCTATAAGCTCCTTAAGATGAAATGAATGCTGTGCCCCAAACTTCTGGGCAGTTGTCTTGACTTGAGGAGTTTTTACCCTTCAGGAGTGGCATCCCAGAGCCTCTGCAAACATCAGCTCAGAGCACAAAAGCAGTCAAAAATGCAGAGTGTTTGATATCAGCAAAACTAAAGAATAAATTAGATGGAACAATGCACTGCTCACAAAATAGGTGGCAGAGCCAGGAGAGGTACTCTGAAAGACAATGAGGATGATCAGTAAAACGACTTCATCTGAAAAGAAATCAAGTGATTATTTTTTTCCTGTAGGATCTGCCACTAGTGAGAATGGAGCTTGAACTGAGTTTCTAAAGTTTATGGGGTTTTTTCCTTAGTTAAAGATGCTGCATCCACTGTTGCATAACTGTATTTTGAGCCATGTGATGGTGGATAAATACAGCAATAAATGCAAGTTACTACTGGCCCAAGGATCATAACAAGTTTATATTCATTAAGGGAGAAGAGAAGGCTGTACTATGGTGTGCTTGAGAAGGACTAAATTCCCACAGCTGTAGAAATTTCTTAGCAAATATTTGAACAGAAAATATTTTTTGATTCTTTTTCTGTTTTTTTTTTTTTGGTTGTTTTTTTTGTTTTTGTTTTTTGTTTTTTGTAAGAAAATATATTAATTTCATATCTCCAAAGCCACATCCCTTGACATGAAAGAAAACAAATTTAGCTAAAAATCCGTTCTGGTTCAGTGATACAATGAAGAAAGCATTTAAAATTATTAGCAAATGTTTAGCCTTAATGGGAATAGGGGACATAAATAGCTTAATAGAAAGTAGGAGAAGGGGAAGAACAGAAGGGGAAAAAAAAGAAAAAAAAAGACATAAGGGAAAAATCCATGTGGGCAAAACTCAAATTTCTAGTTTAGTATATTTTCTAGGATGTCTTTTATTCTAAATAAGCTAAACCTCAGGTTTTAGTTCACAATGATGATGCTCAAAAGGCAGATGTGCCTGGTAAGAGTTTATTTTAGTTTCTGTCTTGGGGTGAAATGCTTTCAAGTCCAGCAATAACAGAGAGGAATTTCATTAGGGATAAACACCCTTAAATCAGGAGTACAGGAGGAGCTGGGATCACCTCAGACCTGATGCTCTTGTAAATGAACGTGTCTTGGAAATGGGAGGATGCCATTTTATTGTGCAAATACTCAGAAAGGCAGCTCGTGTGACTCAGGTTAGCACAGACTGGTATTTTGACAACAACCCCCAGGAAACTAATTAAAAGACTGATGGAGGTTTAGTTAGCAAAAGTTAAATACTAATGAAAGGCAGTCAGTGTTTCTTGAGGAAAAGGATTTGTCAAACAATTCTTTTTGGCCTTTGAGTATATCACAAATATGGCTGATGAAGCTGCATAAACTTTTTAAGGTGTTTGAATTAGTGCCTTACAACTTTTTAAAAATATGAAGCACATTAAATAGGTTAAAGATCAGTCAACTGACATGTCTCACACATCACTCATCATGGGGAACCTCACTGGAATGGGGCTCTCTTTAATGGGTTCCTTTCATGGTAGTGGGCCCAATGCGACCTCTAATGATGATTTTTCAGTGATTAAAATATCACTGTTGAGTGGTAAAGAAAGATGTAGAAAGGTTTGTCACATAGTGCAACCTTGATCTCTCGACTGGCTGGATCCTTCACACAAAATAATGCAATTCAGCATAGAAAAAACCCTAGATTTCTGCTTCTTAAAGCCAGGAATGCAGCCAAAGCCTGTTTGATGGAGCAGTATTGATCAAAAGAATTTGGGATTGTGTTTGTCTAGTAATTAAGTTGGATGAAGCCTCTAAAGATATATAATCAAATGATTTTATTTTTTTCCTGGAATATACACAGGGACATAGAATGGATCAGAATGTCAATCTCAAAATATTTTATAGCTCAACACGTGCTATCCTGGTTTCCACTTACAAAGAAAAGGCACTGAACTATCGGAATTTGAGAAACCAGTTTAAATCATAAGACTTTAAACTCGGTTTAGGTCGTTGAAAGTGAGGCTGGGGTGATGGTGTGATAGGCATTTGAAGGTAGGCTCTGAGCATGTGTGTATTTATTTTTTAGAACAGACAATTTCCAGATCACATATGTAATTTGCCTTTTGTAGAGCAGCCTTTCGTGCGCGGGGGTGTTTGTGCTACACGAATGGGAGCACTACACTCCAAGGTTTCAATGGGAGTTACATCCCTGGGCACACACAAAATAAGAGGTCAATTTGCAAGCAAGAACATATTTACAGCAAAGAACTATCAAAAGGTATTTTGTGTATCTCTCACCATCAGAACCAGAATCCCATGGCAACAGGCAAAGGTCTTTTGTATGGCTTGATGTGGACTTTAAAGCACAGTATTTACAGTAATATGAACTGCACTGGGTGGTGCATGAGCTGGACTGGTGTTCTCCAAGGCTGCCTGAAATTATATGGACTTGCTGTGGAGGGACGAAATCATTGCTTGCCTGGGTTTAGAATCAAGCAGGTAAATAATTTACAGCTTTGTTTTGCTCAGAATCTCTCTCTAGTGCTCAGACAGTGTTGAAACGGGCAGAGCATCAGAGATGGATTT
Source organism: Edolisoma coerulescens (assembly GCA_013397115.1). NCBI lineage: Eukaryota > Metazoa > Chordata > Aves > Passeriformes > Campephagidae > Edolisoma > Edolisoma coerulescens. The sequence goes on along the minus strand of VWZW01008123.1, from coordinate 2,669,392 downwards.
CTGGGAAGATCTGCCCTTTAGTCACAGGAGATAAACACATCCAAGTGCTACCAGGGTGTGATCACAGCGAGGAGTTATGCCAGTGGAGAGCACTAGAGTTAGAAAAACTACCAAGGAGAAGTGGTAGCAGTCAGAGTTCAATAGAATATGTGAAGTTTTAGGATAGAGTCTGTGTAGTTCCAACACAAGAGCAGAGCTCACAAGTCAGCTCTCAAACACTCAGTGCATTTTTTTCCTGACTTCAAGGTGACCAATTACACCACGTAAACCAGTTAGAATATTTCATGCTGTGCTAATCAAGAAAGACAGAGACAGGAGAACAGGAGTAAACACAATTCATCTGCTGAAGTACTCTGAAGTTAATAGTCCTACATGGACAAACGAGATGATGCTTAGAAACCCCCAAAAATGGCTGGATCAGGCAAAGCATTGAGCAGTCTACCAAAAATGACATTTCTGTTGTACTTCCCTCCTCTTCCACTTTGAGTGTCCAGTGTGATGAACTACCCCTGGAAATCTTTGGGCTACATTGCAATGTCCCAGAAAAGAAAAAGCCATTGGAAGCATGGAGAATAAGGAGTGAACAGAGCAGATCTGCTTCTGAAAAAAACCAATATTACTGTTATTTCAGATGCAGAACTCTCACAGCCTCTCACAAAAGTTAAAGAAGAAACTGGAAGTGGGGAGCTCACATTGCTAAAATAATAACATGGAAGAAAATCACTTGCGTGGGGCTGAACATTACTTTTCCACTTCCCCTTCTATTTGGGTGGTTGGAAGTTTGTGTTTCCCCTTAACAAGGCAAAAGATTTTAATGGCTTTATATTGTTTGGAGTGGAGTGAGTGCCTGCAGGCTTGCTTGATGAGCAAAGTGACATCCTGAGGAAATGTACAGCAAATTGCAAACAAAATCCTTATTAGTAGTGGCAGTTACCTCCTGGAGTAGGATTGATTTGAAATCCCTGTAAGGATAGTGCTCTCCTCGTTCAGCCAACTTGACAAATAAGAGCATTTCTTAGGAGTTCATATTCAAGTTGTGGTGGAGGTAATAGAATTTAACTTTCAGATTCAAAACAATTAAAGCAATGTACTGAACATCACTGTGCCTGAGAGATTTATTTTAAAAGTTACACATACAGCCCTTTTCTATTGCAAATGCAGTAAAAAAGCTGGTTTTTTTCTGCACATCCTTAGAGTGGTCATGAAGAGCAACTGGGATTCAAAGATCGGGGATGCTCCCAAAGAATGAGAGCATTCATTGTGGGAATCCATGTTTTTTCTCAGCTCAGAAACCCAGAAAATCCTTTTGATCTGCCATACTCTGGAACATGACAGGGAGAATGTTGAGATAGTCTGGACTATTTGACAACAGCAATGTGAAGCAGCAGACATGTTATTTTGCAAAGGGTTTTTTAAAAAAAAAAAATCATATGTGAACAGTGTAATAACAGCCTTGACAGGAATCAAAACAATCTGCAGTATTTGTTTTATTTCCCATCAGGCACTACTTGTGTCACTGCAACAAGAAGTGAAAAGTACCAAAATGTTCATTCCTCTTTGCCCCATGCAACTGAAATATCTGAAAACATTTACTTTGAGCCTGCAAAGAAACTCAGGAGTGGAGACAACTGAGATAAATACTCGGAGCTAATCCCAACTCCTGTTGCTCAAGATGTGTTTAGATTAACAAATTATGTGGACTGACAGAATTGGATTTTTGGAGCAGAACATTTGGCACTGAAGACATGACCATACCTATTCTGTGCATTCCTGAGGTTTTCCCATTGGATCAGCTCTAGTCTGCTCCTGTGTCTGGAATGCCTGTTGGTGTTTGGAGCACATCTTCTGATTTAATTTCATCCAAGGGGAATCCATTTTGTGTGCTCCAGGATTGCTCTGTGATGTGAACCAAAGCATGAGATGCACAGATACTCAGAGGACAGGTTTCAAAACTTAAAATGCTTAGGAGGAAATGCCTATGGAGGAAATAAATGTTTCATTAACTTACTAGTTGTCAAACATGTTTCTCCCAAATTATTTTTAACTTGAGGCACCACCAAAATGCACTCGAATTGAATTGGTTTGGGTATTGTTTAATTTAATGAGAGAAAAATCGCTGTTAACAAAGTAAAATAGCAGCTGTTATTGTAATGTATCATGTGGAAAGGCAAGGCAAGCATCTAAGTATTTGCTGGTTTATGTTTTGAACAATATTTAGTAGTTGCTGTCTTTACTGCTGAAAGGTTGGACTTCTGCATTTGATAAACAAAATGATGTTGCCATTGAACGTGAAACCATTCAGAAGCAGAAGTGCTAATTAATTCTTTTAATAATGAAATATGGCTCATGTCCTGAATTCTTTTACCTGGAAGTACATTTTACTATTTTACCATTTTAAAAGGGCCAAGAATAATCAGAATGGACAAATGACATGACAGTAACAAGCTCACTAGCCTTCTAAGAATTTACACATTGCTACCCTGCAATTTGGCTGCAAGCCTTGAGAGTTGCATGCAATATTTAAGGCTTCAGCCTGCCATGAGATCTGCATGGTAATAGCCTGTGGTGGGTGGATCCTTGAGCTTCCAGAAGCAGTGTATCCTCTTAAAACTGGCAAAATAAGATTCTAAGTTGTTGGGTTTTCTTTCAGTTTTCTGATTTGAATTAATATCACACTTCTACATGCTATATTTGCTATATAAGTATGAAAACCATGAAGAATTGTCACATTTCATGCACCAGGGCTTGATACACAGTGTCCCAGCATACTACAACTCTCCATTGCCAAGTGCATTTTCCTTCTTGGGAAAGGATTGACGTGGGTTGGTGCTGGAAATGAGGCAATAGGTGGAGTCTGTTCCCTAATGTTAATGCTTTGTTTTTGTGGAATCCAGAGTAATCAACTGATCTCACTTCAAGAATGATTTGATAAGTATCCTTGATACTGACTTGGCTTCTTCTCTGTGCATTACTTTTAGCAGTTTCCCTTTTACGAAGCACTTTTTTCTCTTCTCCCCTTGAACTTGTATGAATTCTTACTGAACAGTGTGAAGATATTTTTTCTTTTGCCTGCAATGAGGGAAATGGTCAAAAATTTGACCAGGGAGTGGATTGCATGCAATGAAAAGTGGGGGTTTTTAATGCTGTGTTATTCATTCATCTGTTTGGTTTTGATTCCTTAAATGGTCTGTAAGGAGAGCATCTAGCTGACAGAAGCCTGAAGCAAAGCCAAATGAGAGATTGATTTACCCCAGAAATACTGCTCTGTTTAGCAGATTTGTTTGTAGGACTTCTCACTTGGTAGCAGTCTTTTGCTAGTTGGTATAAACAAGGGCCAACTTCCAGGGTTACTCTGTGTTTGTATAAGGGCTCTAGACTTTTACACACTGGATATCAGCTCTTAGAGTGTGAAGGCCTTATTCAATGACACACCAAAGTCACTATCTTCTGAAAAAACTGGTACATTAAAAATATCTGAGAACATTTCTTCAGTTTCATCACAGCATTGGTCTTTTCTTCTCAGTGGCAGACTTGAAAAATTTGACAGGGTAACCTAACACTTCCAGCACGGTGTTAGAAGAAAGATGCTCCTGTGCATAAGAAATAGAAATAACATTACATAAACCATACTTCTTATCCATAATTCTTCTGGGGTCTGGGTTATTCCTTGAATTTTAATGGAGAGTATGCTGAATGGTGACAAACAATTAAATTATGGCTACCTTTGTAATGTCTCTTCTAGGCTGTGTTTGTAAAATACGCCCTCTGGTTCTTCTCTTATTATTGAATGGATTTGCAGAAAGCCAGGCAGTCCAGAAATTTCCAGCAGCAGGGTTTGGTGTGTTCATGCCCAGAAAAGACACAACGAGGCCCTGGCAGGCCAAGCATGTCCCAGGGTGCCTCCACTCCTCCCCTGAAGGAGACAAGCTGGAGGTGGAAGAGGACACTCCAGCCTTCGTGCCCATTCAGCCCCTGGCCTTTTCCCCCAAGGCTGTCAGCAAGGGTGTTAATTAGCGTCAATTGTGACAGCCAGCAATAGGACCTGTGCCACAAAAGGATTTGCTAAACTACTCTGCCAGCAAACAGCCCACAGATGGACATGACTTTCATTCACCACCAACCTGGGCTCTGAAATCATGGCAGACCTGAAAAAGTTGTCTAATTTATTGCTATTCCTCACAGACTCTGCACCCCTCCCATATTCCTTTGTTTTAGAAGAAATACTGGAAGGCTGCAGTTCAAATGTTTCATTTTCCAGTCTCAGTCCTTTCCCTCCCTGTGGCAGACTGCTCTGTAAGTACTTCAGTATTGATGAGGATATTTGCTCAAAGGCATCTGAGGCTTCTGTTTTTCAGGGATCAAAGGAAGGAATAATCTGGATTTTTGCAAATGGATACATGACAACATTGATGTCATATCATCAGTGAATTGCAGAGTTAATGTGCTTCATCTGTTTCACAGGCTATTCTAATACTAATGTGCTTTTACGCCTTAAAAAAGTCCATGACCTAAATACAAATAGGAAGTACAGTATCATTTCACTAATTTGTTGTTGAGAGATGCAAGGTTTTCTGGCCTACCCTGGATTTTCATGTCCTAGTTTAGCTTCACTCTTGTCCATTTTTTTTCTCTTTACTCTTTTCAGCAATCTCTGGCACTATCATTTCAATCCATTGATTCTTTGGGATCACCAGATACTGAGGTCTCATTTGTACTCCTCTCCACCTGTTTGAATGGCGATCAGAGACCCCAGCTGCCAAGCTCTGCAATATTCTCTCAGTTGAGGATTGTGGTTGGCATCAACGCAGATTTCATTTAGTTATGCTGGCAGCTTTCACACTACCACTGGGCTTGCTATAGGTGCAGACATGAGTGTTTTGGTCATTTATTCCTTTTACATAGTCTAAAAACATGTAAAAAATGTGCCCAGGAAAGTTGTTCCTCCATCCAAATTTCCTTTATTAAAAAGGCATGCCATTTCAAGGTGGAGACAGGCAATCATGCTCCTCACTTGGCATCACATCCTCGTGCTGGTGGAGATGTTTGTGCTGCCCTTGGCATTCCTCAGCTCTGTTTTTCTCTCTCACTCTTGGGGTGGCTTTGGCAGCTGCACGAGCCAGATGCAAAGCTCTTGCCTCTTTTCCAGCAGAGGCATGTGAGGTCTGTGTAAAAAGCTTTCTGGCAGAGGCTCTGCATTTTGCCTGGCTCTGCTTTGCTTCCCCAAGATTTGCTCCTCACCCTCTCTACATGTACCATCTTCCGACCCACAAACAAGCGTGAGGAATTCAGCTGCACGGGTGGGGGTTTGGAGAGAAAGCAGCTCACCTAAGGCACACAAAGAGCCCTGTTAGTGCCTGTGTCTGCTCCATTTCTGATGTATACACAGTTACTTTGACATTTAATGAATTTGTCATCTTGTATCTTGGAAGCACAGCAGCACCATGCATTCTGTTAGAATAAGCAGTTCTCTTAGCAGAAAGATTAATAATGCCTGCTTGCAACTACGGGTTTCCTGGTTTTTAATAAGTAGTGAGCTCATACTACAAATTTTCCCCTGATGAAGACACTTTAATAGTCTCTTTCTCCTTGAATGGTCTGCCTGTTTTCATTAAAAGTGAAGGAACCTCTGATTTTGCAGGCTACTACCCTTTGTCTAAGAGCTTGAAATTGTTCAACAGGTTCAAGAGTAAGAGTAAGCATGCATACTCCAAGCAAAAAAAAACCTAATAGGAAATACAGTTTTCTTTAATCTGTCAAAATAGTCGGGAAAAATTCAAACAGGAATGCTTCTTCTGACCTCTGCCAAGCTAACACTGTCCTGGAGCATTTGTGCTGGCAAAGACAATACCCTTCAATGATTTCTCGCCAATGCTAATTATTGCTCAATGTTCCTCTTGTTAACAAATAATAAAGATCCACCTTTGGAAGGTTTTGACAAAGTTAGTGAATTTGGCAGCCTAACACTTTATTTTAGGGTATTTTACTTAAATAACCATGAAAAGTGCTGCTTTCACTCACTGTACCTGTGAAACTTCATGCTCCCACTAGAATTCAGAACTTTAAAGTTCATTTATAAAGCCATGCCATAGTGGTAAAGGAGATGTAGCTGGCCAGCAGGTCCCCTAGTCTTGCATGGGGAGAGCATTTGGAAAAGTGGGGAATTTTCTGCAAGCCTGATGGCTGCTTCTCTTCTGAGCATAAGAAAGACTTGATGCTTGTTCTCTTCTGTCTGAAAAATGACTTCTTGTTTTGACACTTGGGATTTGGGTTGTTGGAAATCTTTTCATGTTAAACTTGGTTATTCACAAATGCTAATGGTGGTAATATTAGCAGTATAGTTTGTAGCTTGTCACTTCACAATCTCAGTCTTTATGTAAGAATCAGGGATTTTTCATCTCTTATGATTAACTGGCAGAGATACACGACTCCCACGATGTCACTCAGTGTCACATTCAGGAACAGGCTGTGGGAGTCACGGCTCCTGTCCCAGACCTCTACCCAGCAAACTGTGTCACAGGAGTATGTTTCTGCTCTTTCCACTTCCATTTTTGTAAAGATTTTTGCTCCACCTTGCCTGCTGCATTTTTGTAGTTGCAGGCATTTATAAGCCCATCACAGAAGCATTCACATGTCACAGCATTAAATGAAAGGCAAAACCTTAACTCTAAATAAATAGTGCATACTCAACACCATCTGCTTTACCGTTAGAATTGTTGCTCATGCTGAAGTTTTGATGAAACACTGATTTTTATCACGAAGATTCCTGACAGGATCAAAACTGCTGTCACAGAAAGGTCAGATCCAGGATGCCTCACCTAAGGATGCTGGCCAGGAAGATGACCTGATGGACCATTATGTGGAGCAGTGTGTCCAGAGTGTCCAGAGACCTTCAGCAGTTGCATCAGAAGGCTGCCATGGGGGATGCTGGGCAATTGGGTTGGATGGTGATCACGGAACATTTCATTTAGGACAGCGCTTTTACCACACATAAAGATCACAAGAAAATCAAGCCATTGTGTTTGACGTTCTGAGGTCGCTGAGTTGCTACATCACCAAGGACTTCATAGTTAATAACCAGCACTTCAGCTTGCACCTGGAATGAGACTGGCAGCCAGTAGGAGCCCAAGAGCAGGTGCAATATGCTCTTGTCCATTTACTCATCCTCTGTGGCAGGCAGCCACCTCCTGCAGCAGCTGAAGCTGCCAGATGTCCTTCGGGTCAGTCCCACATCACACACACTGCAGCAGTCAAGAGTTTTACTCGCTGCTTGCTTTTGTTGACTGCTCCTGCCAGGGTCACTGCTTGAGCCTGTCAGTAAAAAACTCCCAGTATAATTCTGTATGCCTCCTAGGGAATGCCCTCAGGATAAAGGGGACCTGTTTTGAGGTTGAAGTCTCCTATTGCATATTAAATTTTTATTTTTCTCCATCTGATGAGATAGCACATTAGCTATCATTGACGTCAGTTTAGATTATTATCTTTAGTGAATCGTTTGCTCATCGTGCATTTTATCCATAGGAACAGTACACTTCCCTGTAGCAAGAAGGGAATTTCCCTTAAGTCCTTTCAAAATGATACATTACATTCTGTAATTATTAACTTCTTCTCTTTGTCTTAACCACCAAGCCCAGCAGTGCTCCCTTCCCGGCTGAATTGGCAGGACTAGTGGTGTGACACTCTATTGTCATGCAGCTCAGGTGTTTTCTCTAATGGCAGCAGGAAGCTCAGGTAACATTCCAGCCCGAGCTGCCTGTACTCACAGGTTATAATTTTCTGAGATGATCTCAGAGTGTGGTGCTTGCCTGCTTCAGGAGACAGTGAAGAACATCAAACGTCTTCATAAACATCATAAATTTTTATTTACAATTCCAAATGAGGTACAAGTTTAAATGTTTTGTGGGCAGGAAGCAGTATTGATCACTGGTTGACATTTTTAAGAAAAACTATTGCCGCAAGTTGAAACTGGCCACTCTCCTTACACCAAGCAAATTGGAATAATGTCTGTTTATAAGAAACAAAGGAAAGAATGGAGACTATTGAGTGACCAATTTCATATTAATATTTTATGGTGTTGGCATTATTTTTCACAGTAATCCTGCATATCCTGATTTCTAACAATTTTCCTCTTTTATTTTGACTCTTTTTCAAATTGTTGCTGAAAGGGTAGAGTTGAGGTTGCCTTGTGTGCTGTGTAATTCTCTTCTAGCTCCTAGCCTTAATTTGTGTTTTTCTGGCCTTTTAGTGCTTGATTTTGTGGTGAAGTTTTGTTTCATTTGTTTTTTGTTTGTTTCCTTTAATTGTTTGGAGGTTTGTTTTGGTTTTTTATTAAGAGCTGTGCAAATTGTTGCAGGGTTTGTTTGCCCTCAAACTCTCAAACTCTGTAATAATATGAAGTGTTTTCTCTGATGGCAACAATGCCCCTTTTCGTGTAGTCTCAGGTTTAAAGTGCATCAGGCTTGAGTGTATTTGTTTGTCCTTTAATAATATGCACATCCCCTCTGTGCCAATGCTGCTGTTTCCCTGATGGTAACCAAGAATGCCATGAATTCTCATTCACCAATCCTTCTCTCCTCTTAAATGTCACAGCTGTCAGCAAAGGAGTGATGTAAAAAATATTAGAACAACACTTTCTAGATTCTTCTGCGATCTGCTCCTACTTTCACGCAGCAAGTGATGAGAATCATTCAGCAGGGACAGCTTAGAAAATGATAGCAGCTGAGTAAATCTGACTCGCAGAACTAAATATCATGGATCAAATGGGCTTGTGCCAAACTTTCCCACTGGATTTAATGTAAGACTCTGACCCTTGTAGTATTACAAAAGTGGGTCAAATTTTCTGTGCTTCTACAGTAGGTCTTTTGACATTTTGCCAATGCCAGTATGCACTATCAAAGGTTTTACCATCAGTTGCCAAAGAGATAACTACAAGTTTTGAATTCCAATAAAGAGTGTAATTGAATGTCCTGGGCCTCAAGAAAATAACAGGGGGGAATGGATCACAGTGCAAGCTGCACCTCTGTGCTGCCATGAGGAAGTTTGGCACCGAGGCTCAGCTGGAATCTAGATGGAAAAGGTGAAAACATCCAAGACAAAGAGAATTTTATCCTTGTGGATTAGGAGATATTTCAGTGCCCTCTCAGACCTCTGTACCACTAGTCTGAGGCCATGCTGTTGTGTCCAGGAGGTGCAGGTGGGCTGCACTGGAAACATGGGATGTGGCTCAAAAGGGAGCTTTTCTTCTCTCTTTTCTCCCCTCAAGTACTAGTGGCCAAGTCCTGATCTTGGCCATTCACCTCTCACTTTTATTCCTCTAATTTTAATTACAGAGATTTTGTGATCCTTCTGTTTCTTTCCTTTTTCTTGGTTGGTTGCAGTCCCCAGCCCTAAAGATCCAATGCCCATTTTTCTCAATGTAGTCATGGTTCTCTTCTCTGCAGCCCCTCTAGTGAGGCACAGCCGATGGAATTTGAATTGCTTCAGTCTGACTTTCACCTGACTATGAGCCTGCATCTTTCTATCTTTTCCATCCTGTCCACTCTGCTCTCTCTCAGAGCTTCTACAAGTTTGAGAACCTGGAGCTCTCAGCACAGTCACTTTTCCCCCTTCCCATATTAGTGGCATGACAGCTTGTCATCAGAGGAGTATTTATAGTGTTGTGAACTGCTTCACAGCCTCAGGTAGGGGACAGGAAAACCGAGAGCTAAGGATAAACCAGTGCTGGGTGTCCATCATCCACTGCAGGTCTCAGTTCATCCAAGGCAACAGTCAAGCGATGCCAGGGGTACAGGGCAGCTTAATGGTGTGACAGCCAATGTTGCAATTGTAGAAGCTTGACTTTTTTCCAAAATGAAACAAAATCAAGCCTTCTAAAATGGCGATAATCCTCCTTATATTACCAGGGTGATACTGGAGGGATCATTTATCCACCGGTGTGCTGTGTAACCTCAGACTGGTTGCATGCCAGACTCAGCCTATCTTCCAGTTCTTCTAACTCTTAATTCTGGCAGCACAGAAGTTAATAGTTTAGGAAAATTTTGCTTTTTTAATAATTAAGTCTGTAGAAGGTAGAAATCAACAGTACAGTGCGTTTTCCCAGCAGAGACCGTAAATTAATTAGGAGCAATTTGCTGTCAGAAACAATTTCCATAATTTTAAGTAAAAAAGCAGAAAACCCGTTTTTATCCTGAAGTGATTTTACTCCTGTGATGATGAATTATGTGAAATTGCAATTTACCTGCTCCTGGCTCCTGATACCCAGAACGAGGTGGGTGAGAATCAGGTGGTGGTTTCCACTGCTGGGGCAGAATTTCTGAGAGTGATGCCCTCTCTCCCTGCCGTTCAGATCTTGACCTTTTCATAACAGAATTGTCTTTGACACTTGCAGATTCCTGTCAGGAGATAATGAACAAATTGCAGTGCTAATCGAACACAGGCCTTTTGTAGGCTTTTGCCTGATAGTCACGCACCAAAGGTCACAGTCTAACTAATGAGGGCTTTGGGTGATACCTACACAATATGTGGGCTTTTCTGAAAGGCCAAAATTTATGGGTGCCACTTGGGAACAATTCAGCTATCAGAAGCATCTTAGAAGTACAGGAAGGGATGATCCATCCATCACTAAAACCCCATTATTGGACTTAAACACTCAGCCTAATATGCATAATTGCCAGACCTTGGGCTCCTCAAAAAGGCCTCAGTGTCATTATGATAGATCCTCCTCTCTGTTTACCAGGAAGAATGAACACGAGATGGTCCATTGTGGCATTTAGTATTTCAGGCCATCAGGATTTTAGGGTGATTTGCAGATATCAAGTCACTGGGATGCTGATTTAAATGAAGGGAACATTTGCAGAATCATAAATTTGTCCTGTGAAGTCTATTATGTGGATACCTTTCTGCAGCTGATAAGCATTAAAAAATTTACTGCTTCACACTTGCATTTTCTCCCCCCCCCCTTTTTTTTTTTGTGGCCTTTTCAGGTATGAATACATTTATTAGTTCTTTCGTTCTTTGCTGATGTACAATTAAAGCAGTCTGACCTCTAGCTGCCAAAGGTTTCACCAAAATACATGATGGAAACTGTGCCTCCCAGAGCAATGGAATCTGCCCTATCAGTAGTTCTTGCTTTAAAGTGGCACGTGCACTTGATTAAAACTGCTCCAAAATACGCAGGAATTATAGACTAGAGACAAAAAGGCACTGGAAGATAAATTAGGGTACTATCCTCAAAATCTCCACATTACCTTCAAAATTTTAAGCCGTCCTGGAGCACGTTAATGCAGCAATGCTGCTCAGCCCCTTCCCCGGGGTGCTGGCACCAGATCTCAGCCTCAGCAATGGCATTTGGGCAGGTCTCCCTCCGTTCCCGTGGCACACAGCTTGGTGGCATTCCCTGTCACACCAAGGTCTGGGGGATTGCCATGTGCAGCTCCACAGCTGCTGCATTTCAGCGCTGGGCGAAGCGATCCCCGCAGAGAGTTGATCTCTCAGTTTGGCTCGCACTCTGGGATTCTGTGGGATGGAAGGTGCGATAGAAATGGATGCTATATAAATATTTTTGAGATCTAGAAATACAGGCTACAGAAAAAGCTCGGCTCAGAACTGACAGCATAATCAGAATCTGCATTTCACACCACAGCGACGGCATCTTGTATGACACAGTCTGCTTAGCACTACCCAGCACCACTGTACCCTTCCAGATCTTCAAGAGAATGATGAGGTGTGAGGTTTGTTAGTCTGCGTATTCCTGTTCTTCCATATTTACTAAAAAATAGCTTTTCTTTTTTTTTCCATTAAATGGTTACATTGAAACTGTTTACCTACTGATTCAAACCCCCACCAGATGAGAATTTCTGTTTCAGCACTGCAATTCTTGCTAAATGTCTGGGTAGCTCATAGAACTGCTGAAAGGCGTTGAAGACACCCTCTCCTGGTCATCCACTGAATGCACTAATTTATTTTTAAATGAGCTTGCAAGTCCTATTTGTGTTATGTGTGTGTTTATTTAAGGATACATTTGGAAATTAGTGCTCATTTGAACTTGGAGTCTGAGACAGTGACGTGAGACATCTCTTTCAAATTATCTCAGCACGTGCATCAGATGCCAGGTCCAGGTAAGTTGTGCTGGATATGATAAGTTTAGACACATTGGTTCATCCAGTGAGAAACATTTTGTGTAACAGGCTTTGCACATTGCCACCAAGATCAAAAGCTGAATGACTCCAGGGTCTGTCTGTCCTTAAAGCTTTGGTTTGGGTTGGGATTTTTTGTCATACAGTCTGTCAGTGAGTTCTTGTTCTGAGTGACTTTGCAATCTCCCCTCCAAGTGAATCCCGCAGCCACTGCTCGTCCTGCTCACAGTGACAGCACCTGAAAGACCAGATGTGAGATGTGTTGAATGACGGGCATGACTCAGTTGCAGCAGGAGGCATGAGAAAAAACCAGATATTTTTGCACTTTGCTTCACAACTTCTCCTTTGTGGAACCTTGCACTTTTGAGGGAAGTTGCCTGCTATGAACGACACAGCCCATTTCAAAACACACAGTCAGCTCTTTGCCATATAACATCCAGTGTAAACCCGCAGAATTCCCCTTGTGTGCATAACTTGAGTCAAAGAGAATCACCTGCTATTTTGGCAAGGTGTGCATTGGCCAGGGCGTGATCTTGTTTCAAAATAAATATATGAAACCAACATGAAATCAGGAAGAATCTGTGCATCTGTCACACAGAGCATGGGTGCATTAGGTATAACAAAACCTCTCAGAGAATATATACACTATTTAAAAATAAATGTACACAGTGCTGGGCGCATAATACATTGATGATTATAGTTTGGACCACTTGGGCATTGCTTGGATATAATCTCTCTACATCTTCAAAGCATTCAGCTGGTCTGCCTCCTTATGGCGTCCTTTGCTATTGGAAGTCATGAAAAAAACAGTTTAACAGGAAAATCTGTCTCTTCTGCATCCACTCTCCCCTTCAAGGTCTTCCTTTCAGTCTTCCTAAGTGGATGTGCTACACCAGAGATGTTGTTAGATTAACAGTTTTTGGGTTTAATCTAAATTTCTAGTTAGAGGTTTCTTTAGCCAGAATGGGTTGAGGTACTAGATCAGTAGGTGACTTAGGATAAAAAGTTTGATTGCTTTTTGCCAGAATTAGGCCAGGATTTGGAGAGTTCCTCGTGGCCCAGACCTGTCAAATTGCTATTTCCTCATCCTTGTCATGCCCCTGGTCCTGGACAAAAGGATGGCTGCACCGTCAGGCTTCTCTGGGCTGCTCTTCCTTGAGTCGAGTGTAACACATCAGAGCTACACCTCATCTGCTATTCCCAAATGCTTCCCTTACCTGTAAGCACAGATTCCTATATTTACTCCATATGAACAATGACTGCTTTGTGGGGGATGTTTTGATGCATCCTAATCTGGATATAGTCTTGACATAATGTTGCTGCAGCCTTTTAGTAAACAACTGCTAAAATTGTTCAGAAGAAACTTTTGGGAGGTTTGTCAGGGCACAGTCCTGAGCCTACTGAAGAACAGCTTGGGTAAATCATTCCTAAATCTCCTCATTGACAAGCCAAGATAATAATAAACACATTGTCTTCACAGTTGTTAATTCTCTTTCTGGAAGGTGAGGGTTTTGTTGTGGTTTTTTGTTTGTTTTGTTTGTTACCTTCTTCTGCATAAGTCTCACTTGCTATTAAGCACCTGGAAATATTGTTGCCATGGGATAGGAGACAGCTTCACACCTCAGGCCACCAGGACCCCACTGATCTCTGATGCAGACGTACGGGAGGAAATGTGTGAACTCTCGCAACGTGAAGGTGTTAAATTTTATCAAACGAACTCTCCTGTAACCTCTTGGAGACCTGCTGCTATCCATCATTACAGAAATAATTTCCATCTGATTTTTCAAGTGGCTGCTCCAGTGGGATTTAAGCAGCAGGGCCCTGTGATGGTTCCACCTGAATTTGCCTTGAAACACCAGGTGGGTGTTGGTTTCCTCTATGGACAGTGCTTTTGTGCATAATAATGTTAAATATAACATGTTCTTAGCCTTGTCATATAACTAAGAATGGAATTTAGTTAAAATAATTCCCAGACTGGGAAGATCATTGGAACCAGCACTTTTGTGGCCAGGAGAGAGACTCAGTGAAGGCAAATCATGAACTTAGCAGTATCCTACATATTAAATGTTTTGTAAAAGATTGGAGCTAGGGGAACAAATAATCCAAGTAGACGAGTAAAATTCCTTGTGTTGCTTGGCGGAGGGGGGGAGGAGATATGGTTTGTCTTGGATCCAAGAAAGTGTTTAAAAGCATGTTAAACTTTAATGAGGTAAATAGTCTCATCTCTGTGGTGCAGAACGTTTAGGCTTAATTTTAGGCACATGCTTAAATTCTTTGCCAAATTGGGGTCTAAAAAAGAGTTATGCTTTTGCATTTGAGAAGCAGGGCTGATATCACATGACTTCTATATTTAATCACAACTACTGAAGGCAGCTGGGATTTTGAATACAGAATACTTAAAGCAAACTGTTCTTGATCAATCCATAGAGAAATACTCAGAGGGAGAAAAAATATATACAGTAAATTTGAATAATGAACAGTTTTGAGGAAATTGCAATCTGCTTGCAGACATTTGGAGAGCAGAAAAGAAGCTAAATTTGTTGAGTAAGTTACTTGCTGTGATCTATTCTCTTGGCTCTAATTAGAGAGAAGTGAGCAGTAAGGGAACCCAGAAAATGAGACTGCTGTAGACTGAAGTGCCCAAAGAGAAGAGTTTAAGTTGGAAGGGTTTTTTAAAGTGGATTATTTTCCCCCAAGTATTCTTTAAATAGGAGGGGAAACTGTACAAACAATCGGCTTTGATGCTTGACAAATATGACAGAAAACATTTGTGTTTTCTTTGGAATTCAAATATTTAAGTTTACTATAGGAGTTAACTATGTCAGTTAACAGCTGACAACCTTGTAATTTTTTAGTATTACAGTTCCTTATGATATCACCGAAGTGTCTTCATTGGCTGCTTCAGCTCAGACTTGCTCATTAGCAGCCTTTAGGTCACAATGCAGCAAATCACTTTGTCTTTGAAGACCTTCCAGGACTGATACGGCTGCTCTGTGAGACGCTAAGATATAACAACTGTCACTATTGTTTCTCCCAAACAAAGCTTCCAGACATCAGATGGAAGGTCATATCTGGAAACTTTAAATTCAAACACTTCCCTGATCAGGCTGCCCCTTACTTTGTAGCAGGTCCACAGTGACAGTCTCTCCACACAATGAAACTCACTCTTTGTAGTAACAGGAAAACTCGTTTGTGGAGGGCGGAACTTTCTCAGGCTGGTGGTGAAACAAATCCATAGGAACGCAAGACAATCACCTCTCTGTCTGCTCCAAGCCCAGGTCACATTTCTTTAGCCCTATTTTCTTTTGTACAAAATATAGAGTGGCAGTGTTTGTTTATAAAAAGACCCCAAACAACAAAAACCCAAACCAATCACACTGTGAAGTAATTAAAGAGTAAATGGAACCTCTTCCCTCTTACCACCAGTACTGTGGGGGTTGGAACTACATGATCATTTAAGTCCCTTCCACTCCAAGATTCCATGATTAGCAACCCACTGTAACCCATGGAAAGTCAGCTTTTGGATCATTTTGTCATGTCTGTTGTACCAGGGAGGAGAGTTAGGAGCTCCAACTTTGAAAATGTGATGTGCTCATAGTCCCAAGTTCCTCTACACTTTTTAAAAAACAAGCAGTATTTTTACCATGTTTTTCATCTTTCCTGTGCACTTGAAGCATACATGGTGGGCTGAGTGCTGTTTAACTGTTTCCATATCTGCTTTTAAACATAACTTCCATTCCAAATTTCCATAGTTTGTAGTCTGGCTTTTTTTTTTTTTCTGATTGCTGCATCACCATTTGGAATTCTCATACGTAAGTTCTTAGAAATGATTTTTTGGACATGATTGCAGTACATGTGTCTTAATACTGCAGCTGGGTAAAAACACAGGTGAAATAGTTTCTCCCCCATGCATTTATAACACAAAAATCCTCTGCCTGGAATTCCTAGAGTTCCTTCAGATTTGTCACAAGCAGAACTGATAGACTTTAGTTCAATAGTTTTCTGTTAGTCAGCTTCTAGCAGAGGAAGTGGTGTCCCCTCTAGACTGAACAGTCTTAGGCAGTGAATGGCAGCACCTCATTCCTTCCTATTTTCTCTCTCTACCAATGACATTCTTGTTCTTGCCACTCAGATCCATGCTTTTTCCCCTTGATTTCATTCATTCTATTGTAGCCTTGCAGGATTGTTCTCAGGGTAGAACAGCTTGTTGAAAGGTGTTTATAATAACAATTACACCTACTCCAATCACTAAAGTGTAATCTTTATCTTAATCAAAAAAAAAAAAAAAGGACAGGGGAGGGCAGAAGAAAAAAATATACATCACAAACTACTCCAAAGTTCTGCTTGAGTTATTTTTCAATTACAGCAGGTGAAGCAGAATGAAATTGTTACAGCCATTTATTGATTGTGTTACTATCCATTAAGGTACAACAGGAGAAGTCCATCATATTGTGTAACAACTTAACTATTTAAAATAACAAAGGCTTCCTATTGTTTCCCTTTTTTGCCATTATCCTGACAAATACATTCTACTTCCATGCTGGAAATCAAATTCAGGAATCATAATGAAGAAATTCCGTATTCAAGGTGACATTATTTCTTCTCCTAGCTATTGAAATTCTTCAGCTTTTTCATTGAAAAATAACTGAAGCAGAACAAAGGTAATGAAATATATTAATTATATTAATGATGTTTTACTGAAACTGGCTGCTTCCTAAAGAGAGGGCATATATAACTGTAAGGAGAGATTCTATCAGTGGGTAGGCGATTAACAGGTAATGCTGTCACAGGAGCAATTTTAGCTGCTAGGAACTATTCATCCACCTGAATGACAAACCCTTTTGAAACTTTGTGGTGAAGAGCAAAGTTTATCATCTCATCTAAGGTGGGTGGCTGCTCTGTGCTGGGGAGGGAGCCAGTGGAGTCGTGCAATGAAGGGCAGATTTAGTGGGTGATGTCATAGACCTTGGTGAGAGCAGGCAGGAGGTGGGCTCTCAATCCAGCAGCAAACTGGGTGTTAAGCTGGAGCTTGCAGGTGATCCTGATGACTGGGTACCAGCACCCAGCAGCAATAAATACTGATGTGTCATTGCAGCTAAGGGCAGCAGCTGATGTCCAGTGTCTGATGAAGAACCACGTGGTCATGAGATGCTAAAACTTCCCTCTAAACAATCTGTGTTTAATAATCTCTGCATCTTATTGGCAGCCCAGTGGGAAAGGTTTTCTGGACCTCTTTGGGATTGTGGTAAAAATGGAACCGCACAGAGAAGGGAAGTTATTCTCGTGCCAAGGAGAAATCCTGCCCTCGGTAATGCTGACTGGCACTGCTCGGGGAGAGGGATGGGAGAGCAGGGCTGTGCAGAGCATCACTTCTCCTTGTAGGCTCTAGCAGCGTGTGCTGCACAGGATCAAACCACAGACATGTGGGGTGTTCAGTTTGTTTCATGTTTATTTTCGTGAGTTCTTGCTTTCACCCACATACCAGCTTAAATTTCCTACTCATACGAGAAACAAAACCTTAGGAAAATGAAGATGACAGATGAGATGCCTATTCTGCTTCCACCAATGCTAGCAAAGAAATTACTGAGACAGGAGCCAGAGCCCTTTTCTCCACAGTATTGACCATGCCTTAACCTTGCTGCCACTTCTCGTCCCATTTTCAATTGTCAGATCACTCTTCCCCAGAACTGATAATCTCATGGTGTTGCAACAACTGCTAACATGAAAATCCACTGCCTGTTGCTGTAACCACAACTTCTCTCTTTGAACCTATTCACTACACATAAGCTTCAAGTTTCTTGTAGCTTCCTTCAAGTAAATTAGACATTTTATTTTGCGTGCCCATTTAAAGACAAAGCAAGGCTGGTATTCATGGCTTTCTTATACAGTTATTTCTACCCTAAAATCCCTAATGACCATTTTTGGAGTTTCAAATCACTGTTAAGTTTTGTTGCCAATTCCTGTGTCCTGCCCCACTGTCACCGCGGGTTTGTGCTCTTGCAGCTCTCAGATGTCTTTTATTTGACTTGTACAGTAAATACCTGTCAGACCCCTGAAGTCGTTTCACCAAACAAACCCCTTGATCTCCATAATTGATGCTGAAATGCTCGATATGAATACCAGTTGTGTGTGTCAGTGAGCTTTAGGATGGGCTTGAGCAGCATTTTTGTAGGGGAGTGCTCCTGCCCTTGAGCAGTCTGGTCGAGGGTGCACTGAGCAAAAAAGGAACTGCACATCAGGACTGGGTTAACATTCACTGCCCTTTGTTCTTTCAGATGTCTGGGGTATTTCCTTTCTGAGCATATAAAGAGGTTGAAAATAAATATAAAATGCCTTAAGACATTACTGTGCACATATGTTATTTCTTAATATACCTCTAGAGCAGTTAGGCAAAAAGGGCACCTGAACAGCCATCTCTGGGTCTCCCATAAGTGCAGTGCAGGTATTTCTGAGTTACCTGGGGATGAAGCAATAGGCCATAGATCTCCTTGTTTCACTGAACAAGCAGATACCACACGACTGTGTTGCGTGGTTGCACGTCAGGGGTTAATTTTGTTCTCCAAGCACATTTGGGAGTGTGTTCAGGCAGCACACAAAGTGAAGGCTGGGAATCAAAGCAAGCAGGCTACCTCCTCCCACAGATCTCGCAGCAGAATTTAGGAGCTGAACGATGCAACATGTGCATAAAAGCTTGATAATGTTTTTAAAACATATCACTTGAAATATGTTAACGCATATGTTCCGTCATTTAGAACTCTTTCATAATACATAATTTGGCCCTTTAGCTTTACACCCAGCTCATTATGGCTCATTTGCAAAGAGAAACATTCTCCAAAATTTCTCCTGGTCTTTCCCCAACACTAGCATGACCTTTCTTTCCCACCTTGTGCAGTCCCTTTTTTCTCTTGGCATCTCACTTTTCAGCTCTTTCTGAGCCATTTCCAGTCTGGTGGCAGTTTATCCCACCAGTTTCAAGCCTGGCTGAAAGCTGCAGGCTGCCTAAAGGAGGATTCAGCTCCTCCTCATTTCAAAAGTTTAAAGGTTTCCCACAGTTCAAATTTGCCTGATTGTCTGTCTGTGAATAATTGGTTCTTTTGAAGCATCAGGTTATTTTTTGGAGTTTTTAAAATTTATTTGTATCAAGATTAGATAAACAGGATAACAGAACTCCATTGTTACAGATATTGTTGTGAAACAGGCAAATTTCATATTAGTTTTACAAAAAGGTTTAAATTCAGGTAAGAGTGTACGTGCACACCCAGAAGACCAATGTGTCATTTTAATTTCCCAGTCCTGGTAAGATAATAAGCCAATGGGCAGAATGGCATTTTCATTTAAATACTGCAGGAGAAGCAGACAAATCATTGCACAGAAGTTCCTTGGATAAAGCAAGGTAATGCTTTTTGTACCATATTTTCAGTTAAATAAAATCTGTCCTTAACTCAGGGCTGTAAATTGGCCTTGAGCACACCTCCGGGTGGGATTCCCTCCTCTTCCCAAGCATCACACACAGCAGGCTGCCGCTGAGCCCTTCATGTGGGCACACCTATTACAATGCTGGTTTTGTAAAGTTGCCAGTCACTCAGATGTATGGATTCCTCAAATCAGGCTCTTTCCTGACTTCTGAATTTTATACAATTTTGCTCTCAATACTTCCCTTTCAAGGTGAAAAGCAATTTCTGCAATTCTAGGAATGTTCTACTTGCAGGATTTTTTGATGTTCCTACAGTTCATGATTTTTACTAGAAATTCATTTGTCTCAGCAGATAGGGGATGATCAGATGATACTGAACAATACCCACAGGGAGCTGCCTTCCTGATCTGTCTCGTTTTGTGTAAAGCAGGGTAGAAACTTCTGTTTTAATTATCACCATTAGATGACTTCCCTCTGCACGAGGGTCCCGAATGAAGCCTGGGTCAAGAGATTTTGAAATAGCAGCTGCTGATCATGGGGAGATAAACTGAGGTGCTCACTTACTCTCTTGAACATCTTAGAGGTGCCTGTTGGTGTTACCTGGTGCAGAAATATGAGAATCCAGGGAAGAAAGAACAATGGTACCCTATGGAATGAACTGGTAGCATTGAAAAGTTGAAAACTGGGATGAAATAGGAAAGAAGCTTCCACATGAAACTTTTTTTTTTTTTTTTTGTGGTTAGCAGTCTGTTCTCAGAGTTTGGACCTTTCTGGGTTTGCCTTTCATTTTGTTTCTAAATCAACAATATTGATGTGTTGGATTTTTTAAACTTGATTACATTTCCCTTTCCTCGCGTTCCTTTCTTGCTGCCCACCTTTAGTTGCTGCATATTCTAAGAGTATGTGAACAGCCAGAAAATGCAAATGGAACTCAGACTGGTAAACTTACAATTTTTTAGAAGTTTTATGTTTAAACAGTTCAAAAATCTGCCTCACAGTAACTTCTCTGTGCTGTTTAAACTAAAATACAGAAAATACCTCAATTCTTGAAGTAAATTAAGTCTATATTTTGGTAAGCCAGTAAGCACGTCAGCTTATTCTTTTTTTCCCCCACAACATATGGGGCTTTCTGTTTATTGTCTTTCCCTAATTTTCAGTATTTTCCTTTGAGCTTTTGTCAGCAAAGGCATACGCTCCCCTCTGTGGTTTGTACTTCTTCAGAAAAACAGTAGGTGAATTTGAGTAATTTCCTCTTGCGAGAATGTATTCGGTTTGAGAGTTTAGGTGAATTATATTCTGCTGATTAGCGAGGCAAGTGCTGTGCTCCATCTGCTAGGGAATGGGAATGGGATATTTATAACGTGATGGATGTTACTGCTGGGTGGGTTTGCAGTGCTCAGTATGACTGAGCGATTCGCTCGGGCTGTGGGCTGCTCCTTGGGTTTGTTTTAAAGAGGACGTGCTGACTTGGGGACAGGGAGTGCTACTGCAGGACTGGGGCTTTGTGCAAGAACCACCATTAATGTACTCAGCAACAGCAGCAAAGTCACGGCACACTACCCTTTTCAACAAGAAATTGAGGAAAAGAAATGATTTCTCAGTTATATGGGACTATGCAATGTTAGGCTATTTTATTTTTCCCTCAGAGCAATTAGAGAACGTGCATATGAAATTTCTTCTGCGCTCATTGTGCAGTGCCTAAAAGGATGTTTCTATTGTCCTAGTTCGCTCTGAATTGCCCATCTATATTTATATAAATCCTCTAGATTTTACACCTTTCCCCATCCCAGGAATGGGTAGGTGTTTCAGTGCTGCAGAAATGCTCGGTGCTCTTGTTAGGGTGGCTTTACCAAATGCATTCCTTTATTTCAGTAAGTGGAATGAACACTTGAAAACACTACTGTTCACTGCTTAGCACACTTTTCCTCCCAATATGACCAGAGCAACTACTTTTCAACTCACAGAGATGACATAGCTAAAGTAAACTAAGAAGTCTCAAAAAGCTCCCCAAACTCAGAACTAATTAAAGTGGAATTGCACAAGGATGCCTTAGTACTGAACCACGTTGAAATCTGCTGCTCTTTAAAAGTCAAAGGGACGTATCCTACGCTGAAGTAAGGCGCTTGTTTTTCTTAAGGTCATACAAAACAAAGCATTTTATTTGAACAAATGTCAGAATAATGTCTGTAATGAAATATACTATTTACTCGCCTTCAGCATTTGAACTGTGACAAATCTGGAAAGGAAATCAACAGTTACTGCTCTTGTTAAATAGTCCTTTTAATATTACAAGTAGGTTTACATTGCTGGGCCCATGTGTACTTTAATGATTCCTGGAAGTACGATGACTTGGCCCAAAGGAAAGCACAAACCTAATACTTTATTTTGTGTGAATTAAATGCAGCTAATTAAAGCGTAGGAAAATTAAAAAGAATTAGGCGAAATAAAAGCACTACTGTAAAGCTTTTATTAAACACTTATACAGTGAGTAAAGAATGTGCTGGAAAAAATGAGCCACTGATTCATTTCTGAGAGCTGCTGACTGCAGCCTCCTGGCTGGGGAGTGAGGCACCATCTTTCATGTCTTATCCATCCTGAGTCAGAGCTCACACAGGTTTGGCCCCCTGGGCATTCAGAAAGGTGTTGTGTATGAAGTGATGCAATCTGAAAGTGGGATTCCACTTGCCACACAACAGAATGACCCCCTGCACAGGTGGAACAAGTTATGTACTGACAATGTGATGGATAACACACGTGCTCTGCCACTTTGGCTGATGCTAAATGAACATTGGCTTTCTTCTCAGGGGAAGTCAAGATCTCATAACCCACCCAGATGCCACTGAGGTGAGTGGAAACAGGAAGAGATTCCATGGGAATAATAAATAAAGATACACAATGCCAGAGAATTTCATGATGATTAAATTCCCAAGCAGAGTAGGTTACACTTCACTCACTCTGAGTTTTCAAAACATGTTTTGCCTTCAAAACATGTCATTTATTTCTCTGGACTAATACTGATGTACTTTCTTGGAAAAGTATTTTGAAGAAGTTATTTGCATGAAGGATGTGTGGGTAGGTTATGCTCAGATTAAGGGCTGGCAAGGAGCTGGTGGACAGATGTGCCTGGGACCTAAAAGGCAGAGAAGACAGTGACCTGCTGGGTAAGAGCAGCACACTGGGCGCTGTTGCTGGGAGTCAAACACCCCAGTTTGATTTGGATGCCAAGGAACTTCGTTCAGAAGTCAGGTGTTACCTAATAACCAGGAGAGGCTTTTTATTTTCATGGAGGTGTGAGAGTACAAGCTTGGAGGAGACAGTACCTGGGCAAAGCAGAGGTAAAGAACATTGATTTTGAAGGCTTTGTGGCATTTCAGATGGACAGTTACTTTCAGAGTAGCTACTGGGAAAGATAGAGGGGGAAAATAATAAACAAATTATTCTATATAATAAACAAAGCAAATAAATAGGGGAAGAGGAGTTAAAGTAGATGAAGCCAAAGTCGACTTGATGAAGTTGAGAGAAAACATGGAATGACACTAAGTTGGAAATACTTTTTTATGATACAAAACCTAAATATTTCAGCTTTTGAAAACAAAATCTGGTATTACTGTCCTCAGGACACCTCACTCTTAAATTCTTTACAATTTTTTTGTCCAATTTTGTTGCAACCCGGAAATAAAATTCTTGTGATGCCAACATTTCAGATGCTATGGGAATCCTGGATGGCATCCAGCTTTTGCTGCTTTTATTGTGCCGTGGCTCCCACAGAAGGGCTATATTGCTCTTCCAACACAGTATGGGGTTTATGAACAAAAACTCCATCTCCTGGCTTTGCTAGTGAGTTGGGAGTTTTCCCCTAAGTGTTTGTTTTTTACACACCCAGCAGAACTCTGGGTTTCCTGTGACGAGGATGACCACTCCAAAGGGGGCTAATGCCAGGGATAACAATGTCCAAGGGTGGGCTTGGTGCTCACGGTGAAACACACACCAGGAAATATCACACAATGCACTAGTTTTATATATTTAGGTTCATTTTCTGTTCTTGCTTATGCCTTCATATCTCTTATTTTCAGGTCATTTAAATAAGAGACATGTGGTGGGACTCTATCATTTAAGCAAAATTGGTATTCTGCCATCCATGAAATTGCATGGACACCTTCAACTTATCCCAAAGTGCAAATTATGTGTATTTCTCTCCTTTAAAAAGTCAATGTGAATAAATGCTTAAAAATATGGGTCACAAAAAAAAAAAAAAACCATTATAAAGGTTCTTTTTTTTTTCCCCTCTAGAGTTCATTTTGGTTTTGCCAGCCTTTCTCTCCCTCCTTCACAGCAAATATACTGAGTTGGATTGTTGTTGACTAAATAAAAGGAATAGTTGACACATCTGACAGCAATTTATTGTTTCAGACCACATGCTCATATTCCTCCTGTTTGCTCCTGCTGGAGAAGCCTCTCTAGTATGAGGTACACCTGCACTTCCCACGGGAGCAAGCCCGGGATGCATTCCCAGCCTGTGACTGGTGTGACCACAGTGCTGAGTAGTCTTTAACTGCACTGCCTGCAAAGCCCAGCAGTGTCCAGAGGAGCCTGTTTAACTCCTCTGCCCGATGGTTATGTGACAATACCCTCCCAGGCTGCAGGATGTGCGTGGCCGTGTGGCACAGGGACATATTTGCGTTTGCTGCAGGCAAAATACAGGAGCGAACATCCCTCTGTCATACTTTTGGTCTCCCCTGAAATGCCAGGTGTGTGGGCTTAGGAATACACAGTGTAATTCTGGAATTTTGCAAGAAGAGTGTAGCTGGAAGTTGTTTCCTTTGTGTTAGCACTCTTCTGTTATGCTAACCAGAGATCGTGCCACAAAGCCTTGGGCAGTTGTCCCAGGAGATTCCTGGATTGCCATCTGGCCCAACCCAAGGCAAGGAAACACACACCATGCTTGGGGGGGTGTTTCTGTAACCTCGAGGGACAGAGACTCCCCAACCCCATCCTGCAGTCTCAGGTCAGAGCAGTCTACTGATGTCTGAACTAAACTGACCCTGCTGAACTAAGAGGTCCATTGCTTCTACCCCTTCCACAACACAGAATAAATCATTCATTTCCTTGTCCACAACAGACTTTTAAACATCTGAAGTTTGCTTTTTTTAAGACCAAACAACCTCACTCCTTCCAGCCATTCCCCGTGTGTCACCTCTGCACAAGGCCTTGCTCTGCCCTGGACTCCCTGCACAACAATTTCTTCACTGCTCCAGTTAAGGCTGTATAAAAGCTGAACAGAGTGGGCAGATCAAATCCTGTATTTCATATTTGCCTCATTTGTAAAGTCTGATGCTGTTGACTTGTGCTGAGTTTCTGATTTAAGATATGTCACAGTTTCTTACAAAATCTCTCTCTCTCAGGTCGTCTTCTAGCTTGTATTTGTTCAGTTAGGTATTCCTGAGGTATAAGCTTGTCCTTATTGATCTGTCACCATTTTTTCATCAGGCTCTTTCTCCAATTTGTCATGCTCATTCTGAATTTTAATCCTGTCCTACAATATTTTTTTGGTGGTATTTTCAGCTTGATACCAGTGAAAGAATCCCTGAAAATGATGAAGGGGGAGGAACAGGATACTCAGTCTGGATAACTTATTTCCTAATTCTGTAATTTATTACAAATTGTTTGGTCTCTATGAAAGACTGTTAGTAAGCTGATGCCTAAACTATCAATAAGATGTATGAATACCTATTATTTCCTAAGGTACATTGTTTATGAAATATTGAACTGGTATGAAAAATTATAAAGCATTGAAGCTGAAGATGGCAAAAATTGGCAAAATACCAGTATGGACAGACATTCTGGGTTCAGCAGTCTGAGCAATCAGAATAACACTGTCTTTTTGCAAGCCTGGAGAGCAGAGAGAGCAGTTAAATCTTGCAGAAAGGTTAGTCCCCAACTTCAAATACACATTACTAGTTGATAGATGGTGAACATTTGCATTTTAATCTGGAGTAACAGCAGCTTGGCTCCCCAAGATAAGAAGATAGTGATTCAATTAGTTAATGTGTGTGCCTCCACTAAGAAATAGTAGCCTAGCTTTTAATGATGTAACACCTTCCTTCGTTTCTTCATGTAAGGTGACTTGCAGACTTGTTCCTGCCCCCAGGGTTAAGATGTAAAATGGGATCTTTTAATAATCCCAAAAGGCAGGACCTGCCTGCTCTATGCCATCTAGGAAAGCTTGATTTGCTCTTCTGGGCCTGCTCCAGGTCTTGAAGATGGTGAAAGTTGGATTAGATTTTAACAAGGTAGAATAAGATGAATACATAACTAGACCTGATCCCGTCCTTATGTCGATTGAATGTGCCATAGTTGTTCCAAGCCTCCTTGCTTCACCAGCTTTTCAAACTGCTGTTCACATACTGTTGGCTAAAAATGAACGAGGAAAAATACATTTCCTTACTGGTTGTGCCTGAATTTATGACTATTGAGCCTCCAACTTCCAGTTATGATCTGTCTCATATATGTAATAACACATTTTCTGCAGGTGATGAGGTTGCTGTAACTTGTGATGAAGTGCAGGCAGCAGTTTGGTTTATTTTGTAATGCTTCTTTGTGTGTACCTGAAAATGGGTCATTTTTCTCCTGCAAGAATCACAACAGGTATCTCTGCAGGGGGACAGGCAGCAGCTGAACCACACAGGGAAGGAGGGATGCTGCCATTAGCTTTACTCCGATTAAACTATTGCTGCAGCTGGAACAAACCTGCCCAGATGCAGGCTCTAGGCTCGCCAGGTGGAAATTGCTCCCAGGAATAAATTAAAATGGTGATGATGAAGACTGCCTCTTTAACACACACAGAGGGGGAACGGAAATTTGTCACTTACGGGTTCTGCTTTGGGGATGGCAGAGATTGTTTCCTTGCGTGACCTTTATAACAAGAAGTGTCAGACTTCATCCTCTATGTAACAGACTAGTGTGACATTGGATATTAATCCTGATGGAAAAGGATTATGTGATTTTCACAGGCACTCAGATAGATTATCCTTTCTGGCCTGGCTGGAAGGTAGCAAGAGTCCCTTTCTGCAGATGCTGGCTGGGAGCAGAGTGTTCCCGGGAGAGCAGTACCAGAATAACCACGTATGAGCAGCAGCTCTGGCTACTGAACTTTCTTTTCCCTTTCCATTCATTTCTGTTGTTCGAACGTGTTGCTTTGAGGACTTGCCCCTTTGAGCAGGGGCAGTGGCATGGATGGAAATGGTACAGACTTTGAGAAGTCTCTCTGTTAACAAGCTCTTTGAGACACTGAGTAAAAAAAACTGAAGGAACTTCTGGAGTAACATTGCATTTAAAAAGATGTCCTTTTACCTTGTTTCTAGCTGCCCATTCTAACATTGAAGTTTTGCCCAATATTTTGACAAATAATATTTTGTCCTTAGTTCTGGACACAACAGATAATTTTGATGTTTCACAGTATCATGTTAAGCCCTGCAATCTCTGCTGGGTTTCCCACTGGATAGTAAAAGAACCAGTCATGTTTTGGCTGGTTTGGTACTCACTTCCCACTGCATCTCTCCCAGGGACATGTCCCAGCCTTTCACCCCTCCAAGTTACCTCGCTGAACTTCCCTCTGTTGTCCCACAGAAAATGTTCCTTCAGGAAGGGGCTGGAATGTCTGCTCTTGCTTGCAAGAAAAAGATCAGGGTGCTGCTGCTCTAAGGTATTAGGGCACTATTGCTTCTGGGGCTGAGGGGTCTTGACCACCTGTGTGAAAGGTGTCTGCTGTATGAGAGCTGTTCCCCAGCTTCTCCAGGGAAAAAACAGGGTTTGGGTAAGGGATTTAAGGGTTGGGCCCTGCTCACCAGCTGTACCAGCCTGTACTGGAGCGGTGATATGGGACAGATATGCATGGGGTAAACTGGTGTCACTTCAGCCCCTTCCTAGGGTTCAATGAACAATAGCTGAATAATCTGAAATACAAATATATTGGGGTTTGGTTTTTTATTTTGTTTTCAATTAAAATAAAAGCTGCAGTCGTACAAGAAGCCTTTTGGGGAAGTGGCTAAAGCCATAGGCTTGCACTGGGACACTGCAGCCTGCGACCTTTTGCTGAAGCCCATGTAATTTACATCACTTTCTTCTTTGGTGTTTATAGACTCAAACATTAAAAAAATACATGAGCAAATTTATATTTTAAGCTTTTCTGTATTTGCTTCCTGACTTCTGAGAAACTTCATGCACAGACTGTTTTCCCAGACCTTCCAGAATCATACTCTTACTCTTTCCTGAAGTAGGTAAGGTCAGCTTCTCCTCAGAAATATACATTTTTCCCTGATGCCTTGGCAGGAACCTCACGGACTGGACACCTGGTTTCAGACAAGCTAAGAAAAGAAAAATGAGAAAAAAATCCCTCTCTCTCTCTGATGTGAAAGCAGAACCATTTGCACGCTGTGTCAGTAGCTTCTGCTCGTTAGACCTGCAAACTTTCCAGTGAAAAATGATCTGAAAATAAATGTGCAGTGAGTCATTTTTTTCCTTCCCCGGTTATACCTTTAATTAATCTCAATCAGGTTACAAAATCCATTTTTACTCAGATTTTAAAAGCATGCACTCTGACAAATAAATCTTGTCCCAGTGTACAGTGTTTGTGATTGTTCCTGCTGAAGACCTGTCAGCAAATGTATCATTACTAATTGCCCAAGTTCCAACAAACTAAAACACTCTAGTTTTATGTTAAGGAAGGAGCTGAGCCCTTAAATTACTGGATCAGTTTTAAACTGCTTTAGTGCATCACACAGGGGCATGTGAGCTTCAATTCAGAAGTAATAAACCAAAGAGTTGTCAATAATTGAGGACAGTATATGTAGGCTTATTTATTTTAATCCAGTTAGGCTTGTTCTTTTGATTTGGTTTGGTTTTATTTTTTCCTTTATCCTCAAATCCCTTTTGGACCTAAGAGACCAGTATATAAGCTGCAGGTGAAGGTCATTAAAAAAATTAGCCTATTTACCTCAATGAAATCCAGGCTCAACTCAGGATATGTCATGCAAATTACAAAGAAAACCAAAACACAACCTGATGATAGAAATGTGAATCAGATGATGTGTTTTATTACAAAAAATGCAACCATTCCACCTCCCTTGTCTCTGCAGGAGGGCTTTATGTTTCATGATCCAAGCTTGCTGAGAGCACTCCCCATTTGCGGCCTTGTTGTGTTTTGAGCTGTTGCCATTCCTGGGTTTGTGCCTATCATCCCATATTTATGGAAGTTCATGTCGCTGCAAAGTGAAGAGTAAGAACCCTTTAGCTGCAGTGTTGCAATTATTCTGAACTACCTTAACATCTCAATTAATCCCTTTCTCATTTAGTTTATCCTTTAAAAAGCGAAATTGAAGACAAGTGTCCATTCCTTCTCTTAAAAGGGACATATTTGTGGTTCAAGTTGTATTTTGCAGTAATTTAAAAATATTTTTGTCTTCATTGTTTTTACATATTTGCCTGACATACTTCTCTTTGGTGTGTCATCCCAAAGTGGCTGTGCATAGACTGTGTAATCCCAAAGACCCCCCATCTCTCAGTAATGTACTAATAGCCTTTAAAAAATCACTTTGGGGAGTATAAGATTTTCAGAATAATGTCAGCAATATTTACATAGTCTGCAATTGAAGGTATATCTTTAATATTCAACAGGCAGGAATTTATTCTGGAAAACTAAGGTAAAGGCAGCCCTGTGTGGTGTCACACTGCTGGGAAGGCTCTCATTCCCACTGGGCATGCCAAGAGCCTTAACACAAACCTGAGAATAGTCAGCAGCCCCTTTCTCAGTTACATGGCTGTAAAAATAGTCACCCAGACCAGCAACTAGAAATTTGACCTTATAATGCTCTACACTAAAGCTAATCATTGTTACACTAATCTTGCTTTCTTGCTTTATTCTGTCCCTGGATGGCTGCATGCTAATGGTGAGTTTTTAGGGCGATTTTTATTGCATGCGGAAGGATACGAGTTGGCCAGCGCCAGGGACTGTAGCAAGAACTCTCCCTAAACTCAGGCCTTTACTAATACAGGGGCATAGAAGGAGAGAGAATTGCTTTGTTTTGGGTGGGGATGAAAAGAGATTGATTTTAACATTGTGGATGTTTATCAGAGGAAATGATTTTTAACGTGTCTTAGAATTCTTACCTGTCCATGATATAGAATAGACATAAAGTAAATAAAAGGTAATAAATATTCAGGCCATGCTATTGCTGAGTGACAGTTGATGCTTTCAGTGGATTTTATGTATCCATCAGTGATAACCTGCAAATAATTCATTAGAGTGTGCCTTCTGAAATGATGAGACTTTGTTAAGCAACATTCAGCTAATGAAATAGCACACCTTAGGCAAAACACCTCCAACATGTGCCACTCATGGCTGCCAAAGACTAAAGTCACTCTTTACAAATGAGACAAGTGAAAGGCAGCTACATGTTGTGCCAGGGAACAGAGTATTCCTTTCAATTCAAGGGCATTCCAGCTCAGGGTGCTCACTACACGAGCTACTTTTATATGGTATTTGTAAGGTTGCTTCATTGCATGACTCACACTGCAGGCTCGCTGGCCAAACCGGCACAAGATCAGGAACCCGACTCTTGCCTGCAATCAGGGAGTTTTATGAGACTTTTTTGTGGACGTCACCTTCTGTATGCTGCCTTTGGAGCAACAGCTACTACCCAAGTGCAATGGACTGGCTAAGAATCACTTCTCCTGCTGCTCACAACTAAGCCTCTTGCTCTTTGAATCCTTTTATTGCATCCCCATCTTTTCGATATTAGCGCTGAGCCTTCTGTCCCTGCTGGCTAAATCCCACCTAATCCAAATCTTGTCTTTAGCTCATCTCTGCTATTAGCTTCTGTATCCCTTCTACGTCATGTCCCCCTCCCATCTCAACTTCATCACCATTACAACACAAATACCTGCTGCCTTCATGACACAGCTTCCCAAATTTTGTCTTCCTTCTTTAAGCTTATTTCTGAGGGGGACCACTACCTGTTCTTGCACCCCTTACCTGCGTCATCTCACAGCCAGCCTGCTGTCCTGGCCTGATTCTCAAGTCTGAAAGCATCAGCCCTCTAAATCTCAGTCTGCAAAAGCATAGTCAGATAGAAAATGTTGTGGTCTGAATATCTTTGTCAGTCATATATGTGAATCAGAGCTTTTTGTCTGGCCATGTGAGTTTCTGGTAGCTTCAGTGGGCTTACTCATGATAGCAAATGCTACATTCAATAGTAGGCATTTGCAGGATCATCCTCTGTGATTGTAATCCCTTTTAGATGGGGGATGTGTCAGCATTTTATAAAGGGATGTAAAGATGCGTGTGGCCTGTACAAAGTCTCCATAATTAATGTTGCTCCATCAGTTGATTACAGGAATTTACAGGCTGCACCATTATAATACAATAGCCTGTTGGAGTTTAATGTTTATAAAGACAGGATAGGAGGAAAAAGGTGGAAATTTGTGTCAAATGTTCCTTGATGTGGAAGCTCTTTCTGTCGATATAATATCTATCTGTTTATGGGTCTTGTTAGCAATAGAGAGATATCCCTGTGGAGTTTTTTTTTCCTAAATTCTAGCTTGTGTCTCAGACTTGCATTTTCCCCAGTCTGTGTATATGATTTTTGGGATTTATAAGTTGTTTCTCTGCGAACTCTGTGTGAGCATCACATTGTTGAACTGTTTGACAGATTAAAAGAAACCGAGAACGAAGCTCAAAGGACAGCAATTCTCCCTTACGCAATCTAGAAAACAATTCTCTAAAATATTACATCAGCTGCTGGCAGCTGTAGGTTTGCCTGCCTGCTAATTTACTATCACAAATGTTCCAGAATCCTTTGTAATCCAGCCACTGCTTTTTATATTCGTAATGATTTATTTAAGGTCTCTGTATATGTCAGCATAAAGTCATCAAAAAAAGCAAAATGAAGATTAGTTGGCTGGAAGCACACAGAATGGAGAAGAATAACCCAACAATGGAATTGAGATAGAGCTTAGACACAGTAAATAACTAAAAAAAAATAAAGGGCAATCGCTTTATCTTCAACTCATCATATAGGAGCCAGAGCCTGT
Source organism: Edolisoma coerulescens (assembly GCA_013397115.1). Taxonomy (NCBI): domain Eukaryota; kingdom Metazoa; phylum Chordata; class Aves; order Passeriformes; family Campephagidae; genus Edolisoma; species Edolisoma coerulescens. The sequence continues at coordinate 2,637,760 of VWZW01008123.1, read as the reverse complement.
GATTTTGGCACCAGGCAGTTCCCATCACAGGCTATTAAGAGCAGGCAAACAGGTGTCTGGTGGCCAGGGAAGGAAATGAGAAGCCGTGACACCTGAATTGAGATCATAGACCTGCTCCTGCCTTTGTGTCTGGGGAAAAGGCATTAACTGCTTGATGCCTCAGTTCCTCAGCCGGCTGTAGTGACACCCAGCCCTCAGCCGTTAAAACTTTTTACTTATTTATAAGATGGTTTTTCTTCTATAGAGAACTGTAATGATGCAAGGCAACTTTATTATGTTCAGTGGAAAATGCGAAGTTAAGAAAAAACGCTCAAGGATTGTGTAGTGGAGCGCAACACTTTTTAGAACTGAGTCTCTAGGTCATTCTGAGGCAGGGATTTGAGTGGTGTCCCTTAGGATTTGCTGTTATACATGCTGAAATGATCAATCAAGGATAAAAAATGGACTGTTCTCATCTCATAGATCATTTCACAGTGAAACAGTTAAACTCCTGGCTGCTTTCTGAAAAACAGAGATCTGCATTTATAAGGTGACCTTATCAGAGCCACCCCTGGGGGGAAGGGAGGGAGAAAAAAGGTTGTAGAAAGAAAGCAAATCCTATTGTTAATCTTTTTTTTCAGGGAGACTTGGATACCTGAATGCAAATTACTTTATATTTAAATTGTGTGAAAGCACAAAAGGTTTGTGTCTACAGTTGACAGTTATTTCATTAGCTGACTCGTGCAGCCTTGCAAATGGTTTCTAGTGTGAACTTTCCTTGGATTTGTTTTCTTTGTTCTTAGCAGATCTTGCAACGGTGATCATTTTGATTAATGTATTCAGTGCTCTGTTTTACTCCTGATTCATGTTTTTTGCAGCAGTCAGTGTTCTGGCCTGGGTAAGGTGAGACTGTGACGTGGCTTTAGTTTTCCTCCAGTAGTGCCGATCTGATGGGCTGTTCTCCAGCTGGAGAGGAGCATGGAGGCTGCTGTAATGCATTTTGCATGGTAGCGACCCCAAACACGAGTTAAAGCAGGTTTTAATCGTCAGATGTAGGACTGCTGCAGCCACATCCCACTGCGACAGCAGATGGGTGCTGTGCATGGGCTCTGTGGGGCTGGAGTATCATCTTTGTACCTCTCTGAGCCTCTCAGAGGTATGCTGGCTTTGGGCCTCTGTTCAGACAGGTTTGTGGCTCAGAGTGGTTCACCGGGTTCCAAAATCAAAATTTCTGTTCTTATCTGTTTAAAAAAGCTACCACATAAACTCCGGTATTAATCTGGGGGGGAAGGAGAAGGTGTAGGTTAAAACTTATCCTATCTTTCTTCAGCCACACCAATACCATGTGTCCAGTCTGTGCTACGTATTTGAGGAATCAGTAATCACTTCAGGAGGGAAGGGTCTTTCCTACCCCTAAATCGATGTGCGATCTCTCATCTGGAGCTGCTGGCCTTCCATTGACCCAAAAGATGAGCTTCATCAAGACACTCAAGTTTTAGTAAGTTGAGTTTTAGGGTACATCCTGTCAATCCAACCTCCTGATCTAGACAGAACAGCACCATCAAGGTTTACACACCAATGTAAAAAGCCAGTCACAAGAATTGCTCGATTAATTGTCCCAGATACACATCGATCCACAGGCAAGTTGCCGGAGGCGTGCAAGCTCTTACTATCCTTTCCCTCCTTTCTTCTTTATTTCTTTTACTCAGACTACATTTTTCTTCTTTTCAGAACTTTTTGGCATTAGTTGTTGGAATCAATCTGCCATTCCCAGCTGACACCTCTTATTGCATTGGTTTTTCAAACTCTTTCATCGGCGCCTCCAGCATTACATCGCTCTTCAATCCGCGCCAGGCTCCGAGTCCTAAAAGACAAACACCTCGGGGGCCTGGGCCTGAGTTCCTTCACAAGTCACTTGTCTCCATTACCCTCCCTGAGAGTCACAGCTTCAGGAAGCACGGTGAGATCCCAGGGCAAAACACTGGGGATACAAAGGCAGGGCTTCAACAGTAAAATCAGAAAATGCTCAGGCCCAACCACCTCAATAAAACATCGCTTTGAAACTGCTCTTCATGTGCAGAGGAAGTGAACTCATCAGAATGGTTTTTACTTCCTCATGAATATTTTCAAGCCATTTCCCGTTTTTATACAAAATCCAACATACAAAGGGTTTTCTGAGAACTGTTTGTGAAAATAGGAAACCTGGGGTTTTTTGGGTTCAGAGCCTTTAATTTTTTTGTCTTGATTTAACATGGTCAACTACAGAAAAAAGAAAGAAAAGGTTTTTATGTGTCTATAAGGGCGGCTCTGAGAGAAAGCAGCGGAAAGGTAGATTATTTTTTGCTTCACAAGTCTAAGCATTTTCCCTGTTCTCTCTCCTGCTTCACAGCAATAAATATAATAGGATTTTTTAGCCTTTATTCTTGGACTTAGTTCTTAGTTGATGTTTAATTTTACAAAGTGAAAGACAAAAGCGGGGATAGATGGGAATGAGTATCAGGGAAGAACAGGGACACTTGAAACTCAAGGGAAAGGGAAAAACAGAATAACTCTAGTTATGTCAAGACTTGTTCATTTTCTTTTTAAACTAAGACTGGAAGCAAAAATCTTTAGACAAATATTTGTAGATAAAATTCCATCTAACTGCTTTTTCACACAAGATTCTCACAAATCATTAGTCTGGTCCATAACTGGACAGCTCTTCCAGCTGATCTGGCAAAAAATATTCTGATCTCTGTCCATGATAATAACACTGAAATCAAACAGGTGCTCAACATGGAAAATATTAGAGAAACAAATACTTTCTTCTGCCTAATTTTGCTTTACATATTTTTTATGATAAATGGCAGACTTTCTGAACACTGTGACAGAGAGCTGTTACTTGTGAACAACAATTTCAATGTTTTGGGTTGAAATTTAGCTTAATGTATGAAACCCACGTCCTTGCTGTCATGAAATCTCCATTTTCCCACTTTTACAATATTCTTGGCATATGTTTCCAGCTGTCTGTTGCTGACATAGAATTGCTTGTGATTATCTGATGCTGAGCTGTTCCGCTCTGTTTTTGTGGTTTAATCTCTCCAACAATACCTGAACACGCTGTGCAGATCGTGATTATTGGGGCAGAATACAGTCGTCTTTGAAATTTATTGTCCCACACAGAAAATTGGAAATCCTTAGGATCTTTATATCTGGATTGAATGCGAACTGCACTTCTTCCTGATTTCATAATTTAACATTGCAGACTGTTGACTTATTGACTACAGTGTTAGCATTTTCCAGATTGGCAGACAAATTGCCTTGTAGGAGTGTCTATGCATATTTATACATCATCCAAAGGTTAAACGATAGAATATATTTTAATTGCCTAGAGATAACTTGGCAAATTATATCGCTGGTGCCAAAACTTCTAAACTTAAAAAATGAAAGTTATGCACTGAAACTCGTATTTTTTTCCAAGTAAATAAACCACTCAGCAGTACTGATTACTGACAGTCTTCCACTGGTGTTAATTAAATAGCATCTCAAAGACATAGCTGCCTTTTCAGCAAAATTTTAAGACAGAGGGAATTGTAGTTTTCTTCTTAGTCTTCCTACACATGGCATTTATACTGATCTTGCTATTTGAGAAAGGACCACGATCAAATAAACCCCAAAATGCAAAACAATTAAAGTGAGGCATTCATATGTAAACATTTTTTTTCCACTTCCATTTGTCTTAAAATCTGAAGGTTTAAAAAACTAAATCCCTGAAGGAGCTAAAACATGTAATGTGCTGCAAGAGCACCAAATACACTCACTGAGAATATTTTTCAGAGAAAGCATAACCTTGGAGCTATTTGAGTATTTAAGAGAAAGTCTAATTGCTACTTACATTTTTTACTTCCCACTTCAGCAATACTTTTCTCTCTAGAATCCAGACCCCTAAAGAAATTACTGAGGAGTAACAAGTGTTCTGCAAATTTGCTGATTTACAGTGACTGCTCTTATGTATGTGCTCTTAAAATAAGGTCCTGCACATGGATTGGGGCAATCCAAGGCACAAACACAGGCTGGGCAGAGAATGGATTAAGAGCACCTTTGAAGAGAAGGACTTGAGGGTACTGGTGAATGAGAAGCTCAACATGACCCAGCCATGTGTGCCTGCAGCCCAGAAAGCCAAACCTATCAAGAGCCATGTGGTCAGCAGGTCGAGGGAGATGATTTTAGATAATCTTTAAGGTTCCTTCCAACCCAAACCATTCTGTGATTCTGTGATCATGTGTAAATTCAAAGTAGTTTGCTCTCAGTGGAAGAAATACATGACCTTGCAGTAGCCTGGTTACTTGCTGTGCTTTTACCTTTACAAGTGATCAGTAAGAACTCATCTGGAGTGTAATGCATTGAGCATGAGACTGGGAGACAAATGCATTCCTCTCCTGGGGGTTTTGACTAGAGGAAATGAGGTGTGTTTAGGTGAAGAAAAGGATTTTACAAGTGGATGTGCAGAATGGGAGGGCTGAACCCCTGCAGGCAGATGGGGGAACCAAAGCCAGGCACCTCACTTGCCAGGCAAGGGTCCCAGCGAGGAGCTTATCAGCGAAAAACGGGAGACATCACTGCAGTGTCCTCCTGGTCTTGTTGGTGGATTTTGAAAGAAATCTCCCTCGGCCTATGTTTGGAAAGGAGCTTTATATCTGCACCATACCAGGGGTGAGAATTTCAGGCTGTTAAAGTGAGATAGAGGTGTCTTTTTTCAATCTTTCCTCCAGAGCAAGATGGGAGTTACAACACTCTGTGCTCCACGGTTTCTGTGGATGGGGTTTTGGCAGCTTCCACACTGAGCACAGATGGTATTTGAGATCTTGTACTGAGACAGCCCTGCAGGGTAAGCAATAACTCTGTGGGATTTCTTGGACTGTAAAGCTGCATATAGGTATCTGAGGTCCACTGGAACCTTGCTAGGTCCAACCTCTCTTTGAGTCCCTTTTGCTACATGGTCTGAGGGCAAGAATGGCTACGGTCCTTATTCTTTTGGCTAAGAGAGTCAAAAAAACCCCAAAACAAACTAAACCCATGAGAGCTGTCAGGAGTGATTTCAGTGAGTTTTGGAGAGGCCATGAAAATGCCCTTGGGGTGCTGGTCAACAGGGGCTGAACATGAGCCAGCTGTGCCTAGGTGGGCATGAAGCCAATGGCACCTGGCTTGTACCAGCAATAGTGGGGCAGCAGGACCAGGGCAGTGATTGTGCCTCTGTGCTGGGCACTGGGGAGGCCACACCTCGAGTGCTGCATCCAGTTCTGGGCCCCTCATGACAAGACAGAGATTGAGGGGCTGGAGCGAGTCCAGGCAAGGGCAGCAGAGCTGGGGCAGGGTCTGGAGCACTGCTGGGAGGAGCTGAGGGAGCTGGGGGGGCTCAGCCTGGAGAAAAGGAGGCTCAGCAGTGACCTTAGCAATCCCTAAAACCACCATAAAGGAGGTTGTAGGCAGGTGGGTGTTGGTCACTGCTCCCGAGTAACAAGCAATAGGACAATAGGAAACAGCCTCAAGCTGCACCAGGGAAGGCTTAGATTGGATATCAGGAAAAATTTCTTCCCTGAAAGGGTTGTCAAGCCCTGGAACTGGCTGCCAAGGGAAGGGGTGAGTCACCATCCCCAGAGGTATTTAAAAGAGGTGTAGATGTGGTGCTCAGGGACATGGCTTAGTGGTGGGCTTGGCAGTGCTGGGCTAATGGTTGGACTTGATGATTTTAACTGTCTTTTCCAACCTAAATGATTCTGTGATTCTAGACAGTGCCTCCAGCTCAGAGGCAGGACAGATAATGGTGTCTGCTGAACTGTCATTACTTGTAAAGAAATGTGTCAATTCATCACTTCTCATCACTGAAAATTTGTCTAAAGCACTATTAGCTTATTTCCCAATCAGTTAACTATTGAAGCAGAATCTTGAGCTACCGCACTGGGCTGATTCCTTTTAGCCCTTAAACAAAATTCAGACTTCCTTTGCTTTGTAGTCTTTCCTCTCTTGCATTTTTGGATGAAAACTGAAGGTATGCCTTATATTTATGTTCCCTAAATACTGTGATATATTCTCAGTAGTGCCACCTTTTGCTTCTGGTAAAATCCCCACCTATCTTAACTTTTCTATTTGATTGCCTCTTATATGTATTGGTAAATAATAAGGGAGGGAATTTGGAAAATATAGGCCATTTGGAAGAAATTCTGTGTGTATCGTATCAGAGAATTTGAAACATTATATAAATATTTACAGCTCCCAAAGAGTCAATCTTTAGTCCAAGATTTAATATAGGAATGGACACAAGCCCTGTTCGCTCTTGCTGTTCTGAAAGGACTGGTTTTGCAATATTTTCTTCAGAACAGTAAAACTACTTCTGATGAATTTAGCAAAGTTTGTATGCTGCAGAGCCCCAGACACTTCCTTATTTTCCCTGACATTATTTTTTCATCAGTTTGGACTGTGTAGTATCTGCAGACAGTGCATGTTCCAAATATTGAATTGCTGTGGTTTTGCATACAAACCTTGTAAAGGAAAAGAAATACCAGACTGTGTGTACAAGCATCAAAATCTGATTATATGCAGGATTCTAATCTTAATATCACACCATCCTCACTGAAAAACGTTGCAAGAATATTCCAATTCATATTCTGAATGGCGTGTTTCTCTGCAGTCATCCTGCAGAATTCTTATTCCTACCAGGAGAAAATCAGTATACTGAACTGAATAAAAATGTATACATTAAATTGCTTATTCAAATGTCCACCGTTGATGTTTGCAGGGAATTCAAGCAGGAAGCAATATAGCCTGAGCTTTGTTTTATTGATACAAGAGGCTAATGTGAGTTACAAAACAGGAAAGAATGAGAAGTTGCTTAATACGCTGGAAATGTGGAAAAAATGCAGATTTCAGTTATTAGCTTTCACAGCTGTATTTGCATAGAAATATACTAACGGCTGGGTGACATTTCATGCATGAACTTGATAGAGCATCCTTAAAAATATTCATGTTAGAAGAGTACTTAAAGGGAACCTCGAGCTCGAACATTCCAGTCTTCGTTTAAAAAAACCTGCTTTCCCTAGGGTATTCCAGTGCAAGGTATTTCTTTGTGAAACAAAGCTTTCTTTGTTACGAGGAATTCTGGGACAGCCTAGGAAGGGCCCTTCTTTCTGATCACACTTTAAAAAAGATCCTGATTCCCCTGAATGTTAAATATTATTGCACAATAGATGTTGCTCAGGCTTTTGTGGAAAATACCAGCAAAGCAAGAAGCCCCTTGAGGTTTCAAACAGCTCTTGGATTATCATGTTTCCTATGCCATCTTCTGTTTTGAGGGAACACCTTCCTTATAAGTGGGACAAAGATGAATGCCAATCATCTACACTGTGAGATAAAAGGAATTACTCTGCTTTGAAAAACTAGAACAATTCTTGGAGGGGTCTATCACAGTTACCCCTTTGTATGAATATTTGGGAGCTGGGTCACAGCAACTCCTTCCAGTTCACATTTGCTTGTTGTGTGTTGTTTTTGTTGTTGTTTTTTAATTTACCTACTAGAGCAGACCAGGTGCAGCTTCATTTGTAACTCATAAAGGATAAAGATGTCTGGTTTACTTAGAGTGGAGAGGTTCAGAGAGCATAGCGAAGGATTTTAGATCAGGGAACACTTTCACTTGCCAGCAGTTCCAGCATTCATTTTCTGTTCTTTTAATTTAAACATGATTATTAACAATACACAGCTGAGGAAGGCACTTTTCTGAAATATTCTGAGGATTATTCCTGCTCCGTTATCTCCCTTTCACCTTCCACAACAGGATTTTATGTGCTCATATTAGTTGATGTTCGTCAGAAGAGCAGCTGGTCCATCTCTGATTGTGACTTTCATTAGAAGTAGAAAACTCTACCTTCTGAAGTAGTGAGATGTGAGCACTAAGTCCTGGGAACATTTTCTAAAAACTCACTTTATACTGAAATATAACCAGCCTTGAAAGGGATTAGAAGGAATATGACAGGAGTATGAATTAAAAAGCACTGTGTCATGAAAACATCTCTTTAAGCAGTTTTGACTCTGTCTTCACTCAATCCCATTCCTGCAGCTGCTGATTGTCCAGAACCTTCCAAAACAGCAAGAACCATCTCTGGAGCCTGTCCAGACTCTTGCTAAAATCAGATTTCTAAAGGAAAGTGGGAGTATGTGGAGGTACCTTTCTGGAAAAAATGCAGTCCTGCATTTTTAGTAGCTGACCTCCTTTCCTTCTGTGTCTATCCCACATTACTTGTGTGAACCTCTCAAGAGGTTCTCTGCAGACTAGGTCTCTGCAGAAAAGGGCTGCAGGATCATTTTCCCTGTCAGTATGAGACACAAATGCTGGTTCAAGACAGAACAGTGCTATACAAACATGAAAATAGAAAACCAAAATGAAAATATTATGAAAAAGGGTCATTAATACCATCTTACTTAGAGCATCTATCTAAACCATAACATAATCACGGGCAGTGTCTAGTAATGATATTTTACACTGAAGCCCAAAGGTTACAAAAAGACTTTAGTCTTTGCCAAAAGAAAGTCACTTTTTCATCTGAAGTACAGAAGGAATCAAATTCTTGAGGTGGTGTAAAATCTATGTAGGCAAAGCTACTTTTAGAGTCATATTAGTAAAATGCCTGTCAAAAGCCAGGGGAAAGTCTGGTTTATAAAAGGAAAGGGCAAATCTCAAATAAAATTTCCAGTTAAAGTGAAAATATATAGGCTGAAGCCATCAGTGGATGGCAGTAGCAATAAAGACCATTTGGGCTGCAAGAGCAATATCGTCTCTAGAGCAGTTTTTGCAGACGGTGGCAATGGCACCTGAAGGACGCGTTTTACAGGTGAGTCCACACACGAGTCAGCTCACACAGAGCCTTCCCTACTTTCCTCTCAGGAAAGGAGTTTATAGCATGGAAAACAGCACAGTGCCGGAGTGCAGAAGATGGTATTTAGCAAGATTTGGAATGGTGTACATCAGGGTAGGAGCTGAAAGCCACAATGTTTGAGAGTCATTTGCAGCTCCCAGACGAGGCTGGGTGAGGGTGGGGGAACTGCTCTCTCACCGAGGAGAGCTGGTGCCGACTGGCAGCGTCTCCTGGTTCCTGTTGACTTTCTGTGGGCACGTTTAACCTGTAATTTGGAAAAGGAAAATACAGTCTGGCACACATTCCTGAAGGGTTGCCAGTCCCAGATCTATCCATTGCACAGCCTGCCAGAACGGGATACATAAGTACCTTACAGACCAGTATCCACAGCAACAGAGACTGGAATTTTATATTTTTAATACATATAAAAACCCGAAGAAAATAATTACTTTTTCATTTTCCAATTTTATAATAGTAATAATGACCTTTAGGTCAGGAACTTTCAGCAGTTAATGACTGTCTGGCTTTTTCTTTGGTCCTCGGTTTCTCCAGCCAGTCATTAACAGTGAGAGAAGTGCCTTCTCCTGTGGTCACTTTGGCTTAATCGTTACCTTTTCATACTACAGAATGCACCAGCTGGGAAATAAGTGTCTCCTATGTGAATGGATCCATAAAGTGTTCCTTGGGTTTCATTTCTTTGAAAGAATATTCTGTGAAGGTGTGAGAGTTTACTGTAAAAGATGATTGAGTATTATCCACAGCCCTGAGAAAAGTTAGATCACTCTGAGGAATTGGGGCTGAGGACGGTTTAAGGCCATAGATTTCAAAAGATTAAATCTTCAGAATTTATCTGTGTAATCTAGGTTCCCTTACTCTTGGTAATGGAGTGCTTCGGAATTATTTATGGACACATATTTTCTTATCCATCTTCTAGGATCACACAGGAACAGGACCTTTTTTTTTTGTTTGTTTGTATTTTTATATGTAATCACCCTGACGCTGAAAGCACAGTGTAGCAACAGTGTCTTGAGAGTTAAAACTTATTTTAAAATATGGAGGGGAACAGCCCTCTGGAATGCTTACCCTGCTCCATCTGGAGAGTAGATTCCCTCCTTCCAAGCACCCGCCCCCTCAGAACACCTGGAAGCTGTACATGACTTTGTCCAGAGGGAGATTCATTTATACATGGAAATGACTTTGTCTTGCACTTCATTGTAAGATCAAAAATGCAAACCATGGAACGGAGATATCTTCTGACCACTCTCCTGATCACATTCTTGGTAAAAATCAACCAGATTGTGAGTATATTGTATGCCTGAACATACATAAACCTTTGAAGAGTCTTCAGTTCTTGTGCACTATTAGTTGAGTTCTTCTTTAACCTGTATGACTTTTAATGCCATTTTCCAATACGGTGTTACTTTAAAAATTGTGAATATATCTTTCCTACAAGGTATATTTAAGCTTGAAAACAACTGTGTAAGAACTGCAGAACTCGGAGGGCAAATAAATCCTCAAGAAAACAATAGTTTTCTAAACCACATATTCAATGTGCAGGGATTTCTGGTAGTAGTCCAATGTCTGGTTACTGCTGAATAGTCAGGTAGTAGTGAAGTACCTCCACTGGAACAGTCAAAGAACATGGGAATTTCTTCATTAGTAGATTTAAAGCCAATATGGTGTCCTTTGAGAACTTGGTACTAAATATGGAATAATGTGAATGATGAGCCTAATTTTAATGTTTTGCTGTGAAAAGAGATTTAGCACCTGCATAACTTTTACTGGCACTCTTAGCTTCTCATTTTGTATCTGTAAATGAAAACACAGAGTGCACATGAAAGCTGCGGGCATTCACTTTTGCTTGAATGCTTTTTTACTTTTCAAGAAAAATAACATCAGCAAAATATAAGTAGTGTTCCAAGAAAGAGCCACTCAGGAGTCCCACAAGGGCTGGGACTGTGCTTTGTGGTTTCTCCACTCTTGGAGTGACAGTATTACTTTCTAAGCTGAGGCGTCATTTGCATTTTGAAAGTATGACAATTTACTTCTCAGCAGGGCTGTGCTGTTTCTAAAAGGCTGGACTGGCTCGAGGATTTAAATCCAGTGAGGTTCCAGTAATTCCCTTAACAATGAGTTTTAAAATCTGCACCTTTAAAATAGCTCTGCACCTTTAAACCTCAAGCTCACCTCTGTGTTACAGCAGCTGGCTAACCATTAGTAGAAATGGGAAAGGTCCAAAAGACAGGAGTGACAAGTGACTTGTGTTTCATTTGGTGCTTTAATGGATTTTTCCTCAGCTTCACAGCTAACCAGTGCAGATTATTTATGGATTTTAAAGCCAGAAATTAACACTGCTCCTCATAGGCAGAAGAGAAATGTATGGGATCATTATTAATTCTTTAGCATTACAATGCCTTCTGGCTCAATGTGTGTGCGAGGGACCAAGAGTAAACATGCATTTATCATCCCGACCCTCATCTGTTCCCAAAAACATCCTTCAGTGGAGAACTGTGAAACAGCCTCTCTAGAGGATTTGAGACCTTTTATTTTTTTGCTGCTGATACAAAGATCTTTACAGTCTTTGCTGTAATTGAACATTCAAATGTAAAATATTGCCAACACCAGTTTAGACTGTTTCTTTTCCCCAAAAAAACCCCAACCAACCAATCAACCAAAAAACCCACTATGGTGCTAGTTGCCTTCACGTGAAGTCTTTTGGTTTTCTTACATTGGGACAAATTACCCAGGCCTCCTTGGTACCCAAAGAGATCTCTCCCCTTCCAACTCAACCGAATTTTTGAGTCCTGAGCTTCTCTCTGTTTCCCATTATTTCCAGTTTTACCATTTTTCTGAGTTCCTTTCCCTTGACAGCAGCCTTGCACCTCACTAATAGAATTCAGCTGTGGAGGGAATACAATCCTGGCAGGAGGCAGCATACCCAATCCCTCACTGGCCACTGAACTTAGTAGGACAAAATCGTTCTTCACGTAATTTTACCAGTGTCCATGGAGTAATTCCAGCAATCAGCCTGTCCTGTCGTCTCTCTGCAGCTCCCTGTACCCCACTGTAACACGAGGTAGAGGAGACAGCAGTGCTACAGCAGCTGTTATTGTTTGATCAGCAACACAATCCTTGCTGGAATTTCATTTCCCTTGCAGACTCGCTACTAGAATACATTTGTCATCCATACTTTGTAGCAGACTTATATTTGCCTGTAATTACACACCAGTCTAGCAATACTTTATTGTTAACATAAAGTACTGCCATTTAAATCCCCAATCTTAAACTGAAGTATTTGCAAAACTCTGTAATTGCTAAAATAATAAAGCTGCCATTACTGTACGGGAAGTTTACAGCTTGTTGCTGAAATTCTTACATTGGCTTAACTACACCTGTATGGATTCCTTATGTTTTCACGTGCTGTTTAAGAGAGATTTCTGCTGGGCACAACCAAAAGTTTGTGGCACTTTCACAGAATGGCTGAGGTTGGAATAGGCCTCAGGAGCCACCTTATCCAGCCCCTGCTCAAGGGGTTGCCCAGGACCATATCCAGATGCTTTTGAGTTATCTCCAAGGATGGAAACTCCACAAGCTCTCTGGGAAGCTGTGCCAGTGCTCAGTCAAAACTGAATTTCATGTTTTCCAGCTTGTGGTCTGTTCCCATGTACGAGGAAGTCTATAAAAGATAACCAGGAAAAACAAGTTCAGTGTGGTTTTACTCAGTGCAACGGGCACAGATAGTACTGCAAACGCCTAGGGATATGAAAACCAGGAAAGATGATGTATTTTGGTTTCATTTTGTGTTGGTGTTTTGCAAACAAAAAGCTGGTGGTGCCCCTCTCTCGTACTCATTCTGTGATTTTTTTTTTTCTATTTTTACTTTAAGTAGTTCTCCCCGTATAATTGTTCTGTTCCTAACTCTGGTTGGGTAAAACAGACCTCAGGACTAGAAACAGCAGTCTGAGTTTGCTTCGAACCATAAGCAATGTTGCCATATTACCCTTTTCATACATGAACCTCAAAACATCCGTACTTGGTATCTAAGAGTCTCCAAAAGTTCGGGAATTAGTGCTAAAATTTGCGCCGTCTCTAACCCTTGTTCTGACACACCTGCACAGCGTTTTTCAGCTCTCTGTGCTCTTTTGGGGGAGGACGGGGGAGCTTTGTGCTCTTCCAGCAATCCCCAGGGCATGGAATGATGGAGTGCAGGTGGTTCTGCATTACCATGAGGACCTTCAGGTAAAAACTTGCCAAGTGGCAGATGAGCGTGGGCTTCTGAGTAGTGCTGTCTGGCCAGGAAGGATCTGCTCTCCTGGCACAGGTCCCTCCTGCCCCTTTTCCCTGCACTCGCTGGCTCTGCCCTGGCCCTCGGAACAAATCCCGCTGTGTGTCACTGCTGTTTCCCCTCCAAAGGTGACCACCGAGTTGATCAGAGGGATGAAGCACCCCTCCAAAGAGGAAAGACTGAGAGAATTAATTCAAATTGAAAGAGTGAATGTTTAGATCGGATATCAGGAAAAAAATTCCTTAGGGTGGTCAGGGTGGTGAGGCCCTGGTACAGGTTGTCCAGGGAAGTCATGGACGCCCCATCCCTAGAAGCGTTCAAGGACAGGATGGATGGGGCTTGGAGCAACCTGGGATAGTGGAAAGTGTCCCTGCCCATGGCAGCAGGGTTGGAACAAGATTTTTAAGGTCTCCCAACACAAACCACGTCGTGATTCTCTGGAACAAAACCTATTTCTGCAGCACACGTGTACGGAGTTTTCACTTGCGGGCCAAGACAGATTCCCGAGGCCTTTCCTGGGGCCGAGCTTGGGCAAGGGCGCCCGCCGGGCTCCCGCCGCGGCCGAGGGTCGGGATCTGAGAGCCGGGATCCGACCCCCTGGCACAGGTGCCGGGGCAGTGCGGGCTGTGTGCCGCAGGGCAGCGGCAGCCCGGGCCGAGCGGGGCCGTGGGGCCGAGCGGGGCCGTGGGGCCGAGCGGGGCCGCGGGCGGGGCGATCGCTGCGGCGGGCACCGAG